>CM036587.1:42536516-42991516 GCA_020745705.1 Hemiprocne comata
TTTCCAAAAGGAACACAACCTTTTACTTGAATATTGTTTATAAAGTTTGGAAGGTACAATTATGTGACCTTCAAAATTTTATTCACACATCTGTACCACAGTGCCACTCTTAAGCAAAGCTTGTTACGGGAATTACTTTAAACCAATAATAACAGAATTAGTAGACTGCCCAATACTAAATTTAGTAATATAAAGCTCAGGAGATAATTGTTCAGTTTAATCTAACATGACTTTATCCAAGCTTTGCTGTTCAAATCCACCAAGAGTATTTACTACTTAAGGTCCTTATCAACATGAAATAAATTTAAATGTTAGGAGCTTCCTACATGCCTCCATCACATGGTTGGTCTTACTCTAAAAGTCAGTTGATACTAAGTCCTATAAAATCGAAAGAATAGAAAATGCTCTGTTCAAGTTCCTTGATTTCTCCTTAAAGCCCCTAAGAAAATGCTAATAGAAGACTTCTAAAGTCTGAGAGAGATCAAAAACATGTATCCAAAAATGCTCTGATGTGGCAACCCTGTAAGAACTTTTTTTTCTAACCATCATTTTGTTAGCTAGATGCCTTTCAAGCTTCATACAAAGAAGGACATTCTTCCCTGTGTTAACAAGCAAAAAGTTAATATCTATGTGAATTCTCAAATCCTGTTACTTAGAAATTTCAAATGCAGAGATCATATATTAATTACAGTTGTAAGGGGCAAATGGAGGTGGGCTACCTGGTCCAACCATGTTTAAAGTATAGCCAACTGCAAAGCTGAAGCCACCTTTTTGATCAGGTTGGTCAGGATGACAACCAGCCAAGCTGTATCTGTAAAGACAGATACTCTACAGCCTCTCCGGAAAGCCTACTCCAATATGTAACAACATACTGCATGAAAACAATTTCCTAATATCCAATCAGCACTTCCAATACCACATCTTCTGTGCACTCCTTCTCACTCTTTCACTATCTATCTCCACCAAGAGAATAGATCTATCTGAAGATAGATAATTTATTTTACACTGAAGCCTTTATTTAATCAAGTAATGTCATAATCTATCTTGTCCCAATATGGAAAACCTGAAGGATCTGCAGGAGAGAACCTAATCTGTTCCTTAAGACCAGGAAACATGAAAAAAGCAGCTGGGGCGGGGGGGGAACCTCTAAGGTGTTCAGTGTCATCTAACTCATGTCCCCTAACACATTACCCTAAATTACGTATTTCAAAATAAACAGTAGTATTTTAGCTTATTTATGAACGACTCACACAAAACCTTCCCAAGAAACAGTCAAATTATTTTCTATGGAATTAATATAGAAAAAGTTATTATAAAATATTTAATATAATTGGGGTCTTCCATGCATGAATTGACAGTAAAAAATCCTATTATTACCAAGGATTCTTTTTCTGTGATTTGTTAAAATAACTATTTGAAAAAAAAAAATCTCCTGCTTTCAGAATATAACATTTGAAACAGGAATTTCTGATCAAGGAGTAAAGAAAATTCTTTCATGGGACAGTTACATGCCATAGCTGGAACCCAAAGGTTATCCCCGGTGCAGCAGATTTTAGAATCTGTTAAACCTCCTTGGCTCTATTCTGAAATCTCCTGTTGTTCCTAGTAATTAAGTGTATCTGAGAATATACTTGTTATACTGGAATACTTGGATAGATAAAATTGAGAAGTGCAATCTAAAATCTAGTCTGCATAGCATACAGTAAAGTAGCTCAGAGTGTTTTCTCACTACACAATGAGAGACAGCATCATATTATGCTGACTGACAGAAGCAGTAAATGCCAGATTACTCATTACACACAAGCAATTTTTTTCTGACTTCAGACCAAGTCTGAGTTGGTAGTAGTAGTCATAAGAGAAAAATGCTCTGAGTATTTGTATTATTTGATACAATCAACAATATTCAAGAATGCATCATCAGTTATTGCATTAGACATGTAGGTAGTAAACATTAATAGGGAAAGCTTAGTGCCAGCTGACGGAGCTACACAGGAGTTCTGGCACCAAAAGTCCACCCCAGGTCTTCAGGGCCCACTGCCAGCACTGATGTCCCTTGCCTGGGGAAGGAGCCAGCACTTGATACATGTGGGAGGGGGGACTTGCTGCCCTAGCAAAGGACATCCAAGTCAGACCGTAGTTGGGCCCCATGCTTTATCAGAGCTCAAAGTCTTGGTCCAGCCTGTCTCTGCAGCAGAGCTCAGGAAAAAGGATACACACCCAAGATAATCTGAAACAACTGTTTCTGTTGGAGGGGAGAAAACACAGAAACAGGCAAGGCAAAAGGTCAATTAAGATCAAAGATTGGCCCTTCATACACTAATACAGAAACGAACATTCTCAGCCCTTCATGGATGCCATACCCTTAACATTGTGTTTGTAAAGTATTTCAAAAGATACCTTAAAGATTTTCCCAGTTCGTCAATGGGTCACATACATTCTTATTAGAAATTTGATCACACACTTCTCTCGTACAACTCCTGCACACATCTTTAAATGGATCAGCTCCCTAATGCATTTATTTCCTGATAGTTTAAGATATGAAAAATATTAGAGGGAATCTTGCCTCATGTGAGAGTTACTCTGACAAAAACTCCAACTTTCACACTTTCTTTATAAAATAAGAAGTGTTCAGAAAATTTTTTAAAATCCTACATCTTAAATGCTTTAAATGCTGTGAAACATTAGCTTTCAGTGGATTACAAATGCACTTCTGACACCCATCAAGTCCCAGAGGTTTAGCCTATTTATACGAATACCTAACATAGCCAATTTAAAGTAGAAAGAAAGCATAGCTAAAAATAATTTTATAATTCCCTACACATGTATTCCAATTCCCATCCACAAGTCAGTGAAATTACTTAAGTCTACTCTTCCCACAAAGCAACACCTAGATCATAGTATTAAATAGATCTAAGTAATTACAAAAGCTGACTTTTCTGATAATGTTTTTCTTACTGTAAAACAGGATAGAACACCATACATACCATACATACACCGTATGACGCCTTAAAAAAAATCAAATTAGTAAACCTTCTGTTACTCTAATGAATGACCTACAATATATACAAAATACTTAGTTTCAGCCTGAATACTACTATTCAGTCCCAGCTCAGTCAGAAAGAGGGTAAAGTTGGATAACACCTTCTTTAGCAAGATAAAACACCCCGTCAACAGCCATTCATCAACTGGGGTACGCAGAAGGGTTCCATAGCTGTTGATACCACTCCACAAATATGAAAGAAACAAGTGTCTCAAGGACACTCCTTAAGATCTGTTTGTAGAATAATTAGTAACTTCCCTCCTGAGGGTGAGGACAACAGTGGTATTAAAATCGACAAAGAACTTTTTTTAGTTTTAGGTAATTGTTACCTAGCTAAAGAATATGAATTTTGGGGTTCACTAGTCTGTGCTTCTTTTTATACTTGGTCTTGTGAGGCTACTATACAGAAGTCTCATAAATGTAAAAAAAAAAGTCTCCTGTCTCAAGTCACTTATCTTATTAAGCTTCACTTGCCAGTGGCTTACGGTATGTCCTTCCAGTAATTTGCAAGTAATTTAACAAGCAAGCAAAAATTTCAGAATTTATAGTCATTTTTAAGTATTCTGTTCTAGAAATGAGAAACAACCTCCAAAACCAATGCTGAAAATTGTATCTAGTCACTTCCAGTGCCTTATTGAGTTTTATGTCTACACAATCAGGTTGCCAATTTTCCTTCTCAAAAGGCAGTCTGAAAATAGTTATGATAGCATTTGTTAAGGATTTACCTTTGTTATGAACACCACAAATAATGAAATAAGCCAAGGACAATTATTCTCTGTACACAGAAGTCTGAATATTGCACAAATGAACAGGACAAGGAATCCTGAGGAACTTGCCTGTTGACTGTGTAATGCAGGATTCTCATAGCAAAATATAACTAAATTTTCAACAAACATGTGACACAGATGTAGCAATGCAGATTAATTCCTAAATTCACTTAATCATGATTGGATTAAAAATAGTATCAGTTAAACATCCTCAATCTTTGTGACTTACAGAGAAACAGAGCAGAGACAACTTTTAGTTGTGCATAACAGGGAGCAAGCACAACATTAAGCACAATCTTAGAAGTGCCAGCAGCTACAAAGTTCTGTTGCATTACTTGTGTTTACCTACTCCCGTATAACTTGTTTTATTGAAACATGTTACAGAAACTATTACTGGGTTTTCAAACAGTTGCAATTCAGATGCCTCTAAAAGGCAGAATAACTGTCAACCTGCCACCTGAAAAAAAAAATGTTAGTAGTACATTCTATTACAAGTTGATGGGTAAGTTCTCTTAGTTCCCCAAAACCCTTTGTAATACCAAAACAATTTCTAACTACTCATAACACATTCAACTGCAAAACACTTGTAGAGCAAGTTTTCCACTTAGATGTAAAATACTCACTTCTAGATGGGAAAAAAATGCAGGATTATTTAATTACCTGTCCTTACCAAGTAAGATTAACTGAAAAGGCACAGCTGTTTTCCTAAAAGGAAAAATGAGGCTCTAAACCATCAAGGTTCCAGAGGTAATAGGGTCACTTGAAATGTAAACACTACTTACACCTGCCACAGGATAGTGTGAAAGTAGAGTAGCTATTAAATCATCTTAACTCTTGGATTTACGCCACAGAAAACTAGTCTACTGAGACACACACACTTGACCTCAGATTGATTCTGGAACAAGACTTCTGTTATGTGTAAACTTCTTAATCTTTGCTATGCCTGTAACTGGTCTACTAAGAAAAACAGAATGCATCTTCTTTCCCTTAAACCGTATCAAGTAAATATATCCTCAAATTAAGGTGGAAAATTACACATTTTAAAAAATAAGTTCTGACAATATCAAGCCAAGCATACTAACTCAGGGTTAAGAAAGCTTTCCTTAAACATGGTTCATAACAGAAACTTATTTTTAAAAGATGGTACAAAATACCTCTGCAATTACTATTCTTGCCTTACTTCCAACTCCTGCCTTACTTTGTTATTACTCTCATTCATTGCAGGTCAAAGAGTCTGGCATCAAGTTAAGAACATTAGGTGCTCTTAAAAATGTTATTTTAAGATGTTATTCCCCTTTCTAGCTCTTCTGTAAACTGACATTTGTTATTTCACAGCACGGCTCTAAAAGCAGTACCTTTATTTAGTACACACACAGCCTGCCCACAATTGCAGGTTACCATCTCCACCCATTTCTCTTTTACAGGAATACAGTTATGAAACCAGTAGCCTGTGCCTAACCTTTCTAACCTAAACACTGTCACTCTGGATATGTAGCACACTTTCCCAGTCACCATAAATAAAATGCAGAGCTTGGGAAGCCCTAACTCCAATACTGACTTCCCCCTTTAGCATTTAGCCCTCTTTCCATTAAAATTTCATCACAAAATTTCAAGAAATGCGAAGTATCTCATACTGACAATACCAAAAAACCTTTGCTTTAGTACCAGTAGCAAAACTATGCCTTCTACAACATGAAACCAATCAATGTTAAGTTTGTACAGGCTTTGAAGCAGTTAAGTATCACCTTCTAAAGGTTTGCTTCATACCCTTGCAAGTTAATCAGCACACTTCTGGAAAGGTCCAAACTCCTAGAGCTGGTTTTCAAGTTACCAGGAAAACAAGCTGGAAGACTGGACTGAAACAGTTTCAAGTATTAGAACACTTACAATAGCTAATGCTTGACTATAGGTCTTCCTAAGCCTACAAGAAAATGTTCACAAATCAGTAATGAAAAATAACACCGTCCAGAGGTTTTTTTACTTCTTGCAGCCAATAATTCCACTTCTCCCTTTTTAACACTTCAATACCAGAATTAAAAACAAAACCCAAAAATCCCACATACCTAATTTAATCGTAACAGCTTACAAATAATGATCTCGTAAACAGAGCTGCAAGTTTACATAAAATCATACTCTAAAATCCCTTGAATCTAAGAAAGGAACCTCTTATGGTGAATCTCAGAGAAGATAAAGATACGAGTCATAAACAACTGTACTTACATACCTTTCTCTTTCATACAGGAAAATAAATACTTTTTGATTTTACTTTGGAACAGTTTCCACTGACAAAGTCAAAATACACGTTGTCCCTCCCTTTCCCTATTCTACCATCCAAAAAAAAAAAAAGGGGGGGGGACACGCACACCAATTTTCTTACAAATATTTAAGATATTACAAAATATATATAATTGCTAAAAATAATTCCCACTTACGTTTGAAAATGTGTGCCTATAATGAAGTTTCAGGTATGTGATAACCCTACTAGAATACATTTTTCTTGTCAGATGTGTCTTAATAGCTATTTAACCTCTGTACAGCCAGCCCTCCCTTGCATTGAGACACTTATACTGGGTCACTTCAAAGAGAATGAGAGATGGCCAAAGGAAAGGTGTGGCTGCATGGCTGAGCGCAAGGTGAGGATAGTGAGATCTCCTCATCTCCTCCTTTCAATAACTGTTATGGTGACTCAATTGCTCCTGAAACAGGAGGCTTTATTTCACCTTAATTTATTCTGTGGCCATGAGTAAAACGGGCATTTTCCACAGTCAGTGATACAAGTGCTTTAAATGCCTCAAGCAGCCTGAAACCCCGGCCTTCCCACCCAGGATCTTGTGTAACTGCAGTGTTGTACCAGCTGAAGCACTCGTGAGAACGTGCTAGGAAAGAGACTGGGGAAGTGATCCTGCTGCACATTCCCATGTCATTCCTCCCTCGTGGCTGAGGCATCACAGCTGCTCATGCTGCTGCACTGCAAACCACTCCAGCTGAATGTCTGCTTCCCCCTTAACCCCTGCCTCCCCGCAAAACACACATGTTGCTTCTGGGTCATCTCTCAGAAAAAAGCAAAAGGAGGAAGTGAAGGAGGAGATGGCTTAAATCTGCACTGCAAACTTAAATGCAGAAAAAGACGTGCCAGTGGTTTCACCACAGCTCAACCCTAATGCAAATAGGCATTGCTGCAGCCTCCACCACTAGACCTCTCAGCCTCACATTCACACTTCCTTCCTCTGCTCAGCACTGGCACACATCCATCTGTGTGGCAAATTGGTTTGGGCTGCTCAAGTGCTGAGATCTTTCTTATTATTTTCCTTTGTCAGATGCGCTGTGCTTTTTCCTGGCTTAACATACTTAACCAGGCTTATGATACCTTCAGACAAACAAAAGTGTCAGTACAGGATGGAAAGCAGTAACAGACTGAAAGGAACAGAGCAAGAACATGACAGCAACATCTTTAATCACTTTAAACTGCCTCTTGTTAGACCACACTATAAGAAAATGTGACAGCAACCTAAATCAACTTTTCTCAGCTAGAAACTGCTGCTATAATGGCTCTCTGATGTTCTGTAGCAGCAAGAGTCAGTCCTGTCAGGAAATACTGCTTAATGAATCTACTGATAGCATTCTAGCATTTTGCAAATGTTAATTAAGCTTCAGAGCATTCTTGGTGAAAAGTGAGTAAACTAGATTTTAACACTGGACCTCTCTAGCTTTCTCCTCTGTCTTCACTGGAGAGTAACCATGAATCTTTATCCCAATCTACTTCCTTTTCAAATCAGTATGAAATTGTATCTTAGATTATTAGGAAATTAGATACTTAATCTAACTCAATGCCATTTTCGTTCCTAAATGTAGGATCCTGAGTCAAATAATGAAGAATACCAGGGTTCCATAATGCTTTAACTGACTGCAGATTGCAGAATGTACAGTTTACCGTGGAATTGGAAGCACTACTATCTGTTCAGACTCTCAGTATTTAGAGCGCATGACCACACTCACAAGGACACTTTACTTCCAGAAAACAAAACAAACATCTCCCTCACAGTCCCTGCTCCCTCAGTTTTGATTCTGCAGAACTTGACATCATTCATGCTGAGAAACTACTTAACAACAGTAATTTTTTCAAAATTACATTATCAGAAGCAAGCTTTCCTTGGAAAGTTTCATAATTTTAATTTTTTTAATTTTTTTTTTTTTTTTTTTCTGTGACAGATTTGAGTAACCGAGTATTTGTTAGCATGCAGAGACAAAAACAGCACAGGTCATCTGCCATTCACTGGTTTTATTCCTACAATTTCATGACAGCTGTAAAATTCTGGTTCCTTTCAGCATACTGATTGCAACTTAATGAAAATGGATGTTTTATACCAAGACAAAAAATGCATGTTAAGCAAACAGAATAACACCACAAACTTACTTTCAAGCTCTTCTTTCTCAAAGTTTGTATTGATAGTAGAACTAATTTTGCCCATATCCACAACAGCTTCTTCATCATGACCCTGAAGAAACAAGACACAAGTCAAAGTTAAAACAGAACTATTCTTTTTCTACATTCCTAAATACTTTCCTCAGTTCTGAAGCTGTTTGTCAAAGTTTACTAAAGCAACACATTTTCACCTCTTAGAAACTGAGAAAGAAAATGCCACTGAAAATCTACCCATCCAGTTCTTCAAAAAACCATTACCCCATATTGAAGTAAAAACAGAGTAAATCAACAGACATACTAAATAAGATGCAATTTTCTGTTGCAATGCTCTCGATTTCACCACATCAAGGGATCAGGAATACATTTCAGGAGTGCGATATTCTAGTTTTACATTCAAAAGGAATGAATCTAGCAAACTTATAAAAGGTTACATCAGTTAACATTCAGAGATCTTGAACTCATTTGCTACGGGCACAATTCCTGTGCAAGATTTTCCAGTACAAGTAAACAGCTTTTGTGAACCACATATAAGGGTGGCAAAAGAGTTAAGTTACACAAGTTGGGGGTCTCTCCTAGACCAACAGTTCTGGAAATACCAATATGACTGTTCCACTCAGGTTTCAACAGACAGCTTGTTAACCACACCCTATCTGATTCACATTTTTAACGCACAAAGCTAGAAAACAGCAGTTGCAAGGCGATCTGTTCAGATTACATTACTACTGAAACCATACTACTCATAACGCTAAAGCACATTATTTAAAATACATGTACACCCAAGAATGAAGCTTATCTCTGAACGGGTCCTCTAATCACAATTAGCACATCACTAAAGCAGACCTTTAAACACTTCCTTTGGTTCAATCTTGGGGAAAAAAAACACCTTAAAATACAAGAGCAGTAGAAACCTCAATCTCAACTCAGGCTTGACATCAAAACAACATTAAAGTTGCCTTTCTCCAAATGTTTGCATTCCTTAGAATACAGACCACTTTTAACAGCTCACAAATTGCAGCCTCCTGGCAGAACTGGTTCTCCAGAAGAACTGCTGCGTACCCTAAGGGTAATGCTTTACTTTACACCTAACGATGTGTAATAGCAGGCTAACTGCTGAAGAACAATCCCTGCTCTTTCTGCTCCCTTGGGCGCACACTTTTTTCCTTAAGTTAGATCTGTCAATCATTAAGTCAGATACAAGAGCTGAAGCAATGCTGCATCATCATCATCATCATTATCATCATCACCATTATTATTATTTAATTAGCTTGCCATTGATCAGTTCACCAAACTCATTTTTCTTGTGGCCATGGAACAGCTAGATTCACCACAAATAAATCTATCTGATCACTGCTTCTGGCAGCAGCCCACTGGTGCATTTACATGGATCCATGTGGGATGTGTTAAGAGTTTCATGAACTCCAACAGCGTTGACATTCACCTGAACTTTGATCTTAAAATTATTCAATAGTGCAATGCTTTAAATATAGCACAGGTTTGCCATCTCACAGGGAAGCAAGAAGCATAAAAACCAAGATACCTGTGTAACGCAGATGTAAGTCAAAGCATACTGTAGCAACTGACACCAAAAAGGAAAAAAATTTTCCTTAGCCTTTTCTAAAATAGATATTTATTATAGTATATCATACAGTCACACAAAAAAAATCCAAATCTTTTGAGGTAAGTACATTAAAGAATATGAAGATGACAAACAGGACATCTAGTTACAAAAAATTTCAGATGAGATTTAAAAGAAAAAAATTAAAAGCAGTTAGACCACATAAAAAAGTAGCTGGCACTATGTAGATAATCTAGATACAAAAGAAGTGAGTGGCACATTCCAGAATAAACCTCCAAAAACTAAAAGGTCTACTCTAAGCTGTGTCCCTAAGAATGGTGTTTTCAAGAAAGGCATTACACCATAACATAACTTTGTCACTACTGCTGCATTGCAAAAGTAGAGTGTTGCACGCATGTTAAAAAATCAAAACTCCTGCACACTCCAGACAGCTACCATTTAAAAACTTCAGGTGATTAAAGTGAAGTCATGTCTGAAGGGCAAATCTATGAAAATGTTACAAGGACCTATTAATAAAGAAGTGGCAGAAATCTAGAAAGTGTTATGGTATTAAGGGATGGGGGGAGGGACTAGTACATTCCTGTCTCCTACACACCAATATAAAATTAAAGAACCCTCTAGAAGATGCCTGCATAATGCAAAACACATGCAAGAGAAGGTTTTATACGCCGGTAACATTTTGAAACTGTACTGCTGTATTCCTTATACCACATTATTAATATTTATCACCCTATGCTTTAGAAACAGAGGTACTTTGCCAACCTTATACATACAGAAGCAGCCTTCAAAACCACATCATGTGAAAGTAACATGTCTTTTGAGATTAGATTACCGAAAGGCATGCATGTCCTTGCAAACCGTTCTATCACTATCTCAAAGTACCCAACATATGCGAAGACTCTTCCAAGAATAAAACATCAGCGACCACAAATATCATACATGAAGAAAGCATATCATTTACAGCCTTTGTTTAGAAAAACACTAAGCGTCATTTTGGCATAATTGTTTCTGATGCCAATAGCAAATTCCACCATAAGAAACTTTTGCCTTAGGTCAGGTAAAAAAACCAAAATAGTCAAATACGCTATAAAATTATTTCCAAGCTACAACCTTTTCCTTGCTAAAAATAATGTCTGTAGGGCATAGGTTCTCAGTAATTATAGATCTACCATACCAGTTTAAAGAATAAAAGTGAGAAAAAACTGTTACAGCTGCTTAATTAAAACACATGATCATTCTCTCTTTTACTTTCTGAACTTTTTACATACATTAAAAAAAAGAGAGATGGGATTGTTTAAAACTTGACAACTTCCTTTTTTTTTAGACACAGAGAATGATTTAATCTTAGAGCAAGAATTCCTCTGCAGTTTACCATTCATTTCATGTGAAGCTTTACTTACAATAAGCCCAAAAAGTAGCTGATGAAGATGAGCCAGAGTAAATTTTAATACTAACTTGGAATGCATGCAACTTCTCTTTTGAACAATTGAGAAGGTAAAAAACAACACAAGGAGCAATAAAGGTGCCCCAGGGAGAGATTAAGCCTTCACCTTTGGTTTGCTTTTTCACAAGGAGATGGCCATTTGTAGAAACAGTAATTCCAGAGTACTTCAAGGATAAAAAGGGGAAAAAATAAATTAAAAAAAATCACCACACAAAATCCTAGTACACTGTATTACAATATACTAAGTATATTTTTTCCTAAACCAAATTTGAGGATACAAGCAGACTGTAGAAACAACCCCCCAGTAAAACCTTTATATTCAGCCAGAGGTGCCTACACATACTACAGCACATTTGCTCACTGTTCTTAACTTTCCCCAGTATGAAAATGCATTTAAACTGTTGCAGAACAGACAAGACTTTCACATCGTTTTTGCTCTAGCAGAATCCCAGTAGGGTTCCTCTTGCCACCTCTGATTTTCAACTGTCTCTTCTTAGTCCAGGAGAAAAAGAGTAATTCGCCTTTCATTGCAGACAAGTAAGTATCCACAAATTTTTTACACTTCACTGATTTACCTTCTCAAACATTTATCTTCATTTAGTACAGTACACTTAATATCTAAAATATTAACATTACATGCTTTTTAAAGAAGTATTTTTTTAAAAGTCAGTCCTAAATTGCATTAATCATTAAGTAAAGTGCTCATGTTTGCTAGAATTAAGTTGTCAATCTCCAGCAGCATGTGCTAGTTACAGTTTAGTGGACTGGCACAAATATGACGCACAGAATATTCAATCTAAAGGAAACTTTCCACTGTCATCTGCACAAGCTCCTCTTACCCTGCAACTTGCCTAACCTTATGCAGTCCCATCCACCCAAACACAACAAACTTCAGATGGGCTTGCTGCCAAAGTGTGTCACTGAATAACCACTTCCAAGAGCTACAACTTGTTAGCAACACATTTTTAAGGTACTTGAAACATAGTTCAATCAGTTCCTTTTGGTAACAGTGATTGTACAAATGGCTGATCCAGTTAACTGTAAACCTTTGAAATGCAGGAGTAATACAGTATTATGTGAAGAATAATTTGAATTCAACATTTAAAAGCATTACTTGGTAAACGTTCCTATGCTCCATTTACACCCCCTCAGCCCAAAAGTTCTTACCTAAGTACTTAGAGCACCAGAAGAGACAGCACTAGTGTCCATGGGAGTAAGTATAGCAGAGGACACAAACCACCTACCACCACCCCGGAAAAAAAAAAAAACACACCACATTACCACTTTCATGCTACAAAGACCCTTCACTGTATTTAATCAAGCTGATGCAAATGCTAAAAAAACAAACAAACAAAAAACAAACACCCAACCAACCAACCAAATAAACAGAAAACCCAAAAAAGCCCCCAAACCATAAAACCCCCCCAAACACAATCCAAAACAAAAAACAAGGGGGAGGGAGAAGGTGTTAATATTGTCGTTTTTCCCTTTACACATCTGCCCCTGGCCATATCTAGTTTTGACACTCTTCTACTACAACTACCTACACCATCACAGTGAACGTACATACTGCTCTATGACTGTAATTATAACCCATCCTCTCTGGCTTGAGCAGAAAGCAAATACTTCCACCTGCTTCCCTCAACCTGTGGATACACCTCTGCCTTTGTAAAGACATCAGATCTGGCAGACAGGATTTAGCTTAGGCTGGAATGTGGCACCAACAAACCATTCCTCTCAAAACATGAGCACACACTGCTTGTAGACCCAACTGGTACACCTATAGAGCATGCTATTGTACATTTCTGTACTAAGATCAACAGCATATGAGAATTTTTGCACAGTGCACTTCGCTCTTCATGCTTTGCTCTCCATTCTTTCATTGTAAGTACATACGACCAGTTAAGCTGGATCAAACCATCTATCCAGCCCAGCATGCTGTCTTCAAGAGGATTTAACAGTAGAGGGTTACAGCAACTTCCCAATAAACTTAGAAATCAGTGCAAACAGAACTGAAAATGATGGCTTGACCTAGACCTAGGAAGCATAGTCAAAGGAGTATTTTTGCTGTACCATCAGCTTTCGCTTTGTCAGATCTATGTTCAGAAGACAGATATGACAGACATCGAGGCTGCAGTAACAAAAAAATAAAATCATATTAAGAAAAATTGCCAATATTGAAAATTACACGTTTAGCTGGCAAAAATTTAAAACCTTCACTTCGAGCACACAGCTCAAAGATAACTAAAGAGGAACTACAAAACCTAATTTTTCAACTCTTTTCCGGGTAAGTGTATGTAAATACGTAACATATTTAAAAACTGATCTTTGATTATAGATACACATGCAAACTATTTTGTTTTGTCACACAGCTACTGAAGTTACCAGTAGGGTAATTCATTATTTATTTTCACAGCAGCATTTCCTAAGTGGTCTGTTTCAGAAGCCTGCTTTTCTGTTCTAAGCACACATAATACTCCATGTCGTAAGGAAGTAAAATACATCTCCAATGCACAGAATGCACATATAGCTTCTTCTCTATCCATTCTATCTCCTAGAACAAGTGCAAGTCTCCTAGAACTACTACAAGTGAATAAGCAATAAAACTACAGGGGGAAGAGAAAAGGAAAAAAAAAATCCCAGAGAAGACCCGTGTTCTCGCTTATTTTCGTAAGACTGCAAGTCTACCAGTGACAGCAACCCTGGAATTGATAAGAAACCAGAAAATCAGTGTATTTGTTAATGCCATCTGTGACTACTGCATGCAGTTTCAGTGACAATAATTCTGCCTCTGGCAATCATCAGCACTAGGTCTAGGCTATAGCTCTCCCACTGCTACCCATGCAGAGCACCAAGAGTGAGTAAACTAGGAAGAGCGTTTTGACGTGGTTCATCTGCCAGGATGACTAACAGCAGCACTTGGTAAGTTCTAAATGTATTGTTTTACTTATCTGTCAGATTGATTCTGCTTTTAAACCAGACATAAGATGAGAGAAACACTGCTAAGCAGGACGGTGGGCATCCACAGTTGCTGCCCCCTTGAAGGGCAGTCAGGCTATGAAAAAAATCAAAGTTCTTTCTAAATAGTAGTAAGGGAAGGTATTATTCAGCCTATTAAACAGTCTTAACTAAACTGCAAAGCAGTTCTACAAATGCACTTGAAGCAAGTTCTTCGGGCACAGTATTGGTCTACACAGCAACACTGCATCTTTAGAAGGTGCCAAGTGATGAAACACTACCAGTTCTAAATCTAGCACATCAACCTAACAGCCAAAGGAAAATGCACCAAATATAAACGGGCCCTGTCTCATTTTGTCCGCATACAATTTTTAGCTGGCCTTGCCTTCTAAATATATAATGGATGAGAGTAGAATTAATAATAATTCACAAACAGAACACTTGCCAGGTTGCAAATCAGAAGCATACGATATTGATGGGTTCCCCCTCGGTTGTATTTGCTATGGTCTCATTTGCACAGGAACAGCTGCTTTCCAGATTTTCTTTTTTCCCCCCATACTATCTTAACAGTGGGTATTGCTCAAACACTAAAGAAAAGACTCTAGTAGAGCTGAAGGGTTTTGGTGTTGCCACACCATCCTCCTGCCTTGTGACTTTTATCTGTGGTTATACAATTACTATTTTTACACAGCTATCTTCACATGTAAATGAAGATCCCTCCTAATTAAGCAATCCTCAGAGCCTCACAAGAAGGTCTGATTCTTAGATTTCAGTAAGACCATAGCTATAACGAAAGGGGTTACGAATACTTAAAGAGTTTTTCTAGCCTACTAATCCTCTCATTGACTGCTCAGCTTACCCTACTAAATACATCTAATACATCTGACCAACCTGCTTCTAGAAGACTTACAAAAAGCACTGAAGTAATATAAACCTTCAGTTTGGACAAGTGTGTCCAACACACATCAACAGACTTCCATAAAACTCTCCAGAAGCTGCATTTTACTTTTAAAAAGCTGTATGTGGAGGACAGTAAAGACATGTATATGTGCTACTTAATAATAATAAAAAAAAACCCAAAACACACCAACAAGAACCACAACAGCAACAAAAACACCTCACCACATTTCACACTTTTTGGAAAAAAAAATTTCTGAACTTCTACTTCT
This sequence comes from Hemiprocne comata, assembly GCA_020745705.1. NCBI lineage: Eukaryota > Metazoa > Chordata > Aves > Apodiformes > Apodidae > Hemiprocne > Hemiprocne comata. The sequence continues at coordinate 42,551,894 of CM036587.1, forward strand.
TGCACAGCTCAACTTTTAATGTTTAGAAATAATTTTATTTTAGTGCTTCTAGAAGGCACTACTCTGACCACAATCTGCAAGACAAACCATTTCCCCAGACAAATCAGAGAATAGTCTTTGGACAGTAAACACAAAGTGCTTGTGTTAATCAGAACACAAAATGAAACTGGGAGGAAGAAGTCAGAAAGAAAAGGAAGAATAAATACTGACAAGAGACTGGTCAAAGTAGTGACTGGCAGTCAATTATAGCACGTGGCAGCAATTTGTCAAAAAAAAAAACCTGCGTTAGAATGAACACAAGAAAAAGGGATGGCTTGATGAATATTAAGGCATGACTAAACGGCAAGAGCGTATCTGATTAAAATTAGAAGCCCGTTTTTAATTCAGCCTGAGTGTTCTGCAAGCCAGAAAACTTAGCACCACACATAGTTAGCAAATAATGTCACCAATCCAACACAAGATATCAAGTTGCGTATCTAACATTATAGTAATCATTTTACAAAGTTGCATTTATCACTGCCTCACAGTACTAATTTCATTCAAAAAAAAAAATCATAGCTCCATTCACTTCGATTTCTAAAATTAGTTAAAAAAAATCAGTTTCCCAACAGTCAAGCTGAAGTCTCTCTAAATTGCAAGGCTTTTTTAAAATTGTTATACTGTAATGAGTCATGTATATAGTTTATATATTGCAGTATTTAATTCAAACTTCAACAGTCCTGTGCCTATAGTGTGCAAAGTAGTAGAATCTTTATAACAAGTTGCCTCAGATCTTTGCCTAGTCTTCTAGGCATACGCATGCCTGACAGATTTCTGTGTCCAGAGCTGAAGGTAGCACAGCAGTATGATGAAAACCAAAAATCACTGGACTACAGAGACCCTAACAAACAAGATCACTGCAATAAGATGCATTTCAACATGTCTAAACAAAACTCCTACTTCTTAGGCACACAAAAAGAAATAGAAAATGTAGTGGTCATTTTACAAAATTTATATAAAACAATTCAGGAGTCTTTAAAGCTTTACAGCATAGCAAAATTCCATCTTGTATATTTTTGTTTCCAGGAAAGTAGTAGTAATCCCTGTTACACGCTGCATTGCAGTTAAATGGAAGTGATAAAGACTACTCACACAAGAACTAAGCAACAGCTTGTAACATTAATACTAGAGTACATTCCTTCATTGTAAAAATCCCCAAAAAACAGTTTTGTAGCTGTGCCCCTAGAGTCAGAAGAAAAGAGTCTCCACGAACCTTCTACCTCAGGAACACAGCTCATAAGGTTCACTTTTTTTTTTTTGCCAAAAGGAACAATCAATAGGCGATTTCAAGATTCTTTACCAGAAACTTTGCTGCTATACTTGCACAGAATTACTCAAAGCCACAGCTGATAACCTTCAAATTAAAGAAAGCTGACTCAAAATAATGCAAAGGAAAAAAAAAAAAAAAAAACAAAACAAAACACAATCAACCTACTCTCAAAATTTGGTAGTATACTCTCCTAACTGTAAATGCGTATTTTCTTTCTGAATTAAGCCAGTTACTAGGTAGGATTAAGCAATTCTAACTACACAGAAAATACCTTGCCTAATACAGAAATCTCTATTTGAGGTACTATTTTGATCACCAGATATTTCAAAAATTTCTTCCACAACAAGCAAGTCTAAGGTATCACACCATTCTGAGACACATTTGCTAAATAAACACCCCTTGCATCAGAGCACGTCTGAACCATTACTAAATTATACAGCCGCTATTTACATACAGGTTGCATTTTCTTCCCTGGACAAGCTTCTTCCGTGCTGATGTGCAGAAAAACTGAGAATGCCCTTGTGTGAGACCCTGTAATGAACCTCCCAAGAGGCCAGAGCCTGCGCACACATGCCTGCTCTAGCTCGCTCTGCCTGACACAGACGTACTCCGGGAAATCGCTCCCCAGCCCCGCAGCCAATCACCACCACACCAGTCCCCCATTTCCCAGGCCCCCGATCACAGCTACCACAGGGTTGCCCAAGAGCAGAATGGGCAAGGCAGCATGCCTTCAATTCCAGCTCAGAGAATACCAAAAAAGGAACTGAAACAGACTTTGAGACAGCATTTTCTGCATCATCAGCAGTGAAGAACAGCTCTAAGGTTATATTTTTGCTCTGATCCAAGACTTCATCAGCACTACAAAATAAAAGCACATTTATACCTTGGGTCCCAGAACAGAACAATACAGAAGTCAAACATCTGCTATGTGTGTTTATGGCTGTATTATCAACCTTTTACTGAATACTCATAACAAAGCAGCTTTTTTTTTTTTACATAAGCCATATATTCCTGTTCAGCAAAACGAAACAAGGCTTAGTAAAAAATCTGTTTGTTGGGTTTTTTTCCTGTTGAAGAGAGAAAAAAAAATCCATGCTGTTAGCTACAATTAATTTCATGTCTCCTTCCAGAGTAAGATCAAAGATTAAGGTACAATACCAGTAGCTAAACTTTTTCCTTGCTTAAGCCAAACTCAGAAAAACGCAACCTCCACTCTGGCAGATTCAGTTCAGAGCCTCATTCCACACTTCCACTCTTCATCACTTACATACCTTAATCTCCTTGTCCCATCAATTAACAATGGCTCTCAACAAGGGCATTATCCATAACTTCACCCTCACGACATGACACTGCTTTTTTTTTTTCTTCTTCTTCTTTCATTCCTACTTCATGGATAAGAAGAACTCTAGTAATGAAGCTGGACTGACACCACCCCAACCAACAAACAAATTACCAACTTGGACAACATAAAACAAACAAAAAAATACTGCTCATAAACTTGGGGCAAATACAACCAGCCAAATAAACGTACTGTGCAACCGTGAGGATGGTCTTTATCACCTAGAGTTTAGAAATCAGAAGACAACATTCAGTTCCCCTCACTGCCTCTCTCAGTCCAGAAAATTGTCCAACCATAAACTAATAAAGTATTCTCAGATAGTGCTGACAAGTGTTTAAAAGTAGCTTGTTTCCACTCTGTGAATAGGTTTACACTCTAACAAGTATATGAATTTCTTAATTTCCAAGCTATTGAAGGCCTCTCTATGGCTATATGTACATGACCACAAGCTAAATTATTTGTATACGAAAAATCAAGTTTAACAAAAATACCAGATACCCTAACTCTTCGTGATTTCTTCTCAACTGAGCATCTTAAACCAAACCTATACTTCTCCTAATGCAGAGCACAGATTCATACCGTTCTTCAGCTATTCAGATGAATACTGAAACAGCCAGGTTGGACTGTGTTCTGGTGGTTCTCCCACACTTTAATGCAGTCTTCATTAGCATAGGTCAATACTAGAAGTACTTCAGTTTCTGAAAGTACAAATTTGGTTTAAGTTGGACAGCGAGGAGGCTGTCTATTCCTCCTGGATAGAATAAAGGAGGAGACTGGAATTCACACCTTAGATTTTTTTTCGTTTTCTAAATTTTCTAAAGAATACTTGGTTTGGAAACTTTGAAAAATCCACCTCTCTGAAGCAGTTCATTGAAATCTCTGTCTAGTCTTTAGTTTCTAATCTCTTTCTAGTCAATCAATTCCTACTTAACAGTCATTCAGTCTTTGAACAATAAAAACACTCAGCAACTTTAAAAAAACAAACAAACAAAAAAACAAACAAGAAACTGCACATGGGGAGCCAAGCTGAGAAATCCAACATTCTAAGAACTAAATAAATTTGGTTTGGTTTTTTTTCAACCAGATGAAAGGTTCTCTCTTTTCAGTCCTATACCAAAATACTTTGTGAATAAATATCTGCTCTTACCTAAGAATAAACGCCAGGAAAAAACTTTCCATTGGAGGGAAAAAAAAACAGCAACTTTAAACTGCAACTATCTCAACATGCTTAACTACTCAAGTATTCTAAAACAAACTAGGCAAATACATTCAAAATTATCACATCCTTGAATGTGTTCAGTGACAACACTGAGAACTAAGAGCAAAATTATTTGTGCTGCAGCAATATTTCAAACATATGTTTGATGCTGCAAAGGAATATGAAGTGTACCAGGGCTTTTTTTTTTTTTTAAATAAAGAAACAGAAGCTTCTATCATGAAACATACACTTTATCCTTTAACCTTTCCTTTTCAATTTTCACCTTCATACCCCTTTAAGTTCCAAACATTTCAGCTTCTCTCCAACTATAAAAGTGGTTTTTTTGAAAGACACATTCAAAAAACATGTATCTATTCTCCAGACAAGAGAAGAAAGATTTTGTCTGAGCGCTTAGCTCTGCAAATCATTCAAACTTTTCACAAGCAATACATAGTCCATTATTTCCTTGTAAGCATTACAAGTTTCTACTAAAAATTCCCTGAAAATCAACTGAACTGGACTAGTTCCAAAACCTCTGGTTAGCCATAGGGTGGAATGCAGAAACATCCACAAAGGATTAAAAGAGTAAATTTCACGTCACTTGTTATGACTAGCTTCTGGATCAATCTATACAATTATCCTCTATCACATTTACAGCAACACTAGTGTTAACACACGAGCAAGCTGCATGTATTACTACAGCTGCAAGCTCTTTCCTGTCCTCCAAATTTTGCCCTAAAATGAGAGAGCAATTATGATCTCAGTTTATCATTAAGTGGCAGTAACCTGCCTTATTGTAGGGTCTGCAGACTCTCCAGCAGGCCGAGCTGTGCCCAGTCTGCCATTCCAAGATGGCAGGACTATGCTCTCAGCAGGATTTACTGTATCAGCTCAAGCCCAGTGCTATCAGACCTAGCCAGGAAGAAGTACAAGGAAAGTGACTGCTCCTTTGCTTGCAAAGAGGCCATACTGACATCCCCACACATCTAGCCCTGTAAAATGGCAGATCTGGTAAGAGGTTTCTACTGATACTTTAAAATCCTGTTTCAGGGGGAGCAGAGGTGTTAAGAGTTGCATCCATAATCCAAACTCAACACTTCCTTATATGAACAAATCATATGAAATGAACATGACAATCTTTTCTAACATGGCAGCCAAAAAAAAAAAAAAAAAAATCAATGCAGCTCACTGCCACCTTTATTCATGTATGTGAAAAGATAGCATGAATCAAACTCAAAACACCTTATTTAGAAAAGAAATATCCATGAGACAACACTTCTAAATGGGGGTTTATTTTGGACTGGGGAGCAGAGTAGGGGAAGTCAGGAGGGGAGGCAAGGTGCTAAGGGATTAAGATGTACAAGAGCAAATTATATGTCACAAACTGTCTAATGTCAGTATGTCTCATACCACTAAAGATGGTTTTGTCCAGTTTCTTATTAAACAGCAGCCTACTAACTCATATTAAGAACAGCTTCCTATGAGTGGTCCATTACACATGTATTAAATATAAGCTGTTCCTCTAATGAGACACTATTCCCTTAGCAAGGGAACACAGAAACCTTTGCAGGCAGTAGCCCATCACTTAATGAATTACAGTTATCCATAAACACCATAAGTTTGACTGAATATTTTTCAGAATACAATTTCCACATGGCAGCTAGTGCCCAAGAGGTACAGCTGGACAGCACGCTTCAGCTTGCTTCAGTTTGTACTGCACGTACACATGGAACTGAGCATTTCCAAAAAAATGAAAAAGAGGAAGAAAAAAAAGACATGTATTCTGTGCAGATAGTCTCTGGTGTACTGCCCCAGTAGCGGACTCCTGGGGTTCTGAGCACACTGCAGGACAGCCATCACAGGCCACTGGGAAGCCGAGAGTGAGCATGAGGCAGACTGATAGTCTGAGTCGTTGGTGCCAATTACACACCATTCTGAGAGCTGCCTACTTACTTATTCTTTAGAGAGAATACCACTGAAATTTGTAACTTGAATCATCATCAACAGTGAGATTACTATGTACTCTATTGTACAGACTACTTCATTCATTACCCTGCAGTCCTGATTTGGATACATTTGACAAAGCAGAAAAAACAAAGTTATATAAAAACTTCTAAAGTACTTTACTTCTTTCTGGACTCAGGAACCTTCCTCAGTAGGGACAAATGGAAGAAATTCCCAATGTTCAAACAGAACACTACCACCAATTTCACTTCAACATGTATGAATGAGCATGTGGTCAATATGCAAATGGCACTGAGCTAGGCTAGCGGGGCTTGCAGTGATATATAAGTGGGTTTTTTGTTTTGGTTTGGGGTTATTTTTTGCAAAAGAATGAGGATGCTTTCTAAATGCAAAGCTGCTCACCTTGCAACTACAACACACCCCTTATTGCTTGCTTTTACATAAATTCATCTATAGGCATTCTGACAGCTTTTTTGAGATAGTATAGTTTTTCTTTATCCTAATAAAAGATTTAGATCACTGTGCAAGTTCACAAGAATTATAGACAAGGGTTGATTCAACATTATTAAGGCCACATGTTTAAATGCTATACAATCACATGTGTAAATATTAAAGATTCATCGCCCTAGAATAATACATGGCACAGAAGTAAACAGCTGACGAGTCTGGCTACTAAGCAGCATAATATGAGGCAGACAAAGTTATGTGGTTTATACTGACATTATTTGAAGTACAGGCACAGGAAAGCTTGTCCCTGACAGCAGATCCTCAGGAGGAAAAAAGGAAAGGGGGGAGGGGGGGGGAGGAGAAGGGAAAAAAAGAAAATAAAAAAGCATCACATTATTCAGCTAGGACAGACTTTCCAAATATGACCAAACCAAGCTACACTCAGAACAGTTCCTTGACAAGAACACCAAACATGAGTAGCTAATAAAAAAAAATTACTCTTTCTTCAAGGATTGTTGCAATTTTTGAATGATTATTCACCTCCATGTCTTTCTCTGAATAGAAAAGTGTAATATCATTAATCTCATCAATTCATATGAATTCAAGGCCTAATTCTTCACCTTCAGCTTTCCCTGTCTCTCAAATTCTCCTCTATTCATGTAATTGCATCCCAGTCAAACCAAGTATCTGTGTAGTAATTTACTGGCAACACATTTACTCGTACAGAGAACAAAAATTACTACCTACAAATGAAAACTCAGCAAACTAGCAGGACTGATACAACAGCAGGTATCAGGACTCTGCTGGCCCACAACATTTATTCTTAAAAACAAGACAGGCAAAATGGAAAAAAACTCCAAGCCTGCTCACGACCACTACAATTTGAAAGAAGGTAGAATTTCATCATAGATTTTTATCTTTCCCAGTGGCGTAACATACAGGATTCAGATGTTCTTGTCTGCAGATTATTTTAGTACAAAATATATTCCACAAATCACATCTCCCATTACACACTGAATAACTTCAAGACACCTGAAAACTATTTTTATCACCAATACCAGTCAGCCTATTGCCACTGTTACATGCTGAATGTGTTCCTGTAGTTACCAATGTATTAGAAAGCCTCCACCACGATAAATTCACAATTACAAAAAAATTAAGTTCTAGCAATTTGCACATTTTTCGTTAATACAGCAGAGAGAAAAAGAAACCTGCAGTTCCCATCTTTGTGCTAGTGCTGGCAATCATCTGGACCAGCAACTTAACATTGACAGTACTTTGCCACTTCAGTTCCGATACCACTCGTGGCTGGTGAGGCACAGGAGGTGCACAGGGCCAGTGGGAGTGCTGAGCCCAGAGCAGGAAGGGCATGACCATGCAGCAACTCGAGCCAAAACTGACGTGGACTGTTGCAGACCCACACTTCAGTGCTGTAGCTTCACATCTCAGCTTGGGTAAATTCAACAGCTTGGAGAAACAGAGACACCGCTCATTCCACTTGCCCTTCTTCTCTTGGTATTTTGACTAGACATTGTGACATGGCTTTAATACCGGCCCACAACACATGCTTGCCTTACATTAGATCTGATCCTTTCCTGATCATCGAATAAACAAGTAACTCAGTTAACATCCATTTCAGAAAACTAACATGAACAAGTTTGGTTTTTTTGTTCCTTGGGTGTTTTTTGAAGTTTTTGTTTGTTTTTTGCCAGCTTCACAAGTTGAATCCACTTAGAGGAAAGATGACTGGACAAAGAGGGAATAATGCCTTCCCGTCAGGGATCAGGAACTAATTAGTCAAGCTCAGCCTCAGCATGAAGCTGTATCTTAAGACATTTCCTTTCTTGCCAAAATTTCTTCCATTTTCCTCCTGCAATTCTAAAGCACAACAGAGTACCTCTGAAGTCTGAAATAACCTTGATAAGGGAAGATGTTGCTAGACAAAAAACTGCCAGAACTCTAAACTTTTAGGAGCTAAACCAAGATCCTTTAGAAGGATCTAAATGTCTCCCATCCCTGGAAACATTCAAAGTCAGGCATGATGGGGCTCTGAGCAATTTGGTTAGTTGGAGATGTCCCTGCTTATTGTAGCAGGGGTGGACTAGATCTTTAGAGGACCCATCCAACACAAGACATTCTATGATTACTGAAGACAGGGACATTTAAAAGGGCATCCATTTCTACTTCTTATCTGCCTTGCCTAACATCATTTACAGCTATAGAGCTGACCTCCTTTTGTTTCTGTTTAAAGTGAGCGCAGCTTGTTTTCTGATGTACTAAGAAATGCAATGTTTTTGCTGTGTCTGATCTGGAAGTTCTGGGAGAAGTCAGTTGAAAAGGTGCTGAGTCTGACACAACAGCTTCACATATGCCACTGTACATGGTGTGTTATTTTACAGAAAAGTTTAATTGCCAAAATGCAAGGGGAAACAGAGGCAGAGGTCTAAAAATCAGCCAAAAAAGAAAAGCCTTCTCTTTTGTAGCTACTGCATCCTTTGTCTCAAGAACAACCACTGATTCATTTTTTTAAAGTATTTTATTTTTTTTTCCTTTTGTGAATAACCACATGTAAAAGACAATCTACAACATAGTACTTCTAAGAAAGATAAAACAAGCATTTCTCTGGTGAATGGGAAAAACAAATGCTGTAGGACTCTTACTGTAAACTTAGGACTTGAGGGGCTATTTTTAGTAAAAACAGTTGAATTCATTCAACACATGGCAGGCAAATTAGATACTCTTGATTTGTTTAACAAACTCTTAGAATTCTCTGCTTTAGAGAACATTAACATTTGAGTTTGCATGGGAGTTCTAACTAGCCAGTGACTACTAAAAGGTGTGCTCTCTGAAAAGGTTACCCAAACAATACAGAGGCATTTTTAATAGTTTTGCAATAAGCAACAGAAGTTATCTGTCATAGTTAGACCATAGTTCCATGCAGCTTAAACTGTACACTGGCATTCGGCAGCACAAATACAAGCTCAAGGAAAGACTGATTTTAAGTGAAATCAGAGCATGCGCAACAAGGAACTGAAATAGGCTTTTGCCTTCCACATTGACTTCTGGAAGACCATTATCCAGCCTTGCGTAAAGTCTAACCATAAAAATTCTACTGCCAAGGTTTTCTTGTAAGGCAAATTTGAACTTGCAAAGTAAACTTAATCACTCATGCTCCTTCAGATGCAACATGGTAATTTTGACCAGCCTTAGGAAGTCTAAAGTTGTCTTTGATATATCAAGCCATACCCCAAGATACAAACTCTCCTCCTGCACTCCCTGCCTGAACATGAAAAGAGATTCAATAGCTTTAAGATGACCTTCTGAACATAACTGATGCCACTAAAAGACAGAAAACTAAAACACTAAGTCAAATACAGAGTAAATCAAAATTAAGACAAATGCATAAAATACATCATCCAGACTGGAGACCTAAATAAAAGATGTTCCAGCAATATGAATCAAATGTGCTATAACTGATGACTACAAGAACTTTATCTTAACATTTGTAATTCAGGATTTCACAGCTAATTGGGAATTTTAAATGCTGAAAAACATGCTAGAGTTGATCTAGACAATGGCAACTGCATCTGGAAGCCAAACTTATTTTCTACAAGGGAAATATTTCCTCTAAGGGAAATAGAGAAAGCAAAAAAAAAAAATAAAAAATTGCATGACTTTTCTAACAATTTAGAAACCAAGTCTCCAGAATAAGTATATCCTTCTGATACTATCAAATTCATAGAGAAGCCACCTACATATAATGCAACTTGCTTTTACTGCAACACAAATAGGAACCACTACAGCTTACAACCCTGTGTTACTATATCAAACAAATTTCTGCAATCAGCTATCATATATGTATTAATTTAACTTTTAATGTTTAACTGGGTTTTTCTGGGGGGAAGAACATCTTCACTAAAAGACTTTTTGCAACTTAATGAAGCCTTCATCATTCCGTGATTCCAAAAGACTATACTCCACCTCAAACCAATACAGGAAAGAATTTTTAAAAAGAAATACAAGATGTATGAGAAACAAGCTAAATATGGTAACAGCAAAACTTTCCTGCCTAAAGCCAGAAGCAACATGTAAAGAAATATTAAAATAGGAAGCATTTGAATATACTTGTCCTCTAGGCAATTCCCCATGTTCCTGCTGATAAACTTTTCATTTGCTTAGATTATATACATATTATAAGCATATCCATCCATTTTTCCAGTGTTAGTTCACTTAAGTCAGGGCATACAAAGAAATCAACCTATCCACCAAAATACTTGCTTTTATTCTCACATATCTTAACAGGATTGACTCTACAGAAAAAAAAACCTGCCTATAAACCAGGCTGAAAAAGTGTCACTGAACAACATGCTGTAAAGACCTCCTAGGTACAGAATAAACAGAATCAAACTGGTTTATACATTATGCTAACCTTAATCGAATGAGACTGTACCTGAATGATCAACTTTGGTAGAAAATTACACCTTTTTATTGACATTTGAATAAAATTTTATATTTGGGGCAGTATGGCATTTAGTTTTTGGTGATCTGAAGCAATTTCAGAGCTTTTGACTGAGGTATCATTAAAGCCATAATTTCGTATCTGATTTTAACCTTTTACAGACTTCCTCAAATACTGAGACTTCCAAAAGATCCGCCTTTAAAATATGAATCCTTTTTAATTTATCAAAATTATGACCAGCTGAAGCATTACTTCAAATACATATATATATATATATATATATATAATAAAATCATTCAAGTATAATGAGACAAACAAATGGGTATTTTAAAATATTTCTAAGGAGGTTAACTGTTGACTAAAAGCTAGTTATGTTCTCTGAGGTCCCTGTGCACTGACATGGGCTCAAAGAAAGGGTAAGGTACCAGGTTCTCACTGGGACAAAACAACTGTGCCATAGGAAGCTCTGCCATTAAAGGAAGACAGAACTATAGCTGAGTTTAGAATTACAACATTCGTACCAGGACACTAGGGGGAATCTGAAAGCACACCACTTTTATATGCTGATGTTGCTATTAAAACCATATTCTCAGTCATGGACAGGTGATTTAGATATATAAGTGAAGATAACTTTTTTAAGACGACTGAGGCCATAATGCTTAATATTTGAAATTTAGTCATGCATACTATGTAACTGGGACCATGGAATTCTGACAACGTCAGAAAGGAAGCTCTTGTACAGTAAAAGTAGTAGAGAGCACAAGCATCACACACTCTATTCTTATGGTTCTTCCAGCCTTTTCTATTGAAGAAAATTATCAAGCTGCATACTCAAATACCAGTCTGTTAAAGAAGTATGCCAAACAAAAAGCAGTTGAAAAGACTGCAATGCATATTTACACTTACTGTTTAAGAGATGAAGCACTGAAAGCAGCCTGAAGAAAAGTATATTCTGTGTATTTGAAACTTGTTTACACTTTTGACTAATTACATATTGTAACTGGATTTTTGGAAACAATATTATTAGCAACGTACACACATTCATAAATATGCATGCTCCCCTAAACAGAATCATCATGAACGCACAGCACAACAGCAGAACTGCACCACAATACCAGACTTTTGGAACCACTGTGTCAGCAGGCTTCACTTCTAGCACCAGTCACAGTCTAGCACTTTAGAAAAAGAAGGACTGGGGAAGAGGGTTGTAGAAGAGGGTTAGCATAGAATGGTTTGAGTTGGAAAGGACCTTAAAGATCATCTAGTTCCAACCCCTCTGCATGGGCAGGGACACCTTCCACTAGACCAGGTTGCTCAAAGCCCCATCCAACCTGGCCTTGAACACTTCCAGGGAGGGGGCATCCACAACCTTCCTGGGCAACCTATGCCGGTGTCTCACCACCCTTACACTAAAGAATTTCTTCCTAATGTCTAACTTAAATCTCCCCTCTTCCAGTTAAAAGCCATTATTCCCTTGTCCTATCACTCCATGCCTTTGTAAAAAGCCTCTCCCCATCCTTCCTGTAGGCCCCTTCAGGTACTGCAAGGCCAATACAAGGTCCCCCTGGAGCCTTCTCTTCTGCAGGCTGAACAGCCCGAACTCGCTCACCCTGTTTTCATAGGAGAGATCCTCTAGCCCTCAGATCATCTTCATGGCCCTCCTCTGGACTCACTCCAAGAGCTCCATAGGTCTTCACCAATGGTTTCCTGACATTCACCCGTTCTCTTTTTCTTTAAAGAATAATTTTCTTACTTTAATAGCTCTGTGTAGTTCCTGACACTTTAAAGTGGCATTATATTCCAAAGCTAAGCTTTCTCAAAAAACCAAAAAATCTTTCAGATAGTTATTAATGTATTTTCTAGATATTGCAAACTAACGTCACTCAGGTCTTTTTAACTGATGTTCCCAATACAACTGCCAAATACATATTAACAGAAAGCACAAACATTGAGGGTTCGACTCTACGATCTCAAAGGTCTTTTCCAACCTAAATGCTTCTATGATTTGATGCTTCTATGATTTGTATGTGTCTAATGGAGACACGACACTGCTGTCACTGCTGAAGCGCAACATCCTTAACATTTTACAATAATTCTAAAGGATGGACTCAAAATTTTTCAAACACTATCTTCTCTACCAACATTTTATCAACAAAAAGCAATAAAGACAAAAGGAAAAAACCCTCAGCTTAAGTTCCATTTATTGGAGTTTTATGAAACTAGAAGAAAATTCTATTATTCTAAATTAGGAAGTCAATGAAGACACTACCATTTATAATAAAATAATGCTAACACATGATGTAAGAATCCATGAACAAGTCTCCCCCGTTATAACCACCTTATTAATCAGGAACCACTTTATGAACACATCATGAGCAGGCCCCAAACTACAGGCTCTCTCTATTACAATAACAAACAGCAACTCAAAAAAACCCAAGTTACCAGTAAGCATTTAAAACCAGATACCTCACTCAGTCCTCAGCTGCAAGTGAAGACAAATTGCCCTGTGCCCAATCATAGACTCCTCTGTTGTGCTGCAGCTGTATGCTGGGTGGCACTTTCTATGATGAAAAGATGACTTGCTTGTTGCTCAAGTGGTGTCTTACAAGGCTGTGACAGGACCACAGCCAATTAATTCAGTTTAAAGCAAGTAATCCTGGCTCTGTTTCATTACATCCAGTCTCTGAACAACTTGAACATAAACCATTATTCCCATTAATAAAATTTCTGTCAAACTACTTGCTACAAATGATTTTAACACACTCACTTACATAGTCAGCAGAGAACATATAAAAGATGAGCTTTCTCACCTATTAAGACTTCCATGATCAACTGCACCAAAAGCTTTGCTCCTTTAACACTACATGAGCTCATTTAGACTCTTTTGGTTCCACCTCCAACACAGAGTTAGTTTTTGGGATTGGATTTTCTATTACTTTAATTGCTGTAGAAATAATGACATATGACATAAAGCATATAATTTTTTTTAAACTCTTGTCCACACTGGTGATGCACAATTAGGACATCACTGGTGATGACTGCCTGAAAGCACGATCACTATGTATGTCAAAAGGAAAACAGGATTATTTTTCTAAGTTCTTCCATTTCTGGTACTTCTAACCAAGCTGATTGCTTGGTACCTAAGGGGTTGAGAGGCACTTGGTTCAGTAATACAAGTAGCACAAGGCAGGGAGAACCAAACTTCAAAAAACAGGACATCAGGACATCCAGGACACTGTATCTAATTCAGTTTTCATTATCAACTGTCTAGAATTACTACTCTGGAAAGCTGCTGTGGGTCTCTGTCTAGTTATTGTATAGAGAATCCATGTTTTAAAATTACGTTAATCAAAAGGAACAAGGAACACACTTCACTTGGAGCTTAGGAATTCACATCAAAATTGGGAGATACTAGCACAGTAACATGAGGAAAGGTGACATTATACTACTTGGAAGGAACTCAGTGTGAAACACAGAAGTATTGTAAAGTTGCAAATGCTCTCTGACTTCAACAGAGGGGCACTTGTCCACAGCCACCAAGAGAAACTTCTCTTGAATGCTGCAGTAGAAGTTACTGTCAATCTTTGCAGATATGTGGAGAAAGCAATCCAATTTTTCACAGTTGCAAAACACATTTTTTAAACAGGAGACATCCCAGGGGAATCCTTCCACATCAGAGGAATATAGACTCACTGCTGACACTCAACTCCTTTGAGAACATCTGTCAAGATGAGGTTACAGATCAAAGCCAGGCAAGCTCCTCCTAAGAACGAAAAGCATGGGATGCTTTACAACAAAGTTGGAAACCAAAATAAAAGGGGAAAGAGGAGAAAAGCAGCCTTGCCAAAGCAATTCCCTTGGGCTCTTAACAGCTCCACAGCACCATTGTCATCCCTGACCCCTGCACGACTGTTGTCCAGGTCTCTCCTCAGCTCTTGCCACCTCTGCAGTCTCTAAATCGAACTGTCTGGAGATACTGCCACCATTATCTAGAAGCCGTTTCTGAAAACAGATACACATTTTCCTAGTTTGCTAGTGCCTTCACTGCCATCAAATTCACCTTTTGGATCCAGAGTCCCCCAGAACTTGGAAGTGGACTCTTGTGACTTCACTTGAAATACACACCTGTGGTAATTTCAATTCAGAGTATTCTGCAGCAACCTCTTACAGAAACCGACAAAACTACAGCCTCAGCTGCTTGTGAAACTTCATTATCTAACCACTGGTCATCAATGCCTACAGGTTTCTTCCCAGGATAGCCAAAGAAAAATACATTTTTTGTCAAGAAGCTATTATTTCTGAATGCATTAGTCCATAATACAGTTTGTAAAGTGTAGACCTACTCCCTCCAACCCATCCCCAAAGAAAAGCAGCTATGCAGTTGATCTATGAGGACAAGCAGGTACGTGCACACCCCTTGTACGCAGTGTGGGGTGTGCACGCATACGGAATATGATCTGGAAAAGTAGACCTGGATTGAGAACTACTGTTTTAACATGCAAATTCTCACCTTCACATAGCCTCCACGATCCGGAAATTCATAGTTATCAGACATCCAGCCTGGGCTGCCATAAATGCAAACCCAGTACGTATCCAGTCATACAACCAACCACTGGATATGACAGAGAAATCAGTCACCATCATCTTATTTAACAAAGCGGTATATGCCAAGTTTTTTGCTGGATTTGGATTAGCTAAAACCCCATATACCAAATGGGTTACAATAAATTTCTGCCATTGCCGGTGAGAAAAGCATGCTCAACTTTCTTGTTTGCTTGTCTTCTCAAAACATTCTGTCCATTCAAAGCACAGAATAGAAGTAGTAGGTATATTCTCTGGCCTTGAGCTTATCAAATTTCTTCAGTTCCCTATTTATATTTTGCCCTTCATTTGTGTCTTCTCCACAGCAAAAGCAAGTTACTCATACTTGATAATTAAAAGCCTCAGACTAATACAGCCATCTTCTTCCTTAACTATAGGCCAGCCAGCTACCTACCAAGGACATTTGCACTATACCAAAGTTATAAACACTTTGAATTTATTTGTGTCTATAAATGGACCATAATTTAAGTACATATAATCATATCAAACAAAATGTTTTCTTTGACAAACAGTTCTTAACCACCTCAAACAAAATCATTTGGTGAACAGCTGTGTCATTAAAAAAAATTAAGCTAGCATCCTACCCCGATTTTTTTTGTTCTCTCTCTTGAGGATCAGATACTTAATTTTTTCAGGTGTCCTGTTCTGAAGGCTTGAATCTATAATCTTTCTTAGTATAAAAATAAATGTTCATTCTATTGAATTTAAGGAAAACTACTCTCAACTTCTCAATAAACTGATCTTCCTCAGCTGAACTCTACCTAGAGCAGATATCTGGGTATAAAACAAGACCAAACATATTTATCCTTACTATATACAGAATAATATACGGTTACATATTTCATTAAAAGCAAGCAAATTCAATCTAGCAAAGTGAATTACAAGATATGCTAACAATAAATTCTGGTTACATATCTAAAAAAACTAAGTACTTGCAAGCACTTTATATAGCATCAGCAGTTAACGCAGGTAATGGAAGGCAACACTGATGCCAACAAAAAAAAAACCACCTGGTTGATGTTTGGTTTTTTTGATTGGCATACATCAGCAGTGTTCAAAATTCAAGAATTTCTACAAAAATCAGTTAGTAAAGCTTTAATCAACTTGCTTGCATTTACAATCTAAAATTAAAACTGTCCAATAACTGATACTGTATACTTAATTTATAAGGTGCAACATGTCTCTTCATCTTATCGTTACTGAACTATCTGCAATTCAAACAAATATTAATTAAAAGAGGATCTGTCTCTTTAATTTCCTTTTTTATATCTCTCATGGCAGGCAAGCATAGCAATGTTAATAAAAATGAAGCTGAAAAAGGAAAGGATCTCTGCTACTCTTGGGTTTTATCACTTCCTTAAATGAGTCATAACAATTCTCAGATGCTATCTGTTTGTTTTTACATAAACAGGTTTAAAATGCATGGCTGGTAGGGTGTAGTCATTTGACAAACAAAATGAAGAATTTACCACCAACAGTAACACCAGCTGTGGCTACTCACTAAGAAGTTTCTCATTTCCTTTTTTGTACACACAAAGTCTGTCTGGAAATATGTTTGACACACTAAAGAAATGCATGCACTTACATAATAGTATATCCTCACAATAGTGCTGTACAAGCCAAGGGAAAAAACATGCAAAAAAATCATTAGCCCTAAAACAAGCAGTAGTTTAAATATATTTCCAATAATTTTTTTTTTAATAGAAACACATAGCAATAAGTCTAGCACTAGTCTAAGTAATTCAACCTTATTGTTTAGAATGTGAATCTGAAGAGCTTGCAATTAATCAGTCCTTTGACTTCACAGGTTAGTCAAGAGAATCCACAGAAGTCTAAGTTATTCCTGATGTGGTCCAGAGCAGTGCCGAGAAGCTAGTTCATAATATTACTGTCCAACTGCTTGTTTTACATAATTTATATATTTATCTTCTTTCCATTGACAAATTAAAAAAAAAAAATTCCTGATGCTCTTTCCAAGCTTATTTTCTGTAGACTTACTCTTTTCTTTCAAATGAAGTTCCCTTTTATGAAATTATATCTTTGCAGGCAACTTGGAGACTAAGTAGACTTCACATTTGAGTCTCAAAGCAATTGCATATAACCCCTCTGCAAAGATTTAGGCTGAAGGAGAAATCAACACACCTACAAAAAAGGGTATGACAGGTTACTGGAGGGAAGGAAGCATCTTTCATAACTTAAGGTTATGTCCGAGTGAGGGTCATAAGCTGTATAATAAATGTAGCCATACAATAATACAATAAGCAGGCAAAATAATACATTCACATTACATAAATTATTAAAAAAAATAATATTGGGAGTAGCTTTTCAACTGTAACAGAAGCAGGACAGATTGCTATTGAGTCCTGCTATAGAGAAAACAGATAATCAAAGCAGAAGATGAAGGTTCATGAAAGACTAGGCAATTGCTGAAAATTACAAGGTTTTACATCCAGGTTCACAATGGAGAAACTCAATATCCTGAAATGCCATGACCTGTCAAACTACCCCAAGCTTCACATGGCAAACATCATGACTACATTGGAAGAAAAAAAAAAAACCTGAACAACCAAGTATGCAAAATCAGGTGAAAGCTGTTTTGCAATACCAGATACAACTTTTGAAGTGCCTGAAATTTACAGTACTTTCTACTGCATTCTTAAGTGCACGTACACTAAACTGCTTTGAAGGTTTGCAAAATCTATAGTCTTTAAATGTCTTAACATTTTTAACCAGGAAGAATGAAGCAGAAAAGTGACTTGCCCCAAAGGCATCCACAACAGACATCAGTGACTACAGCACCTCCCAGATCTTCTGGAAAACAGAATGATAGCTTTATTTTACCTATAAATAAACATGAAACTAGTTAACAGATAAAATCTTAAGAATTAAATGAAGCCTAAGATAACGACCAAAGAATGCCCAGTTCTAATCCCACACATGTACAGTGGAAGCCATTTATTAATCAGAGCTTTCTACTAAGTATAATCGGATAACTTGGTGGTAAGCCAAAATACAAAAGGTTAGAAGAAGAACAGACAGCTCTCCAGGATAAAAAGGAAGATCGTGAGTAGGTAATTCAGAGCAAGTATTATTGCAGCTATAAGTAGAAATGTACAAAAACAAACCTCCAAGCATTGTTTGTGCATAAACTGGTGTTTAGTGCTGTACTCCTATGAAAACAACCGAACCATCATGCCCCAGATATGAATTTTTCCAATCTGCAGTAACGCAAGAACTAGAAATACTTCTTAGTTAGATGAAAAGTATTTAGAGCTTTGAGGACTGACTGAAATTAATCTGCTGCACCTTGTCCTATCTAGAAACAATAACATAATAATCTAACACATTGTAGACACATATTGTTCAAAGAGCTTAAAGTAAAACAAGCCATACTTACAAGCTACGCAAAAAAAAAAAAAGATTCCTTCCTTTAAGTGCTCTTTCCAGGAAACTAGAAAAGAGGATACTCTACTTTTATCTAGCAATAGTAAGCACCAATAGCATTATCTAGTTAAAACCCCTCTCTCTAACAGGTGAAGCAAGTAATTCTTAGAACACAGACTGAAAAAAGCAGTGTTTCCATCTGCAACAAATTATGTATACAGGTATCACAGAAAAAGAGAAGTAAATTGAGGCTTTTCAACTGAGGCATCTTCAGTATGGCAGAATTTTCCCCTCTACATAACAGCATTTAGTACTTCATTCCTTTAGTATTTCAAGGTAAGGGAAAGAGATGTATATTACTACAGACACATGACCTGGCAAAGTGTGAGCATGAAAATCTGCTGTGTTTGGTCCTCCAAGCTGAGAAGCCAAGAAGTTATGCAACATCATCAGACAACACAACAGCACCAGCTAACTAAAAACATTAATTATTATTAATTAATAGATGCCTTGCAGAAATAGCAGCCATTACAAGTAAGCTGACAATAGTGGCATTGTTAAAAAAAAAAAAATCAAAATGATGTGTCTATCACAAACTACTTGCAAGTAAAACAAAACATTCACATAAACGTTTGTGTTCTAAATCTATACTCTGTACAGAAAGGGATGGTAAAGCTTAATAGTTTAATAATGTAAACACGGGCACAGCACATCTCCCAGGGCTCAGCTAACAGATGTCACAGCAGTTTATACGACAAAGCTACAAAGCACCCTGAAACACTGTTCAGACTGCACAACACTGTCCCTCGCATATCAGAGATCCCAACTCCAAGAATTCCACAGGGAGAATGTTACAGTCCAGGTGTTGGGCTGCAGAAAGCAGCTTCTGCTCCTCCCTGGTGCTGCTGATAGCAGTGGCCTCACCTGAGGGTGAGGTGCTGAGTGGCCAGATGAGAGAGCTCCAGGAGTGGATGAGCACACTGCACCACAGGGAAGATAAACATGAGGTCCTGGGAGGTCTGCTGCTTGCTGAATAATGTTTTAGAAAGACTGAGGCTCATCCAGTCCTCAAACTATTGCATTTTCATGCTTATCCATGTAGACACCAGTGACACTTCCAAAAGCAATTACTGAGCAAATCTAGAGTGACTACTGAGCAGGCTGTGGGCTAGGGTGAAGAGGCCCAGGTGCTGTTTCTCAGTCTCTCCAGTGAGAAGAAAAAGACTTACGGCAGACTAGATTCATTCAGAGGGTCAATATCTGGTTATCCGCAGAGCTTTTACTGTCATGACCACAGAAACCTCTTTCAGGAACAAGGATCCATCTGAATAACTGTGGAAAGAATATCTTTGCCCCAAGCGCATTAAGCTTGTGAGTAAGACTTTAAACTAGTCACGGTGGACAAAGGTTGTCACACTTAAGAGAAGTGAAGACACATGGAACACCTGACAGAGAAGGCTCTTACACTTCCCCTGTGAACGAGGCATGTCGGAGCCCATCTCAAGTGCTTGCACACAAGTGCACACAGCATGCGAAGACATAGGAGGACTCAGCCCACACTCAGTTGCAGACCTATAACCTCACAGGAATTACTGAGTGACAGTGGAACAGCTCACGCAGCTGGATCGCTGAAATGGATAGATAGTAGCTCTTGAGAAAAGCCAGGCTGGGAAGTCAAGAAACATGGCCTTCAATCTATGCAAAGAGCTGGCTACAATACACGCTGCTTTGCTTGGAACGTGTGATAAGACAGTCGAGACCTTATGAGTAAAATAAGAAAACAGTCCAACACTCATGAAGTGCTAGGTGTCTACAACAGACCTCTTTATCAAGAAGTGGCAATAGAAGCCGCCTTCATTCGAAGGCTGGAGGAAATTTCACAATTGCAGGCCCTGGTACACACTGAGGCCTAAAACCACTGGTATTTGCTGGCAGGGTGTGGCCAAGCACAAGCACTCCAGATTTCTTACGTACTAAAAAACAGTATATTGGTGCAAGTGATCAGTGAACCAACCAGTGAAGATACTCTGTTGGACCTGTTGCTCACGAACAAGGAAGAACCAGACAGAAAAGCGGAAGTCAAGTGCAACCTTGGTGACAGCAACCACGAAATTTTGAAGTTTAAAGTCTTGAGGTAAGTGAGAAAGAAACAGCACAGTGCAAGACACTTCAGGAGAGCATATTACAGCTTGTTCAGGGATCTTCATAGAATCTCATGGAAGACAACTATGGATGGTGAAGGGAAAGCCTGTGAGAGCTGGTTGATCATCAAAAGACAGGCCCATAAGACAGCCCATTCCTGCACGCAGGAATTCAAGCAGGCCTGACCATGGACCAGCATGAAGAAAAGGGAACTTGTGGCTGAGCTCAAATGCAAGACAGAAATACACAGTGGAAGCCAGGGTGGGAGGAATATACAGACATTATCTAATCATGCAGGGGTGGAGTTAGACAAGCCGAAGCTCTGCTGGAGTTGAACCTAACAATGGATATGGAGGGTACTATTAAGGAGAGAAAACACATTTTAGTTTTTTCCTCCAAAACTGAAGTTATACAAAAGAAACAGAAAATAGATCTTTGTACAACAAAGTGTTATGCACCTTAACATCTGCTATGCATCCTTTTCTTAAACATATAAGAGAAAATCTTAAGAATCAAGGCTTCCAAATGTGAACTTGTAGTCTGATCACTTAGCAGTAAAGATAATTTACAAGCTGTACTAGCTTACTCATAACCCTGTCTAAAAGAAAGAAATCACATGTGCTTCTGCTTCGCATGACTTTTAAGATCCAGAATGCAGCAGCCTGAATCTCTTGACGTGGCAACAGAATTTTTGCGCTGAGGAGCAATCACATCCTAGAAATAGATACCAAACAAGATCCTATTACAACATCTCTAGGAACACGAGTTTGCTTTAACCTCTTTCTGTTCTTTGGTAACAAAGATACACAAACATGACAGCCTGATTAGAGATTCTACAGACTTCTGATTGCACTCTGCTAGAGAAACAGTCATGGTGTTCAGAAGTGGCACTCTCATTGACGCAAATTCTTAGCTTTTTCTAGCAAGGAATAATTTCTATCACTACCCTCTCCATAGCTTAGGTATTTACAATCACTTCGCTATCTTTCTTGCCATCCCAAAATAGATCCCAGTCAAGACACAGCCTGCATGTATTTGGTAGACATTAGTCATGGAAAACACAGACAAACCAGCCTGGTGCAACAATGAGCAGGGGAAAAAGTAAAATAAAAAACCCTTCATTTTCCACTTCAGGGAGACAGTTTTTTCAAGATATGCGGTCCGCATACATGCACGCACAGTGAAAAGCTACTGGCAGAAAAAACAGTCAAGTTTACCTGTGAGTCCTCAGTTCTCCCCACCTAAAAGCAGACCTCAACTAAGACATCCTCAGTAGCACAGCTGTACTGTGGAAGGAACAGGACAAGAGTGCAGAGTAGAAGGTCAAACAGCAGAATTCCAACATACATCAGATGGTGGGGGGACGGGGGACACTGCGTTCTAAGTAATTCCCCCTTCCTCTGGACAGCCTCTGCCCACATGTCTCATTCACAGGAAGCTCCAGTTAGTTTGGAGGCAGACTCCAGAAATTCTGTTAAATGGAGGCAACAGTTTAACAACAGGTGTCCAACCTGGAAACTTCTACTGAAGACTCTCTTTTAGTTAAAAAAAACTTCAAGTCTGTTTTTAAGTTGAAAAATATTTTGGTATTTCAGGATACTGTCTTAGCCATGCTGCCAACAAGTCTAGATGCCTTCCAGCACAACTACGTCTCATGAAAAATGTCAGTACTCATTCTATATAATTTGTAAAAAAATTAAACTTTCAATGAGATTAAGTAGTTAACAAAAACAATCAAAAGAAACTGAATCACAAAAATCTCAAACTCTCACAGTCGGAATATCTGGGGAAGAATATGACACACAGGCACATTACTAAGAATCAAACTCTAAGAAAAACAAACACCTTTCGGAAAAGTGGATGCTGGAAGAGAATAAAAATGATATAACAAGTAAGGCATCACGATTACTTCTGCTAAAATGGGACTTGCTAGAATTAACAAGCCAGGGGTGTTTCAAGGTTACGATGCACGCCACCGTTGCTAAAATAAGACAACTTGTGCCAGTATACCCAAATAGGATAACCATTCCATTACATCGCTTTGAGTCAATTTAGTTTAAGGCACTTGAGTGGGAAAAACAAAATCTCAGTTTGTACTAAACAGCCCTTCCTGGACGGAAGTCACAAGAGCATCCAGACTGTCAGGTACAACACTACAATATTCTGAAACATTACTTCAGGAAACACACAAGGTGTACAAAAGCTGTAGAGCTCTACTCACATTACTCTGAACCATTTACAGAGATAACACTAATTCCCATAAAGCATAAACCACTTGCTTCTTTGCACATTTATAAAAATAGAATACTGTACAATCCTGGCACTGTTATTGGAAGAATAAAACATTTACTCTTCTCTTTAGATGAAGACATAAAGTAACTGTGAGTCATACTCTAAAAATGACTGAAAAAACTTTAAGAAACAAAGTTTTCAAAAACTTACACAAATAAGCATGCTGGTATGTAACTAAAATGGCTCCATCTGCTGGTTAAAATATACAGTTACTTTGCCCTGACGTGCTCTCTACTGCAGCAAATTTAACTCCCAGTGAAACAAGGAACACGGAGGGCGTCAAGCACAAACTAACACAGACTCTTACACAGATAATCCCTTCTAATAACCATTGAGATATATTGGTAAGGTAGTTTTGGGATGCTTGCATAATCGGGTGTTGATTCTTGGTAACACAAAAAGGAGCTTCTAAGATGTCAAGATTGACTTCTTACACTAGAAAGTTGTGCTTTAAAAAAAATAATAATATTTTCACCTAGTGCTAATTGTTCAAATGTGAACTCAGAAACACATATTTAAGAACGTTGTAAAATCATCTCTAGAAGAACCAAATCTCATTTTTCATTCAGACATTTACTGATCTACAGGATGAAGTAGTTTCTGATACTTTTCTCCACCTGCTTATTTACAAGAATCTCATTTGAATCTCACTATTCTCATCATAATTTCAAAACATTACCTAGACAACTAGTAAAAAATTTTGAAATGTCTCTAAATTTTATCTTTGCAGAATATGCTATACCAAAAGCATGACAGTATTCTTTAGAGACCTTCTCTAGCTAAATTCAAGTATATTCAAGTTATATACTCTGTATTTTATCAATCACGAGTAATAGAGCAGTTCTGTTTAAGTACTACTTCAGGGCCACTGAATATCTTGTGTAACAGACAGCCTTGTGTAAAGGAGATGAATATTCAAAAGTCAACAGCAATCATGGTGACATGTCAGAAGTCAACTACAGAAGCAGATCAATCACATGGCTTATAAGGCAATAACTACTCAACTTGGTACACCCCACAGCTTATTTTGGACAGCAAATAGAACTACTGCAATGAAGCCAAATTAAAATTCTCAAGGAACATATGAAGTTTTTGACAGCCATGGTTAACTTTTTAAGAGCTCAAAAAAGACTGCCAACACA
Source organism: Hemiprocne comata (assembly GCA_020745705.1). Lineage (NCBI taxonomy): Eukaryota > Metazoa > Chordata > Aves > Apodiformes > Apodidae > Hemiprocne > Hemiprocne comata. Next base: position 42,576,173 of record CM036587.1, read on the forward strand.
TACAGATAATAGCAGCTTACAGAACTTTAACCACAGGTGATCAGAGACATTGCCCATAGCCCACTGCACAGTACAAGTTGTACAAGGTATGCACCCTACCCAAACAACACAACACAGAAAAGCAGCTTGTCTTTCAAAAGCCAGAGATTCAAGCCCGCACAGTTATCAGGCTAATAAAATTCTCTCTCATCAGGTCTATTTAGCTAGGGCACTGCTACACCACTATAACTGTATTGCTTTAACTTGTAAGGAGCATGTGTTCAGCCAGACGCCACAAACTAGTGGGGGAGGAGAGTTTCCTGCACAGTCCTCAATTATGCAGTACAAACATACCCTCAGTTACCCTTGTCTGGCCATAAAGGGAAAACACCAGTTCAAGCTTACTATGTTAATATGAAGAAAATTTATACGTACCAGCATAATATTCCTCAGAGTCCCGTCATTTCACTTACCATCACAAAACCCACATGTTAAATAAGAGGTCAAATAATCACAAAAGAACCCTTGCCACAACTTAACTTTGAAAACAATGTCATCCAAGACACACGGAAAGACAGGAAGTGGTCAATTCTGTAAAACTTTATTTTACAGTACTAATGCTACTTACATTCTTACATATTAAGTACCACCAAGGTAAATGAACACATAGAACATACTTTAAAAGGCATTGTTTCAATAACCACCTAAGAGAAGTACCACGTAGCTAGACAAAGTTATCAAGCTATCTGAAACGCAATACCTGGACCAAAGCTTAGTTCAGAAACCACGCATTCCAGTCCAGCTGCTACCAAATACCTGGTTCTCCCTTGAAATTAACTTATGAAAATGAAGTTATATTTGAGATTTTTCTTGAGAAGGTACTTCGTGTTTTTTATTATTAAACCGTTGGAAGTTGTAACAACCAGCAGATTCTGATAGTTAGGATACTTCTCAACAACTTGTGCATTTTTTTATTTCAAGTGGCTCTAACATGCTATCCAATACTCCTACAAGTCTTCACAGGTTTTGTTATGGATTTGAGAAGTTGGAGTACCACACACTACCCTGTTTCTTACAATGATGCATCAGTATAAAGGAAAGGACAGACCTGTTGAGGCAACGATGTCTGTTGGTCAAGTGGGCTGTACCTGAAGGAGCCTTCAAATGAAGCCTGAAGTGAAAGCCCAAAGCTGTCACCGAAACACAACTGTAGAACAGGGAAGTCTAAACCCACTTGATAAATGTGCATGCACAGCTGTTAAAAAATAAAAGTGGTAGCCAACCACGGAGCCACTTCAGAAAAAGCACAGGGACACCAATGCCCTCTCCAGTGATATATGGCAGACCACATGACTGTAACGCTTTCATCAGGAGAGCCAGAAGGAGAAGCCTGGAAATACACCCTTCTACAAAAAGAGTCACTTTTAGTTCTACCATCATCCACAGTAGAACAGTGATAAAACCAGATTGGTTTCATTAAAAGAAAGACGCAAAGAAACATACATCCATTAAGAAGCCATACTTTGTGGTCCAAGACCTCGATGAACATTTTATGATATACATGAAGTAGTGTTAAATACTGAAGAAAAAGTTTTCAGTTTTTTAAGAAAACAAAGTATTTTGAAAATATTACCTGCAAAATACCCTGAGGCACAATTGCAATATATGTTCCTTTAAATGCTTACAGCTGTTGCAAACAAACCCACCAAACTATCCAGTTATGAACATCATCATCATGACAAAAGCTAGAAGGTAGAACCAAGATCACTGGTGCACAGTATCAGCAATTTTAATACCATCACTGTAACTGCCAAACCCACCACTGTACCAAAAGCAATGTACTAACACGCTCCACTCGTATTTAAAAGAGACAAAAAGAATTACCATAAACTGAAGGAAAAGGAGAAACAGGACAAGCACACAACTACTCTTTACACTCTCTCAACCTCCACTGTTGCTCATCCATTTACTAACCTCAATGGATCTGTCTTCCAATGCTGGTCCAACCCCCTTTTAAGTTCACAAAAACCTCTTTTGCATACATCATATAGCAAGTATACCTATGAATTCCCTACACTAAAGGAAGAAACAACTCCTTTTGTTTGTTCTGAAATAACTACTTAAGTCCGATTTGACTGTGTGCCTCCTCTTCCATCTTCATTTCCTCTTTCCACAGGAGTTTTATAGAGCCTTACCGTATCACTGTCCCAAAATCTCTACTAGGCTACAAGTTCTAGCCTGTTCACAATAATTTCTCATCTGGGAATTCGTATCTTGTCACCCTTCAGTGAACCTTTCACAATAATGATGTTGGGGTTTTTTTTAAGATGAAGGGCAGAAGAGCTTGCAGTACATAAGGTATGAAAAAAAACATGGGATTTATGCAGTTACATATCTTCTTCCTATAGTATTCTCCAGTCATCCCAGACATTCTGACCATTGGTTGCTCTCTGCTTATAATTACTATGTCAGGCATTTGTTTCACCTCCCCCTTCCGACTTCCATGTATGCATTGGCACCAAGCAGTCTCCTCAAAATACCAATGTCCTAAACACTTGATGATTCTCTTCTTTAAGACTGAACCTAAAATACAAAACAAGGAAAGTTCAAGGGTACTATACACTTTTGATGACATAAAACCAGTGGGGCGGAGAGCTCACTGATGGAAGTGCTCCTCCATACAAGCACCACCAGAGCTTATTTATTACACATCAGTTACTCACAAACACAGAACCCCTTGATTTACCAACACTGCAGGAATTAAGATGTCCTGGTTTGAACATTAGGGAGTTCTTTGTTTGATCACACTTTTTTTGTATTTTAAAGCTGCATCAGTTAAGTTCTCAGATTTGAGGCACACTTTCTACAAAGTCCTTTCATCTTACTAAGATGCTTATTTCAGAAAAAAAGTTATGCACATGTAAGCAGTTTCAGCAAGCACTGCTAGCAGGAAGGCGGCCTGTATTACCAGAAGCACAGCATTAGAAAAATTAAGTCAAGTTGCATTGTCAAAACTACTCGTATTTTGGATTCGGTAGCTTTCATAAACAAAAAATTTATCCCTGGCATACAAAAGCCACAACAAATCCAATATTGCTATAGTATGTTTTGACAAAGATCAGAACGTCCTGTATTTCCTTTGAGCCATTTACTTCATGTGTTTTCCCTATAAATGCCTTTTTTCTAGTTCCTACCAATTTTTCTGCACTCTCACTTTTCTGACCATTTCAGTTTTGTCTCAGCTGCAGTAACCTCCTGAATACACTTTGGGTACCAAGGCCAGGCTCCTGTATAGGTATTGCTGCTGCAAGAAAACCCACCTTGGACCACACCACTGAACATCTCTGTGCAAAACACCTACCAAAAACGACCACACAGTAGCACAGCAGCTTATGCATCTGTCCCAAAAGCCCCTAGTTAATTTCTGTTAGAACACAATCTAAATGACTCCTGTCTGGCCTGACAAAGAAGCGCTCAGGGCACACTGACTTTGATGAAGTCTGCCATCCTCTGTTTATTTGGATTCACCTGAGGGTAACCATTAGCATTTTCCACTTTAACGCCATATACACTTGAAGCCCAAAGCTTTTGCAACTTGCTTCACACAGCCTAGCATCTCTTTAATAGATGGGAGTACTCTCCTGCCAGCTAAGAAAACATACCTCCTGCTGAGAGGCAAGGTAGTTTTAATACCAATTAAACCTATCAACCAGTCTGCTCTTACCAAGAATTTGTTATCTTGAACAAGCTAACACGAATTGGGAATATGCCCTTTTGTGAGAGAGACAAGAAGGTGGAGAAATAGCCTAGAAGAGATCTCCAAAACCTTTAGGGGTGAGCCCATACATTAATTTCTGAAAGCAATATACAAAGATGGTAAGAATCCTAGGAATTTGCAAATTTCATGGACCTTCGAGCCACAAAGTTATCAACACTCCTAACAAAGGAAAGACACACTAAACACACTGATGTCACAGGAAGCTAGCACTTCATAAGATTGCCAATTTTATCAAAGGTGACTCAAATCTCCCCTTGAAGAGTAGCGGAAAGATGGTGAAAACACGTTGTCAACGTTATTTTTCTGTCCATCACAGAACTCTTTGTGTCACAAACTACACATCCCTCAACTTCAGGCACTGAAGACTAGTTCCTGTGCGACACCTTTTTGGAAAAGGCCTTGAAGGAGAATATCAGAGTAAGGGCTCAGAGGCTCATTAACAAAATCCTGACCTTGAGTCATCTGAAGGGAGGGGAAATTACAACTGTGGAACCACATGTATTTTTCAGTAGCACAGGAAGTAAGGCAACACATGTCTGCTTTACTTAGCCACTAGCTCGGGAAGGAAATTAACCCAAGCTCCGTAGTTTTATCCATCTCCGGCAAACAACGCTGCCGTCCCCCTTCTCCCACCCCCACCCCCCCACACACACACCCAAAGACTAGAAATCCGCCGGGGAACCGTATCCACCACCTGACCCGAATACGCGGCAGTGCAACATGAGGACAAGGGGAAGCCTGCTGCTTGCCATGTGTGCGCACTTCTCCCTCGCCCAGGAACTCGTCAGCGAGCGGGGCCGGGGGCAGGGAGAAAGGCCAGGCCAGGGGCGGCCGCGCCGCCCACCACCGCCGCCGGGACAAGCCCCGCGGGGATCTCACAAAGGAATGGGGGGGGGGGACGGGGCAGCCGCCCAGCGCACGCCGCGGCGGCGCCCGGAGCCACCGGTGGAACAAAGGCTCCGGCCCCGCCGCCCCCGGGGGAAGGGGCGGGGGGAGCGCGGGCACGGCCGCGCGCACGAGGCCGGCACGCGGGCACACCTGCGCCCTCCCGCCCGGCGGCGAGAGGGGCCAGGAGCCCCGGGTGCTCAGGTACCGGCGGCGCCGCTTCCGCGTCCTGCCGCCGCCGAAGGGTGAGGAGGCAGAGGAGGGTCCCCACCGCACCCAGCAGGGTCCCTGTCCTCGGACAAAAGGAGACCGGGACGTCCCGACCCCGCGCAGGGCGCGGGCAGCGCTACCCACGGGGGCCCTTTGTGTGCCCCCCCCCCTTCCCCACACCCCACCCCTGCGTTACCGTGGTGAGCAACGGTCTCATCTGCTCGCCCGCCCGCTCCTCTTCCATCGCGGCCCCGCCGAGATCGCCCAGGAGAGAGGAACGCGGAACAAGAGGGGGACGGCGAGCCGGAGCTGTAGCTGGGGCTGCGCGGCTGACTGCCTGGCGGAGGCGGGCGGCACTGGTGCCCTCAGGACGGGGCGGCCGCGACTGCTCCGCCGCGCCCGGGGCTGAGTCCAGACCGACTCGGCGCGCCCGCTCCCCCCGCCCCGCTCGCGACCGGCAGCGCCGCCAGCCAATGGGAGGGAGCGCAGCGCCTGGCGCGTCGACGCCCCCACCCGCCGCGGCCCCCCGGGGGGCTGATGGGGCGCGGCAGGGCGGAGTGGGGCGCGCGGAACGGAGGTGGGGGGGCGGCGGAGAGCGTGGTCGGACGCAGGGGTGTGTGGAGGGCCGTCCGGCCTCGCCTCAGTCGCCTCTCGGGCCGGGACTGCCCCTTGCCGGGGCGGGCGAGCCCCGCCTGACAAACGGGCTCTGGTCCCGGGCGGGAGCAGCGCCCCGGTAGTGCCGTGCACCCCGCGCGGGAGTGCAGGGATCGAGATCCCGGCGCCGGCGTACGGAGAGCGGCAGCGGAGCTGGTCGCCGCGGCTGTTTGATGCTTGCCGCGCACAGCAGACACTCCCCCCCCCGCTACCACCACCACCTTTTCACTTGCTGGTAATTTCTGCCAAGTTTTTACCACGCAAGGCGAAATTTTCCATGCCAGGTGCCTGCCTCGGGCTGATTTTTTTTTTTTTATAAAAGTAACCAAAATAATTCGTTCTTTTCCAAAAATAATATTATTTGCCCTTGAATAAATATTCCAACCATCCTTCATTCAGAAGGCTAGGAGGGGGGCAGGAGGAGTGTCAAGGTTGTGCTTTTGGCTGCCTCCATAAAGCTTCACTCCAGTAAAAGTTTTTCGAAAGAAACAGCTATTTACACTTGACTGGCATAGGTAACTTTTGCCTTCTCTGCCTCTGTGAAGATTATACCCTTCCTGGACACAATTCTAAAACACCTTGTCCAGATAGGGCTGAACATGCACCCACAGAGCCAATGAACCAACCCTCCTGCTCCCTAGGCTTGATAACATGCTGACATGGCCCTGGGGCTTTAACTACACCTACTAGTCTAGGGGGGAGTGTAAAGCTATGGCCCCCTTTTCCACCCTGAAACCCTGCCCAGCCTGAGTAGAAGGGCAGCCTTTATTTGCCCAGGACTTCTGAGTTGTCAATGAAGTTCCGAAACCATAAATGCAACGAGTTGACGTGCAGCAGCAGGGCAGAGATGCCACACAGCTCCACAGCATGTGCAATACAGCCCACACCCAGGACCACTTCTGGGATGCTTTGGGCTTAGTGCTTTTTTGTTACTTGCAGCATGTGAGCTCTGAATGGCTCAGAAGTGTCAGGGAGAAAACATCAGTGACTCCAGTGCAGGCCCAGTCCCAGCTTCTCTTCTGAAAGTGACAATGTCTGGATGGGTCACTTGAAGAGAGGCACAGAGGTTTCAGGATCAGACTGGGATCACAGGAAATGCAGCATAAAAGAGAAGGCAGGCTGACTGACGCAGATATAATATGGTCAAGACAGATCAAGGCAAGGTGATCAGAACTAGACTGGGTCTCAAACAAGCCCACTCAAACAGAGAAGAGAGCAGCTGGTCTTATCAGTAGTGTTAGAAGCAGCAAATCAAAGGAATGTGTGCATCAGCAAACACCCTGCTGGACTTAGAACACTATAAAAGGGGCTCTGCAGAGCCTGCAGACAAAAATGTAAACCTGGCTGTAGAGGCAAACCAGACCTCTCCTACCGCCTACCAGCAGGAGGCTTAGCACAGCTTTGGAGACCCGCTTGCTTTGGAGGCTAGCCACACGATAGCAAAAGGCTCAGAACCTTTGCCTGAGTGTGGGCAAGAAGAGCTGGTTGTGACAAGTAGTCCTCTCTATGCTTTTCAGGAAAGGCACTGGCAGAGACAGATCAGTCTACAGATGAAAACAGTTCACTGTTTCTCCAGACAGAAGCAGATGTCCTGCAGGATCAGCAGGTGCACACACTGTTGGATGCCATTGGGCACAGATGCAATCTTGGCCATAAGGCCAGAGCTCCGGACCCATACAACTTGGAGGAAGCTTTCAAATGTATGACTTGGCATGGGTCTACACCAGGTCACTATAACCTGCACTTTGAGGAACATATCATTACGGTAAGCTACACCTGCCAAGTTGTACTGAGGAGATGAAGTAAGGCAAGCTGCGTGGAACTGATTGAATAGGGAACAATCTTACCACACTCTTCAATCAAAGATTATGACCCAGATCTGGTCTCAGCTGAGTTTGAACAGATAATAGACAGAAACAAAGCACTGTGCACAACCACTACAAAAAAATAACCTTGGTATAAAGTGGCTTGATACACCTGCAGTATAACTGTGACCTATTCTGTCCTTTCCTCTTCCAGGAACAGCACTGGCAGAGTTTCAACTCAGATAAACCACTGAAAATTGTCTTGCACTAGACAGCATGGGTGTAATGGGGATGGATTGTAACTTCAGGTCCCACATAGTTAGTCCTAAATAGGGGTCTTGGGAAGCAGATCACAGAGGTCCTCCTTTGACATTAGGATGAACACAACTCATCTTCACGAGCACAGAACTTCTCCATTCTCTGGGGACTCAGCCCAGAGAACAGTAATATCTAAAGTAAGGACTTTCCATAATGTGTAGTAAACTAGAGTATTTGGTGAGGTTCCTCAGGGGACAGCAGACAGAGTGTTTCTAAAAACTCAGAGTGAGACAAATGGCCAGTCCATCAAAAAGGAGCCTACTGACATGAATGTCAGTTAGGCTTTGGCACTAAAGCATGTTCCTTTTCCATTATCCTCTTGAGCTCTGAAGAAGCCTCTGAAGAGGGATCTCTGATGAGATGCTCTAGCACTCCTTTTCCTGACATCAGAGAATACCCAACAGACAAATGAAGGCACAGCAGGGCAGTAGGGCCCAGCATTCATTCATCATACTTCCTTTGGCATACTACACTGAGAACAATATATCTCCAGGTGAACACCCAGTCATTTGCTGAGCTGAAAAACTTGTTTGCTCACTGCATTCCATCTGGTCAACATATTATAACTATAGCAGAAAGGGCCAACCTAGCTTCCCCATGCTATGCTGCCTGAGTGAAAAGAAAGGGATGCCTCTATTCACATCAAGTTGACCAGAACTTCATAATGTTAAAAACCTACCTTTTCCAAAAGCTGTTACTGAAAAAGAAACAGAGAAACAGGCCAGCTTTGTCCATACAAGCATAAGTGCAACTGTCACTGACACACCAGGTGACATATGAAAGGAGAAGGATAGGGTTCGTGTGGCACCGAAGAAGTGTATCATCGGTATTTTTAATATGGTAATGTACCTGGTCCACCAAGAGTGGCCTGATGGTGCTTTTCCTCCATTCCTCTTCCTCCCCTTTCTCCCCCCACCCTTACACATTCTTGGACATGAGTGGAAGAGGCAGAAATTGTTGGATAAGCCAGATCTCTGATTAGGAAATTCCCTGTCTCCTTAATGAAGAATCATCAGTGTCCACTTTACACTTTCCTCTCCTGCTGTTTAATTTCTTGCCAACTATCAGGCAGTTACAGGGCTCAAAGGAAGGAAGTTAAGGGCTGATAAATGCACCTTCCATCCACCAGCATCAGATCCACTCCAGTCATCAGCTGTTCTGGCAAGTATGACCTCTGGCAGGAAGTTACTACAGACCTCACAAACAGGATGAAAAGACAGTGTTTGATGGGATAACTGCAACAGCTATCAGCTCTACTGAAGCAGACTCTGTCTCAACGTTTTTGTCTATTGATATTGGTTGTTCTTACAGGCTGACACAGTATCATTAATTAAAACATTGGCAACTTTAATGATGGGCGGTGCCTGGTGCAGGTAAATCACAAGAGGACATTATTTTGGCAGCAGTAGCCCTCCCTAAAAAGAGCCATAAGAATGGTGAAGGAAATGCTAGGAGTCAGTATTCCAAAGTCCCTGTTACCTTTTCTCCCCAGAGAAAGCAGAAATTGTTTCCATGGCTAGGACAGAGTCTCAGACTGGGATGCTGTGAATGGAAAGAGAAAAGGAGGGATGAGCTAGAGGAGCTCAGGAGGAAAGAAGGTAAGGGCACTGGCCCTTCTTTCTCATTAGTGCATCTGATGCTGGCAGAAGCAAACAGAAATTCAAGACACGAAATCACTGTGTGAGGAGGAGGGGGATGTAATACGCACACAACCAGTTCCTATAGCTGCGCTAGGACAAAGTACATTTAAATAGGAGTCACAAAAGTCGAACAAAAGGAGTAAGGGCAAAGAGACACAAATAGTAGTGGAAACAATCACAGGTACAGAAAGAAACAGGCAAGAGAAACACCTGGGTAGGGTGAGAAGACTGGCTCCAAGCAAAGAAGTGGAGTAAACTTGGGGAGGCAGATGCTGATCTCTTGGGGATCAGAAACATAAGTAAGTATCAGATGTTAAAAGCAGGGTGAGAGGAAGAAGGGTTGATGAAAGAAACACACAAACTAGAGCTGCAAAAGGAGAAAGAGGCATTCTAGCCTAATGCTCTTAAAGACAAGGAAAGGGTCTGGGGAGATAAGAGTTCTCTGCTAGGTGGCAGAGTATAGCAGAAGAACTGAAGAGTCTTAAGAGCCGTACCAATGTACTTTCTACATCACCATTTTTAAAATTACACTTTCTCTTATATGGTCAAGTCAATTGTGCATTCTTTACATTTAGGCATCTGCTTGCCAGGTTCAGACTGCAAAAAAGCCAAAGACATTTGCAAATAGAGCCAGAAGATGTTGCATTTTGAAGATGAGTGTCATACAATACTTAATACTTTACAAAATTACCAGTTGCAGGTGTCTAAAATTGGATACTGGAGATTAGTTGAAGCTCTTAACATTGATTTGCTAGCCATCTGCAAAAGGATAAATACCCTTTCCCTTACTTGTGAAAGCTGTCATCAGAGTCAATGTTTATAAAACAACTAGACATATAAAGCTGAATAAGAGCAAAAAGCACAAAAGAAAAATAGTAATTTCATCCCCAGAACAGTAAATAATAAAGTATTGAATACATCATAAGTCTGCACAACTAAGATAAAACACCATGAAGTTGTTCGTTAAGTAAATGCTGTCATACTTTTTGTGCTGAATGCCATAAGAATGGTCTTGTAAAAAAACAAAGACAACAAAACCCAACCAACAACTTGAGGCAACTGCGCAAATGAAGATCATCTCATAAGGCACATGAACAACAGGTTCAAATCAAAACTAATAGCGACCTGCATTCTGGCAGATCCTAAACAAAGATTTGTAAGTGTTGAGTGCTGTCTCTGCACAGTCTGTGGATGTAATATTAAATGCAAAATTGTGACTAAATATTTATTGTATATTAATATGGTCAAGGATCAAAGTGCTGCTTCTTTCTTTTCAGAAGATATATTGTTCTATGTGGTTAATAAATGCTTATGAAGAAATAATCACAGGCCTGAGGAGTTCATAATCTAAAGCTAAGAAAAAAAGCAGACTAGAGGACAAGTGTGGCATGTTTGAGGTATACCAAAATTACCAAATTCCAAAGTTGAGGCGTAATCAATACCCCTTATAAAACCACCTCTGTTGTGATTGCCCTCAAAAGATATTTCAGTGTAAACAAAACAGTGATGTCACCATCATTACAGTCACTAGCTTGAATGAACACAGGTTCAGATGAGTGAAGTAGATTTGAAAGGTATGGAGCAAGTCAAGACAGGTTAGTTAGGAAATAAAATAACTTCCACTTCATTTTGTCTCCTCAATTCTCCTGTCTTTTGTCAGATCAGATGTCTTTACGTTTCCTTTTTCTTCCACGTAAAGAGAAAGAAAAATACACACTTTAAAACAGGTGTTTGAGCTGTTACATAGTTCAAAAAGAGTTTTTAGTCTAGAGAAATTTGTTTCAATTTGACTCAAAAAAAAAAAAAATATCTGCTGCTTAATAATTTTCTGGTATGTCACAATATTGAAATCCGTGCAGACCTCTGACAGAAAGAAAATATTTACTAGCTTCAGTGTACAGAACCTGGCCATTTTAGAAGGCACAGACAGATAATATGAAAGGTATCTAACAAACTACTAAATGTCTTGCTTGTGTGTCCATCGATTGCTACTTATCCCTCTTTAGTACCAGCTTTACTCAAAGGCAGTGCCTACCTTGTCTAAGTACAGTAACACAAATAAGGAATTTGGCAATCAACATTATCAGTAGCAGACTTCAAATAGAATTTTCTGTTAAATTTCTAGACGTGAAAATATAGGCAGTGATTTTTAACACAAATTTGCCTTTTTTTTTTTCCATCCAGCTTGTGTGCAATATCTCAAATGTAAGGAATTTCGGCCCCCTATATAGAAAAACAGTGAAATCCATCCTCAGATTTCATCATGTGTTCTTCATCATATGGACTTCATCCAGTACTCACTGGATCAGGGCACCAACTCAGCATCACCATGGCCGCCTTGCTATAGGAGGAGGCCTTCCTGGCATTCCACCTTCACATTGTTTAGCTTTATGGTAGTCATGATACTTACTTTTTCCCTAGGATAATGAAAGGAGCAGTTGTTTAATTTCAAAGACAACATTGGTACAATTCAGGCTGGAAAAAGTTTCTAGACACCAGAAGAATGAAGGTCTAGGGAACTCTCTTCAGACAGGTCTAGGGCAACCTTGAGAAAGTAAGAAACTACCTAGTTTAAGATAGACCTTGAAGTAGCTGTTAAGGATTTTAGCATGTAAATGCCTGCAGTAGGAGAGGACTCTTCCAAGAAAAGCTTCTAAGAAGTTCTTTCCAATCCTGTGGTCTCACACATTTCACAGCTGCACTTGTTCCTTGTTATCTATATAGGCTCTCAGTGTAGTATTCTAACCTCACCCATGCAGGCCTTCACATCATCAAAGCAATCAGCACCCTTTATTATAGCACTACTTAGCCTGAAGTCCCGAGTTTAACCTTTAACCGGTTCCTTAGCCAAGGAAGGTTAGTCAACTTCTGTAAAAAATGTTCACACACACAGAAGCTAGACAGCAAATAAACACCAAAGATATTAATATATCTTGGGTTCCAGGTAGGAGAGGTAAATTGTGCAATAATATGGGACACCAAATCTCTTTTCCCATAAGGCTCTTTAGATGATCATATTCTTCCCACACAATTTCTCTTCCATCACCCCAGGGAGTTTAATCATACTTGTTGTGATGAAAAGCCAACTTCTAAATTAGTTTTGGACACCCTCTGGACTCAGTTCCAAAACGCCCAATTAACTACATGCCAATTATCTACATACAAAATGCCTTCAGAGTTGGCTTTTCTATTTCACAATGTCGTACCACAAGGTCTTCAACCAGGATCTGGTGACTATACCTTTAAAAACAATTGAAACATCATCTGCATTAACATAATTTTCCTTTCTTTCAATAATCAGTTTAAACATAAAAGTGGGGATTTTAAAACTTTTTATCAGTAGAACCATTCTTTACTCAGTGTGCTATCAGCAGCTTCATTTTTGTTTATGAAACCATGTAACTGGGCTAAAAAAAATTAGACACTATATTTATGCAATCACTGCCTCTCCAAATGAATTATCTTTACTACATACTAAGTTTTCAATTTACTCTTAGTGGTCTTTGTTTTCTGACCAGCAACATAGCCAAAAAGCATGACTAACTTCAGATACTTCTGTATTTGAGAAGTTTCAGCTCTTGGGAAGTAAGGTACTTAGGGTACTCAGGTAAAGAAAACAGCAGCATAACGAAGTTGTAGCCCTTTAACATTTAAATAAATCATTATAATAAATCAAATTATACTAAAATATTATCTAATTACAGATTGCAACTTAAGCCTTTTACTGAATATTATCAAATGTATGAAATATTGCCTTTTCCAACTATTACATTCAAGCATAACCCTATGTATTTCTATTTTCTCCAGAAGAGTTAGGAAACCTTTATTTTAAAAGGGTTATTAAGCAAGAGGATCGGACTAAGCAAGAATGTAAGAGTAAGACAGAAAGGCAACTCTTTCACTCCTGGCTTCCTAAGAGAACAGATCTGAATGTTTTTTCTAACACAGCATGGAAAGGATAGTGAAAAATGTTTTTGTTGATGAAGGACATGACTGATGCAAATGAGGTTACACATCCTACTAGGCATAGCTTTGTGATATTTTGGGGGAGGAAGTGGGTGGCCTACTTTGCTTCCTCCCTCACTTAAAGAGAAATACTTACTGCATGGATCATCATCTTCACTGTATCTGGTTTTCTGGCACTGATACAGGAGCATGGGTATAAGGAACATTTATTTACAAGTCAAATTTATGTCCCATATTTTGTTATGTTGTAATTAACTTTAAGACAACAGTGCTGCTAATGAGCTGTATCTATTCCCTAATGCAAATCAGATTAGGAATTACTGATGTTATAACCTCCTCATGGGGGGACTGTTGTTGAAGTTCCTCGTGTAAACGCAACTGCTAGAAAGGTAAAGTCTCCTATCTGAGACTCCTAAAGAATAAATGCCGTAACAACACACCACGTTAAGATTCTCAACTCAAAAGGAAAAAGAATCAATGGCAAATTTAGCTGCATTGTTCAGGAGATAAAGTGATTACACCACAAATCCAGAGATTACTGTCCCTCTGGATATTTTTCTTAGCAAAGACAAATCACCAGTAGATAACACAAACCAAACATACTTTCCAGGTCCTTGTAATCTGATCTATTCTTGTATCTTTTTCTTAATGAAGAAGCATTAATCAGATTTTTCTAAGAGGTGGGATATCCACAGAGGAGTCTAGAAAAATCAGAGCAGTTGAATATTTTCCTGAGCCACTGTCAAAGTGCACTCTTATTTCTTGTTGTTTGGGACTCTTTCATGCATGTGCTTTCTATTCTAATGATTTATTCTATTTCCAATCTCAAATTCACCGTGGCACAAATCCCACCCATCAGGCAATTTGGGGCAAATAAGCTATGAGGATTAGAGCATGAACAAAGCAGCCAGAAATGAGAATGGCCAGCTAAGTAAAGCAAGGTACAGCATGACCTGTCTCAATTCCTAAATTGCCTGTACTCCAGTCTAAGAGGATTTACTGAGTGAGCTGGCAGCCTGCTTAGAAGTGATGGCCCCAGGCCATCACAGTGGAAATGGAAACTGCTACCTGCGCTTTCTGTGCTACATGACACAAGTTCTTATAATATTTATGAAAATACCGATTTGTAAGTAAGTGCTATCCAGGACAATTGTTCCATCAACAAATGGAATGCATGTTTCTGCAGTGCTCTGCTAACTGAGTAGGAGTCAGGTTACATCCCATCAGCCAGCTGGGAAGCCAAGTTTTCCCTTGTGATTGCGAACCACCGAGTTGTTTTTGGCAAGATACAAATAGCTGTGTCCCTGACAGACATCTAGGCACTGAATTTCCAATTATGGAGAAGTTGCATTTAAGAGTTTCAGATCTGAATTATGGACTCCACCTTTATTCAACAGCTATTGCAAAACCATTCACCTGTCAAGTTATAGGCCAATCTGGAGAAAAAAAGTATACAGAACTTCAGTGAAAGTTTGCTAATATACTTGCATTTGTTTAGCAAAGGATTAAAATGCCTATAGCTAGACTACATGGACTTTCAGTTTTAGTAAAATGTAATTATTTTATCTCAAAATTGTACTTTTTTGATTGATTATATTAGCGAGGGAAGAGGTGAGAAGGCCATTTGAAGTCTATCCATATAAAAATTTAGAAATAAAAGTTAAATAACTTCTTGGGTTTTCTTCCTCTGAATTTGCAAATTTAAAATTTTATCCCATCTCCTCATCTTCAGAAATCACCTGGCTGTACAGACACATTCAGCTTCCAAACAGGTGCCTTCAAAATTCCTTTGTACTATGAGTTTCATTTCTTGTTTACTTCTTATTGCAAAAAATTGTTCTGTACAGCTTTACAAGTACATGGGATAGACCATACCATCTTTGTGCTGCTAAAATGCTCTTTATACTCTTCACAAACCTACTTTTTTACTACAGCCTATTTTAAAGGTGCACCATACTAGGAAAGTCTCAAATTCCTGTTTGATAGTAGAAAAGTCAAATTTCTTGAAAAACAAAGCTTTTCTCTTTGTGCTCTTGCAATTCACCTACCATAGAAGACAGCTGCATACACAGCATTCACTCAGGAATTCATCCAAACTTAGTTTAGTAAAATCAGATATTGGATCATTTATTAAATACATTGTAATTGCTATTTATTTAATACTATTTACTGACTATTTTTGTGGCAACTCTCTATCTGCAAATGTAGTTCAGTCTGTTAGATTTCATCTTCTAAAGACTTAAAGTAGAATCAACAGCTAGAGAAAGTAAGGTTAAATAAATAATAAGAAAATGCAAAATACATGGAAACAGAATGTGCATGTGGATTACTTGGGAAAGAGATTTACAAGGCATAAAAAAATTCTTACATCTTTTAAACTGGGCTACCTAATCTGAAATGCTTTATGTCTGTAACTAGTGGCTCGATTGCCACGTGCCAGATGAGTGACAGTGGTTACTCTAAAATTTAAGAAAATCTACGCTCTTTACTTAGTGCACATGTAACAATTTAAACTTCATATTGTCAAACCTGGAAAAAATTTAAGGCAATTGTTCTCATCGACTCCCATTTTAAGTCAGCTGCCAGTTACAAAACTCCTGCTTACTTTGGTAACTGTTGTATCTGCTAAACTATTCCCAGTCTAAAGTACAAAACAAAGCAAGGATCCCTGTGTTACTCCCTCAGGTGTGGTATTGTGTAGGGAACATACCTCATCTGGGCTCATTGTTCAGGTTACCTGCAAGAAGATATGTAAAATGATAAAAACTGCTGTACTGGATCAAACCATATCTCTTTATGTTCCATGTTTGGCTTCTGACACTGGCTCACAGCAGAGGCTTAGCAAAAAAAGAAAAAGAAACAGAACAATTCTTGGATGATCTTTTCTCTGGTACATCCTCCACATTCTCAGCAACCAGTGTAGGGATCTCTTAGTCTGAAGGCTGTCTCCAGGCCACCATGTTCAAGACCTGCCAATAGACAAATCCACCATGACTTTCTCCAACACATACTTGGATGATTTCATACTTTTGCTCATCAAGCAACTGTCTTTTGTGTACAAACTGCTTTGTAACTGAAGAAGTTAGAGTTCTCACTGAAGTTACAAGAAATAGCCAATATCCATTTCGTGCTTATGTTGCCCATATCACACGTGATTTTGTAAACCTCTGTCATTTTATGTCTCTGAGGAAGGAGCTATCTTTTCCTAAGGTAAGGAAGACCAATAAGACCGGGTCACTAAGGTCTCTCTTTTACACAAAAGTCAGTTTGTACCACAGAACCCCTGTCCCCATCTCCAGCTCTGCTGTACTCAGAGGCACAGCTGTGTACAGTACTGAAACAGCAGGTGGCTAATGTGAACATATCTTCTCTTGGTTTCCCATTCCTTTCCTAATAATTCCTAACATTCTGCTGGTTAGTTTGCCCACCGCTGAACACTGGGCTCACTTTTCCACAGGATTATCCACAGTGATATTATTTCCCTAGTAGTAATATTAGCTAGAAGCAGTGGCTCTGAGACAGATCAGCAGACTCACTAGTACTCTGTGAAGAGTTGCACAGAACTTCTGTTCACCTCTAGTTTTCATACAAATCTTCAGATTCTTTCTTCTTAAAAAAAAAAGTCACTATCCTGGTTTAAGCATTTTATCAATGGATAGAAGAGGATTTTTGAAACAAATGTTATCATCACCTCCAGGACAATGGAAGTTCCCATGGCACTAAAGGAATAAAGTTTCCACAAGTACAAAATATCATATGACAACAGCAGTATTACCTAAAACATTCTAGGCTAAGCTAATTTTTATGATGTTGACTTTGATGATTTCTACCAGTGATCTAAATTCAGGTTTGCACTTACAATTAACATACACCCACTTTCAAGATCCCATTTACAGCACTTAACTCTACTCCAGCCTGTTTATGTTTTGTTTGACCTTAAAAAGTATTTTTTTTCTTTTTTTCCCCCCTCATATTTATAGTTCTAATACTCCAACATTATTTGAATATAAAGACTCATATTAAATACATCTAATGGAATAACATCTTGGCCTGGATGTAGAAGGGGTAGAAAAAGACAAATACAGTTTCTGCTGTTTCATTCTTTCCTGGACAAGATCTACTCAGAGCAAAAGTCTCCCTTAATAAAGATTTGCAGCTTGTGTAAGTAATTTTGGCTACCCTAGCTTGACTGTATCTGTGTCAAGCAGTCCTTGTATAGTCTAAGCAATAGCACTATATCATCTTAAGAGTGTGCAGGGAGAGACAGGCAAAAAAAAAGCTGACCAGACATGAGTCCATTCTAAACTGAACCAAACTGGCACATTAGCATGGCAGCCTGTTGGGGCTAGTCGCCCTGGTGAGAAGTAGTCCATAGAGACACACTCTCAGAAAGTTGCTTTCATTTTATGACTCTCCTTTGCCTTTTATGGCAGGTGCCATTTCTAGACAAGAAATATTCTTATTTTATTCATTCCCAATTTCTGGATCTAATCCAGTACTAGATGTATGTTTAACAAACCCATATGAGACTTCCCAGTTTAAACTGCCACCACCCTGATGAACTTTGAAGGCAACAGGCACTGTCAATGTTTTGCTATTCCTCCTTATCTCCCCATCAGCATTTGTCTTAAGCTTTTATTTATATTGTTCTGTCGAAGTAAAAACATACAGAGGCAACTCTTTTTTTCTGTGTGGTGTGGTTTGGAGTGCTTCTGGCAATTTAATTTTTAATCAGTCCTGCTTAAGCTGTGAGTAAAACATCCATTTACACCAGCAGATACAGACATTAGGTTTACACATTCAGTTCTGACTAAGTACAGCCAGTGGTTGTAAAATACTTCTTGTTCCCTAAGTGCAAGGTACAATAAGAACATACAGTCTTGCAATCATTATGCACACTCACTTTTTGCTCTGTGTAATATAAAATTACTACAATAGCTGCAGAGAAACACATTACAGAAATCTAGCATACTAAATTGTCTGTAAAAACTTAGTTTCTAGGATGTGATTTCGCAAATAAAATACAAAATATAAGGACAGTGGTAGGGCCCCTAGTTTGGCCCCTAGTCTCAGATTCTCCAAGATATTTAAGTGTTACTGTTGCACTGCATTTTAGTCAGAAATTTGCTCTCCACCTTCTTCTCCATTACAGTTTCATTTGAAAGAAAAACAAAACACTACTCAAAATAGTTGTTCATTCAACACTAACATTAGTTCAGTAAAGCCCTGCACAAATCTTCCAATACGGGATATGGCTTTCTTTGTTTAAGCTTCTAAATTAGGTTATATAGAAACTTACTAGAATTTATATCACCCACCCAAAGCGCTGTATAAACTCTTAAGCTCTGCAAAGTGTAATACAAACCAAAGATAGAAGATTGTAGAGGGAAATAAAATGCCAAACATATGCTTCATAATTTGCAAAGAAAACTGTAGATAAAAATAAAGCTTGGAAGTTAACTCTAATGCTTGGCTACAGGAAAGCTTACTTTGCTCAGGACTAGAGTTTAGAATAACTCCCCAAAGAACTCCGGCACTAGTAGGAACAGACTGCAAGGACTTACATTATTTAGAAAACAATTCCTTCTAGAGCCAGAATGATTAGCTTTCAAGCACCCATCTGGCTTTCCTTTTTCTCAGTTTTTGGTTAAAATAGTATTCTTTTTGCAACAGTAGTTTTGGAGAAGACCCAGGGCGGATAAAAACGGTTCCATCAAAAAAGAACAGCTTTGTGACAGAGATGATAAATTCTGGTATCTCTCAGAGCAGGAGCAACAGTAATCAGACATTTCTGGCTATCATACATTCCCTCTGACTGCAGAGGGAAAGGATTTTCCCCTGGGAGAAGCTACACCCAAAATACCTCAGGTGTTTCAATGTATCCCCTCCAGATGTCTTGGCCGGAGACAAGTTACAATCCTAGTGCTTATTGCTACTACCAAGTTTCAAGTTTTGCACGTTGTTCCATCAAAGGGATTATGTCCTACAATTTATTTCTACTACTGAAATCCTCTGTTTGAACCTACTCCCTGAGAGTGAGACTGTATTAGCTGTTTGCAGAGCTCATGGCGGTAAGGAAAAATCAACTCGTAACTAGTTAGATTCCTTCCCTTTGCACCTATTATTTCTCAGTGTCAGAAGGCTGGACTGAGGCCCCATAGCTATATAATTTAACATGAATCTGGGCCGCTACAATCCTGCTCTCCTCTGCACGCTACCAGTTACCTCACTTGTGCCAGCATTGCTGCTTCTGCAATTGTTCAGGGAGGTGAGCCAGCTGAAAACCAATCCTAAAAAAAGGGATTAACTTTTGGCTGGCTCAGCCCTTGGAGGAGAGAGGACCATGGCAGCCCCCAGTAGTTCAGCTACAGTTGCTGCAATACTGCATCTTTATTCTCATCTGCAGTTTGCCCATCACATTAGACTCTTCAGTACCCTCCATCAGATTTTCAAACCAGAGCTGTCTGCTTTCCTCTTGCAGCTTCTCACAGTTAGCCAGAGCTCCCCATAAGCATCCCCTGAGCTATCTTATTCTTCCCCTTCCAATCCCCCTGCACTTAACATGGGTGAAATTGCTGACCTGCAGTGACAACTTCCTATAAACACAGATCAAAAATATCCCCCTTGTTTACTTACCCTGCCCATTTGCAAGACTTGTTTATGTGACTGTATTCTTTGAGGTACTGGCTGTCTGTGCTAGGTACTGTACAAACACACAAAAAAAAATAGCAGCTGGAGACATAAGGCAACAAAAATTACATATCCTAGATCACATAGAGCAGTCACTTCCAGACTGTCTGATGTGTGTATCAGCATCAATACTTGCAGTGGTGGTACAGGTTGCTATTGCCATTACTACAATTGATACATAGCCCCAGAAAAAGTTGTGAGGTAAGGAGCACCTGTGTTACTGCTGGGCTGGACACTACTAAGTAAACTAGCCTTTATGCGTGCTCACTGTGCCTGCACTTCCATAGTCTGAAGGAGGGAAACATGGACTACTCTGAGGCTCAGCAGAGAGAAACAGGGTTCTATGATGAAAAGCAGCTACAGCCACTACAGCTGCAGGTGTGTCTACAGGAGCAGCAGTGTGACCCAAGCCAGCAGGACTTACCTGAGGGAGAGAGGAGGGATTGTGATTTTCCTGTCATACTGTCTAAAGACCACAGACAGAGGCTCTTCTTCTCTGTCTTCAGACATATTCTAACCTTGAGCTCACTTTCAGCTTGGTTTAGCAAAGCAAGTCCACACTTTTCAGCTTTGATGAAAGAGCCCTGAGTGTCACCTGTATGCTGCTGACACAAGATGTCTCACTGCCTCCCATGCTGTTTCAAAATGTTGAGATACCTCAAGAACCCCGAGCTCACAGGATGAAAAGGAGGTGACTCAGCACCACCAGCATGTTTTTTTCAGGTGGTAAGTTAGGGACAAATCAAAGGCAGTTCCTTCTATCCTTCCTACATTCCTCAAGTAAGATGCATACTATAAATCTTTGGCAGCCCAAATTACCTTTGCTAGCAGGCCCAAACATGATTCTTGGTAACAAAATCTAGACTGTGTTACTAAAATAAGACAGCATGAACTAAGTACTATTTGGACATACTTTGATGGTAGATTGCCAGCACAAGTGCTACGTGACTGGTCTTGGTAAGAGTAATCCTTGAGCAACTGTCCCACAGTGTCTTTGTTCTTGAGGTAGTATCTGCTTCAGTCATTTGCTGGAGTTCAGGAACCCAGACACCAGAGCTGTCACTATTTTCTGCAAAGCCCATTTCACAGCCCACCTTGCCACACTAAATGTTCAGTTCAAAGCTGTTTTGCTGCCTGCTAAAAGATTCTTGGATGTCTTAGGCCTGTAGGCTTGTATTGCCTCTCAGATCCCATAGCAGGACACATTTTATGACTGCTGCAGCATGGAAAGCAAAAGTAGGCTCTGCTAAGAAACACATCAGAGAGGGGCACAGCAAGAGCCTGACTGAGAAGTGAGGAAAACACACAATCCAGGCTGCTCTCATCTAGAATAGAAAGATCCTTGACGAACTTGGCAACGATGTCACTCCAGTGTTGTCACTCGTGCTTTGTTAAGACCCAGGAGGAGAACTGAGAGTGGATTTGAGAGATTGTCCCAGACGGCAAATATACATTGAAGAGGGAATACAGACTTCATGTACAACAGGAATAACTCTGTCCTTAAGTTAAAGCTAGACTTTGAAAGAGACACAGTAAGAGCAAGGGAAGACAGTTCAAGTGTCTCTGTAGCACACACTTTTCTGACTTAGAAAGTCTGCAATCTACATTCCCCCTCCTTTTCAAAGTATGAGATGTATACAGGTAGCTAGAGAGTAAAAATAATTTGACTTCTTAAGACCAACTCTTTCCAGAGGCAAATCCCAACAAAGTAGACTGAAGGAAAGGACCAAGAAATTACATTGAGAAGCACACCAGGAGGCTAGCAGAGCACTGAAAGTGACCCTGACACTGGAGAGTAGTGTGACAGCCCATCAGCCCATGTGGAATATGCAGCTACATGCATCCTCACTGCACCTTGAATTAACACCTTTCATGTCACAACTGTGGCAGGCAGAGACTACACATGCGGCCAGTTCCCACAGTGCAGCTGACAGGCACTTGCTAAGACAGCTTTGCAAGTGCCCACACCCAACTCTGTTTCTCAATCAATGAATTTTGACAAGATACTCACTGGATGGCATTTACACATCTTGCAGAATGAAAGATGAAATTTTTCAGACACTCACAAAACCAATGACTACTCAGTCCGTGGGTAACTTGGTGCTCATAGTTTGACTCCTTATCTGTCTCTACTGTACTTAAACCAAACCGACTGAAACAGAAGAAGTCAATATCTGGAAGGTTTCCTCTTTTTGTTTTTGTTTTTAAGTAAAGGTATTGTAAGACAGATTAATATGTAAGAATTGCTAGGCTTTGAAATTGATTATTACTAATGAAGTATTTTCTCGTTTGTTACTGCTAAACGTTCTTTTTCATTTTAAATCAAGATACAATCAAATAAAACAAAATGTTACAGGTCAAAAGCATCTTGCCACCATATTTACACAGACAACCATTTGAGCTAGTGCATAAACATCAGCATATTAGAATCTTATTTGACACAGCTTAAATTATCTTTTCAAGCCTTACCCAGTTTTATGGTACTGAATGTGTTCCTGCAGCTATGAAAGCTGTTTAAGAATTACCAATAAATATCCAAACACTCTGACCCTTCCACCCATTGCTACATTGACCCATACAGGTGCAAAATATAGTAAGATAATGTATAATGGGAATACAAAATCTAGGCCTACTGGAGGCCTGTCAAGCTACTAAACTCAATGTCCTGTGCCTGTTTAGGTAGCAATGAAATCCATCCTTGCTCCTATCCAATGAATGGGTCTGTGAGCCAAGGAAGCTTGTGAGACCAAAGCCTTTGCAATTGTTATTCACACTGTAATGGTATCGATGTAAGCATATTGGTCTGAGGAAGAGGTACCTGCTTGCAGCTTTTTTAAAAGATCTGCACTTCTAAAGATGTACTTCTGGGCTCCTTCAGTGCTCAAAAAACATCCCTAGAAAGCCATCCTACATCGGCAAAGTGCTTCCTCTTCATTGTGCTCTGAGGTGAGGTCATATGCAGCCAAGGAAGGCAGGGCTGAGCTCTGCTGGCACACCAGGAAAACTATTATTTCAGAAACCCCTCATATCTTTGGCACAAAATCTAGAATCATCACATTTAAGTGAAGGGCATACTTCCCACCTCAGCAATGTCCCCTCTCCCTTAAATATTCATAGAAAAAGCAATGACTCGCTAATCAAGAGCTTTCCAGGATTTCAAACTTCCAGAGTTACAAATTAATTTTTCTTGCATCAGAGAAACATCTTTTCCAAGCTTTAAGTTCTTCTGCTACTCCCGATCATTCCTGATGGGCACCTGGACTACCTCCCAGCAGCATGTACTCATTTTGCATGCAATCCCAAAAGCACTAGTCCATCTCCTGAACTGTCCCTCTGATAAAGGCAGTCCTAAGGGACACACAAGTGCACCATTTCCATTTAATGGAAAGATGGCAAGGTGACAAAGTTAAGAAGCAATGACAGATCATTTTTAAATCCTAGTGAATATAGAGAATAGAAAAACATTATTGCAATGAAAAACATGGAAACTTGACCTTGAGTACAGCATCTGTTGGACATGGAGCACAGTAAAAGAGTCCTACAGAACAGTACTTTGGGCATTGGTAGGATGCTCTTCACAGTGCCTTGTGTATTCTGTATTTGGAGTCTCCCATAATTACATATCACAAAGACCCCAAGGACAAACATAACAGCCAAACAGCCAAAGGCCATTAACTGTTCTAGATTTTAGTGTCAGACCTGGCTTTAGTCTCATTGGCCAAGACTGGTGACAGGCATAAAGAAATTGAACAATTGTCCTGATTTAGAATAATAAAATCAGAAAATCATAGAATATGCTGAGTTGGAAGGGAACCATCAGTATCATCAAGTCCAACTCCTGTCCCTGTGTAGGGCACCCCAAGAATCATACCATGTGCCTGAGAGCATCATCCAAATGCTTCTTGAACTCAGGCAGGCTTGGTGCTGTGACCATTTCCCTGGGGAGTTTGTTCCAGTGTTCTACCACCCTCTGGGTAAAAAACCTTTTCCTGATATCCAACCTGAACCTCCCCTGATTCAGCCTTCTGAGTCCTGTCATTGGTCACAGGAGTGAAGAGATCAGTACCTGCCCCATCTCTTCCCCTTGTGAGGAAGCCATAGACTGCTATGAGGTCACCCCTCAGCCTCCTCTTTGAGTTTGTCTATTTGGAATCAGCCTAAGCACTATAGCCTCTCTCTGTGCTCCTGCTAACAGAGATTGATTTGCATTCACTGTTTTATGATGTTGTACCAAAGTACATGGCTTTATACTGGCAGCCCAAGCCTGTGTCACACAAAACACTACTGCTAGGTTAAAAGCAACTTTCTGTTTATTGACTACTGTGCATATGTTTGCTTCTTGCATTATCTTATTGGAACAGCTTCGTAGAAATAGAAGTAATTTAATAACTCCTTATCAAAAAGCCAGGTTTTATCTTTCCGCTGTTCTTGCAAAGGATATTATTTGTGAAAAACTAATCTGACCAAACATGAACTCCTTTATCTTTATTTCTATGCCCATGAAAGCATTCACAGTGAATTTATTTTCCTATAAGCAGTCAAGTTTAACTGTTTTCCAACTTAGCTAGTAGATATGTTTGTACCTTGAAAAAGATACCTCCTGCTATCTCAAATGTCAGTATCACTGTTTTTAATACAGTGCATGATTTATATGGTATCTTTACACACCAAGTACTATACATGTTGGATATGCTAAGTATGCACTTTGGATCTCATAAGTGCAAGTAACTACAATGCTTTTTATGAACTTAATACTCTTGAAGAACCAGTATTGGACACACATTACACTATTTTAATGAGGGACAAAGTAAAATTAATAGCAGGCTTGGACTTACAGTGATAGCTTTTTTCTAGAAACGTATATCTGGCAACGTGGTGATGCTGCTTTCAGCTGAAGGATAGGTGACTGAAGACTCACTACAATAATAAATTAATAACATCTATTAATCAAAGCAAGGGAGAGAGGATGCAAGGGAGGAAAGAGACTAATGGCTTTCCATACAATGTTTCGATTCTTGCTTTGATTTTATTTAGCCCTGTGGTTAGCTGTTGCCTAAGGAAAACTCTCTGATCGAACACATCGTATCTAATGTTGGATACAGTAAATCTAATGCTTTGTGTGGAACACTGTTAGTTTACCAAAAAGTTGCATCAAATCCCTAGCTAGTTCAAAGGGTGTATATGCAAGTTATTATTTCCCTAGAAACAGGGCAATCCAAATAAAATATTGTTTCTGCTTCTTGGACCAGAGAGAGAAAAGGCTAGTTTTGCAGTAACAGGGCCTCTTAACATCAGGCCCATTTTAGCTGATGGAAATGACTTGAAAGATTGTCAGCTTCATGCCTTAATTGAGGACTGCAAAAAGATCACAGGAGTATCACCCAGTCACTAACAAAGGAAATTTATTTTTTTTTTAGCTACAGGTGAATTTCCTGTATCTCTAAGTTTCCCAAGTTCCATTAAGAGGAAATGAGATTTTATCAGTGTTGCTGTAGAAAATTCCAATCATGAGCATTAGATTGACAGTCTCTGTATCTCACACTATCCAAAAAGAATGTCCCATACACATATTAACTCATTTACTGTTATGGATTGTAACTGCTTACAGCAGCATAAACAGCTCTGGGGGCCATTTGATATAAATTCTGCAATCACTTAATTCAGTGCAGCTCAAATTACTTCAGTGCAGATATTTCAGATTTACATAAGCACAAATAAGCAAAATCAGAACTGGGAACCATGCTCAGCAAAGTTTTCTCACAGTCCTACTTGCAGAAAGAATTATTTGGCTTTTACCTTTAAACATATTTGATAAGACTTAAAAAACCCTCCCTCCAACACACAGACAGGTAATGCCACAATGTTTTCACATCCAGCTTAACGTGCCTTCTTGCTTTTAAGAAAGAAAAATAGATGTGATTCTGTATTAAAATTCTGGTACAGAGTGTCATTTTTGGCATAAACAGAGCAGCCTCAGGTTGGCAGAATCCCTCTGCAGCCAGCTGCATTCAGAGCAGACACTGCAGAGTTACCATGCTTTCACCATGTCACATATTTATGGTCCCACAGGAAAATAAAACTTAATAATAATAATAATAATAGCAGCGGAGTACAGTGATACTTTCAAAATAAGTAAGAGCAGGTAAAAACATGCTCTACTTAGAGCAGTGTCAAACACAGCTCATTCAAATACAGGCAGCAAACACATTCACTTATATTCCAGACACCTAGTGAACTTTCACCCTCATGCCTATATCAGCCATGCAGAGCTGCTCAGAAAATTACTTATCAGTACTTGTAGTATTTAACTCCTCTATTTTTAAAGTGCCTAATTCCTAATCTGAGGAATTCAGGCAGCTGTGTATCTTTTAGGATCCAAACCAAAGCTTCACTGAGTATCAGGTGATTCAACCTGAGTCATTAACACATATTTGAAAAACACATGCTATCAGGAACACATCCTTACCAAGTCCCGATACCAGATTTGGATTACTCACTTTGCCCCCTGCAATCCACATCCTAACATTTCCTGTGGCAAATAAATAAATTACTTACACTTCCAAAAAACTGGCAATTCTAAACAGCTTGCAGGTGGTAATTCAAAACACAAGTGGTTCCTTGCTGGATAGCAGATGAGCTGGTGGAAAATATTTGGGGCTTCACTAAGTGAATGCAACTGGCTGCATCTGGAGCTGAGGCACTGGCAGCACTTTCTCACTCCCTGTTATAGCATATAGCAGGAAGCCACAGTTACTCAGTTTCATAGTGCCACTCCTAATTCCATGGTATATTTATCTTTAAGTGCTACAGGACACAATGCTGCACAAAAGGGCCAGTAAATGGTGGCCTTGTACTAAACTGCACCACTGTTCATACAGACATCTATGATTTCTGAGGGGGAAATATTTTGCCCATTACAGTATTTCACCTCTGAAAGGGCTATCAAGCACTGGAACAGGGAAGTGGTTGAGTCACCATCCCTGGAGGTACTTAAAAGACGTGTAGATGTGGTACTTCGGGACATGGTTTAGTGGTGGAGTTGTCAATGTTTGCTTTACAATTGGACTAGATGATCTTAAGGATCTTTTCCAACATAAATTATTCTGTGATTCTATCTCGTGCCTGCTTCTAATGAACTTAACAAGTACGAGAGACGATAAGAATTATTAGACTTCTCATTATAGCTGGTCAAGGAAGCATCTTGCATATTGAGCACTGTATATCAGCTGCTATTAATTTAATTTTCATCCTTTCTTCATTTTAGGGGAATTAAGATCACTTTTAAAGCTTCACAGATTAGTCTCACGCGCAAGATATACCACAGGAAGATGACAGAGAATCTTTCTCTACTAAGTCATGAACACTGGTTTTAGACAATACCCTAAATCAAGCAGATCATCACTGGTCACCAGAAAATGTCCTTATCAGTTTTATGGTGTAAATGTTAGGGTTCTTAATACAATTTTTATCTAAAATTTGGAAAAAAGGTAAGAAAACTATGATACATAGGTTATGTATTTTGCACTGGTCCATTATCTACAGTGATCAGCAGGTATGTTTCTTTTTTTGTGGTTGTCTTCAGGTCAGGTTCCACACCTCTGTTTGCTGGAGCCAAACACAGAGAGAGGGGATCCAATGTTGTCTTGCAGATTTCAAAACCAAAAGCACTCAAATTGTGAGGTCAGGCCTCAGAAAACAAGTTCAGACATCATGCAGCCCAACAGGCAATTTTCCTGCCTGAAAGAGACTCTTTAATGGAGGAGGAAGTTAGCAGAGACTCAATGGAGGAAGACTCTACCTGAGCAGAACCCAGGTACCAAAATGGTTAGTGCTGAAGAATATGGGCAGCACCCTTCACAACACTCACATGTATAAGGTAATCCTGTTAGTTCCTCCTTTAAAGTAGCTTCAAAGTTCCCCAACAAATTTCAAAGGGAGTCCTGAAAACATACTGATCTGGGAAACAGCAATTAAGATTTTTGCTTGGTTGGGTGGGTGGTTGTTGTTTTTTCTTTCAGGTTTCAAGGAGATTCTCATAGGATGCCTATTTCCTAACTCACAGACATGATCCTGGATCATGATACGTATTCCTGAGACTCAAGAAAACCAGGCAAGGCTTAAACACTTAAGTGGAGATTCCCTAGACATAGGCCTTGCTCAGAGACACAGTGTGCTGCTGCATTTCAGCAAGCCCATGCTGTTTTAATTACCTGAAGGAGCTCTGGTTTGTTAGGCCCCATTCAAAGGAAATCATAGAATCCAGATCCAGAAAGAACCTCATCTGGAAGTCTCTCTGCCCTGTCATGAGACAAGATCAGCAGTACCTACGTGATTCTTGATACCATGTTTGTACATTTTTTTCCCTTGTTACTTGAGGGTTGCAGAATTGCTCTGTGAGTGCTAAACTACCTCAGATATTGAATGGGGCCTTGCTAATCCAGTCTAAACATCACTTGCTGCTAAACATCAAGTGCTATGCACAAGTAATGTACAGATTCATTAATTCCTTTCCATTTTGCAGCTATCTTGTCTCTATTTGATGACTTTTAAAATCTTTCTTCTGATTTGCCTTTCCTAGACTAAGGATTTACATCTTTTCAGACTTGTGTTGTAGGTCTTAAATGATACCTCAAGTTAACAGCAGGAGGATGGTACAGCATTTGATTGATTGCCATACTGACACCTTCCTTGTGTGTCTGAAGAACTCTGTCTTTCAAAAATGTATTTAATTGTCATGGATTTCAAAAGTCATTATGATTATACCATATACAAACAGGCATTTTGTCTCTTCACTGGTAAATGAATTCATGTCATTTCCCGCTGAAATGTACTGTTCCACGGTGCTATGAAAAGGAGTAATTTGTAAATGCACAGAACTTAAACTCAAATTCTGCAGTTCACCTGACTACAGGAACCCCCTAGGTACTTTAAGTTTCTTCTATAATACACAAGAAGAATATGCCTTTCTTCTAATCAACTACCCTTTCACCTGCTCACAACAGCCATAGCCAAGATAGTTCAACTAGTAGCAAAATTAAGACACAGAGAATTATTTGCCCTCCCTTTTTACAAACACATTATCCAGTTTCTCCAGTATCTGGTGTTTATCTAGGTTTTGATTAGATAGTTCACCCCTACCAACAACTGATAAACCACCACAGTTAGAATGGAAAACTACATCTGTTCAGGAAGGGTGCACGGACAAGAAAATTAGCCCAGTCATTGATTAACTTTAAGACTCTGGTCAAAAAAAAAAAAAATTCTCACTTCTCAATAGTAAAAATGAAGGTGTATCTGCTCTGCAATTTACTTAGCACTTGTGATGCTTAGACTTTGGCATCATTTGGTAAAAGGCGCAATGTGGAATACTTAGATGCCCATGGTTAGAAATGACCACTACAATGCAGTCTGCATGGACAATTAATAATGCAATAAATCAGAACAAATTACACACTGACAGTATAAAGCAATGATGGAACAAAGCAAGTGAAAAAAACCCCAAAAAACCACAAAGCTCTTTGTTTAGCAGACAGACGAATCAGTTTCATCATCCTTGGTAACAAGATCACGCACTGTAATTAACTGTTAGAAAGCAAGTACTGTAAACAATCCAAGTTAGCTGAAACCAGGTTGTGATGTCTGAGTATGGTTTTTTGTGAAGGGTGTTAGCTTTCCAAGCTCTCTTCACAAGAACCGACCACAGAAAGCAGGCTAAATATTCTTGTCAGTGGGTTAGATACAGACATTTTAATTAACATGTAGCTAAACCTCTTTAGAAAGACAAAGAACAAAGGGAAGACACTACTTTTTTTACTTCATCTTGACAAAGAGAAAAAAAGATTCAGTGAGTCTTTATATAACTAAGCAGACTCTGTAACTAAGCCAAACATTCAAAAATAACTTGTCTCGAGTTGGAGACTTGATCCTTCAAAACCCTCTCAATGGTTCCCACTCAGGTAAGAATATTCATAAATAACTATAACACTGAGCTTTATGCTTCTGACGATGGAAAGCAGGGGATAGAGGACAGAACAAGAACAATTCCAAATATAATTCTATACTCTGTCATCTATTTTTTTTGTATTTGTCCCTTTCTATTTCCTCTCAGACTGAGTGACAGCCAGTATATTTCAACAAAAATATATTAAAATATCAGCAACTGCTTTCAAAATACCTGAGCTGGTCAGAACTAACCTCTACATCATCTGAAGCACAGATGGGAGCCAGTCTGTTGCTCATCAACTGGCCCCAGCATCTCAAGCCCGTAACAGGCACTAGTGACACAGCCTTCTCTGTGGATCCTTGCATCCAAGCTCCACTGAAGCATCCACCTTTTTTCCAAAGCTAATAAACTTTCCAAGACATCAATGCATTCAGAGACAGCAATGTCTACATTACACTACTACTGACACAGTGGTCTGTGGTCTTCAGGACTGTAGATTTGCAGCATTTTCAGAATAACCTCAGCAAAACACTTCCTCCGTGTCATCCCCCACCTCTGAACTATTCCACTACCACTTCTTTTCTACTCAGTACTCTCTGCTTGTTCTGGCTTCTAAGATGTCCCACAATTTCTTGGTGTCTCTATTAATTCACCATATTATTGACTTACCACCTATACTCAGCAACAACATAAGCCCTTTGCAATGACACTGTTGGCCACTAATCTGTTTAGCACACACTTTCATAATCTGCAATTAGACAACATAAGCAAGAAAGCAGACAATTTGAGCTAGGAAAGAAAGAGAAGAAACTAGGGGTTTGACTTGAGCCTGGTGAAGTTTGCACCAGAATATTTTCAGGAATTGCCTGAAGCTATTTCAGAGCCATTAGCAAATATCTTTGAGAACTTATGGAGGAAGGATGAGGCTTTTGATAACAGCAAAGGGTGAATACAGTGCTTATCTGTTAAAATAAAGAGAAACGATGATCCTAGAAATGACAGAGCGCTTAGCCTAACACTTCAGTTCTTGGAAAGACACCAGAACAAATCTTATGTAAGCACCTCAAAGATAAGGACGCATCAGCAGGGATTTGCCAGTAACAAGCCTCTTCAGTCGAAATTAACTTCATTTAAGGCAAGCAGCAAGCCTAAAACCCAGTGGAGATACAATCGGTTGATGCTTTGTTAAGACTTTGATACTTCATCAAGTAACAGTCTCACAGCTAAGTCACAACAATGTCATAAGACAGATGCAAAACAGCACAGAAAAAATAGATTCAGAATGATGAGTTATCAATGAGAAACTGTCCCACAGGGGCTGATGGGATCCACCTGTCAGAAAAGGGGAAGGGCATCCTCAGACATAGGCTAGACAAACTGGTGAAGAGGGCTTTAAAGTGATGAGGCTGAGGGAGGGAACCTCCATTCATCCCACACCTATCAATTCCAATGTGATGCCAGCACCAGTAATAGATGCCCAGAGCCTATAGAAGGGGTGCAGGTCAGCAGGGGAACACCTGGAGTGCAGCATAATGAAATCTCAGCCCTTCCAGCTGGTCAGTTACCTTCACTGGAGGCCCAGCTTAAATGCCTCTATGCAAATACAGGCAGCACAGGGAATGAACAGGAGGAGTTAAGAGTTGTGTGCATGCCTGCAGAGCTATGACCTTATTTGCATCACGAAGACCTGGTGGGATGGCTCCTATGATTGGAGTGTCAGAATGGAGGTTTATAAACTTTTTAGGAAGGACAAGCAGGGAAGACAAGGTGGTGGTGTTGCCCTCCATGTCCAAGACCAGCTGGAGTGCATGGAGCTCTCCCTGGGGGCGTATGAGGTGCCAACTGAGAGCTTATGGGTTAAGATTAAAAGGAAGGCAGGGACAGATGACATTACAGTGGGGGTCTGCTACAGGCCACCTGACCTGGAGGACAGTATAGATGAGGCACTCTACCATGTTCACAAGCCATGGTACTCATGGGTGTCTTCAACCACCCTGATATATGTTGAAACAAGAACTCTGCAAAGCACAAACAACCCAGGAGGTTCCTAGAGTGTGTTGATGACAACTTCCTTTTCCAAGTAATTGAGGAACCGACAAGGAGAGGTGATATGCTAGACCTTGTTCTCACCAACAAGAAAAGGTTGGTGAGGGATGCTAAGCTCAAGGGCAGCCTTGGTTGTAGCAGCCATGAAATTGTGGAGTTCAAGATCCTTAGGGCAGCAAGGAGGGCTCACAGTCAGCTAACTACCCTTGACTTCAGGAGGGTAGATTTCAGCCTCTTCAGGCACCTGCTCAAGTGAGTGTCATGGGATAACATCCTGGAGGGAAGAGGGACCCATGAAAGTTGGCTGATATTCAAGGATCACCTTCTCCAGGCTCAAGAGTGATGCAACTCAACTAAGAGAAAGTCAGGTAAAAACTCCAGGAGGCAGGTGTGGATGAGCAAGAAGCTCCTAGAAAGGCTCAAACTTAAGAAGGAAGTATACAGAGGGTGGAAGCTGGGGCACTGGAATAGGTTGCCCAGGGAGGCTGTGGAAGCCCCCTCCCTGGAGGTGTTTAAGGCCAGGTTGGATGAGGCTTTGTGCAGCCTGGTCTGGTGTGAGGTGTCCCTGGGAGGTTGGAACCTGATGATCTTTAAGATCCCTTCTGACCTTAACCATTCTATGATTCTGTTATTCTAACTGGCAAGTATATCAACCTGTATTACACAGAACACTGCATTAGGGCCCCTGCTAGTCAATACACATATTTGTGATTTGGAAGCAGTAGAGACTTAGTACATCTGCAAATAAGGTCAAACTGGAGGGAGCTGTGGGCATTCTGGAAGATTACAACTGAAAGCAATTGGGACAGCAAAGAGTAACTGCTCCAGGTCCCCTCCAGCCTTATTTTCTATGCCCACATTTTTCTTCATCTCTAACCCTTATGGAAAGCACAAGCTTTAATCCCCTTATATGACACTTTTTAAAGCTTCACCTTATCCATGTTTTGTTTTCATTCAATTCCTTTTGGCCAAATCCAGACAGCAGTGTGCTTCTTCTCAGGCTGTCACAACTTGCTGCTTGACTGCAAGTTCCTTGGGAGGGGGCCTGCTTTTCACTATTTGCACATTCCAAACCTTTGCCATGATTTCTAGCAGTTTAAATGTTACAAATCAGTTAAAAGGAAAGAAAAGAAAAAAATCCAATCTAAAACAGGCAGGCCTCTTTTTTGTCAAAAGTGATGATCATTATTTTCAGCACTGAAGTATTCTGAATGTTTTGGAACAGGACAGCATACTGGACAGGAATTGAAGTTAAATTTGCTTTCACTTTTAAGCTGCTTTCTTTTCATGCAATACCTAAGGCAAGAGTATTCAGGACTGGTATGTACTAATAGCACACGTACTGAGGGCTGACACATGGAAAATGAAGCAAAGCCTGTATAAAATGAAATCATTCCATACAAGGACACCAGGGCCTAAGGGATGGAATTACCAGCCCTAAATGGCTCAGCAGCCAGCTTCTGCAGTGTCTGATCCTGCAAACATTGAACACACATGCTCAGCTTGACGATGAATAACCCTATTGAGTTGAATGGAATTATTTACAGTAGTAAAGTACGTGCATAAGCACTCACAGAATTGTCAGAGTTGGAAGGGACCTCTAGAAATCATCTGGTTCAACTCCCCCACTAAAGCAGGATTGCCTAGAGCACATTACACAGGACTGCATCCAGACAGGTTTATATTATGTCCAGAGAACGGGACTCCATAACCCCCCTGGGCAGCCTGTACCAGTGTTTTGTCACCCTCATAGTAAAGAAGTTTTTTCTCATATTTACATGGAACTTCCTGTGTTCCAGTTTGTGCCCATTGCTTCTCATCCTGTCACTGGGAACTACTGAAAAGTCTGGCTCCACAGATTTGGGGTTTAGCAGAGGGCATAAGAAAAGAAGATGAAACCAGATGTTTCCTGTGCTATGGAAGTCCAGCAGATCTGCTCAGACCCATCTGCCCATGCCTGGAACTTTCCTTTCCATAGACACCCACTGTCAAGTCTTCTTGTCAAGCAGATGGGGTGGAGCTCCCCCACTGGAACAGCTTCCCTAGGAGGTGGTTGAGTCACCATCCCTGGAAGTATTCAAGAAACATGTAGATGTGGCACTTCAGGGTGTGCTATAGTGGCTGAGTTTGTAGGGTTTGGGGTTTTTTGTGGGTGTTTTCTGGCGGGGTGTGTGTGGTTGTTTGAGTTTGTTTGGGGTTTTTTTTTGTGTTGATGGTTGGACTCAGTAATCTCAGAGGTCCTTTCCAACCATGACAATTCCGTGATTCTGTGTCAGAGGCACTGCTGTTCCCTACTCTAGCACCTACACAACCTCTGCAGTGCTTCTGGATCTCAGGTGGCAATAAAAACCACCCTCAAATTTGGCACCTGTGGCCTTTTCACTCAGTTCTGAGAAACAGAATCACATGTTGTATTTTCATTGACAGTGAAAACATAGAAGCCAAAATAAGATCACACAGGCTTTTACAGACTGTCCTCACCCTCACCACACTGGTATTTTCCAAACTCCCAGCCAAGTGAATACATATGTCCACAGTCTTTGAAGGGCCAGCCCCCATCCTGTGATGCCTTTCCTCTTTACTGTCTCTGTTAAAAGTAATTTAGATCGGATTTTCGTTTCCTTAATGGTTTTAAATGCTTCCTTAGGAAATAAAGCAATTTACTGGATCCTAAAAGGTACCTAAACTATACCACAAAAAAATAAATTCTCTATGGAGGATTTAAAATAAGCCTGGATTCTGTATGCTGCAATGTTTTATGATTTAATCACTGGAATGCAGAAGGGATGATGCCACGGTCAAAGCATAGGATTGACACTTAAGAGACATGGCCGTTATCACTGACCGTTACAAATATGCTCTGTGAGTATGAGCACATTATTCAAATTCTTTGGCTGAATTTCCATCAGTGATTCATAATATCAATATCCAACCAGTGCCTTCAAGCCTGATACTTAGAGACTGTACACTCTGCATTCTGGTAACCTAGCAGATTTCCTTTTAAATACCTCATACACTGCCTACTCCATAACACATTTTCAAAAGGAAATAGGGGAAAATAAATAAATCAGTTCAGAAATAATAGGGTTCAGGTTGTAAACTGGGGCTGAAATTCAAATCCTATGGCTTAATTCATTAATGAAAACAACTGACAGTAAAGTGTTCCGGACACCATGTGTTATTTCTTACATTTTCCTCTCTGGAGTTTGCTCACTCCAAAAACCACGTTCACATACCAGTCCCTGCAGGATCAACCTAAAGGTTTTGTAGTTATGGAACTGTTGGAACCGAAATAGTCCCACCAGGAAAGTGCTTTACAGCAGCATACCTTTGACTTTGGCATGGGAAAATAATGCCAACAACCACTTTTAGGCTAATACTTCTGCATTGTATAACAGGAAGTGGTACGAACAGTTCTCTCAGTACTCCTCTTCTGCACCAGTTCAGCACAGCAGAGCACAAAGCATGAGCCGAAATGCTGTTATCCAGGTTCACTACCCACCCTGCACAGCAGGACACAATAGGCAGGGCTGAGATGACGGCAGCAATGCTTCAGGTCCACCACTGCCTTCTCCTTTGAAGGCAGCAGGGCACCGACGCAGAACTGACTGAGAGGCAGCGGCACAACAGAGGAGAAACAATCTAAGACAACGTATGGTGTAATTACAACTAATCCCTCCTGGCACAGTCATACTCTGTTCAGATGTCAGTGGCAGAGGCTCAGTTTTGCATCTAGAGCTTGTTTTGCTGAGGTAGGCTAGAATAAGTTACACAAGCTGAAACATAGCTTTGCTGTGATCAACTGTGGCCACAACAGGCAACTGTTTGGAACCTCAGTGGCACAGTACACTGGGCAGCACCTCCTCCAGACAAACAGAACCTTTGTGCAAACAAGCTATCATTAGGTTATCCCGTTCTCATTTCCTTCTGCTTTTTACAGCTAAAAAAATTGAGAGCTGTTAGTCATCATAAACCTGGCAAATTATTTTCACCAGTGATTTTGCCAGTAGCAAATCCTGATGCCTTCAGAATGTTTTAGGATTTTTACTCTGATGAAAATAATGCTAGAAAATCCTCACTGTATTTAATTTCAAAGTTGTTTGAAGAACAAAAATATTTTTCTGAAGAGATGATCAGTAAATACTCATTTACCAGGACTAATCTGAATTAAAAAGTGGGTTTAATTTTTATTATCCTTCTTCCTTAGTAAAAAAAGATAGTAAAATGAGTCCTTATGTGAACAGACATGTACACATCCTTACTATATCCTGTCAGTGCACTGTTTGATAAGATTATACTGTCATATGACAACAGACCTATTTGTATCACAAGCTTCTCAGGAACATGGTTGAGCAATTTGAACTTGAACTATTTAATAAGTGGGAGCTTTTCAAAAAGAAGAGACTGCTGGGCCTATTTAAGCAAGGAGACAGATGGAAGCCATGGAATAATACTGAGGCATACAGCTAGCAGAAGTTAGTATTTTCCTAAGAACAGAGATAAGGATATAAAAGCAGTTCCTTTGTTTTCACTCCATGGATCACTCCAGTTGGCCTCGGGCAAGTGGAAGCAGCCACATCCACACCCTATCCAACAGCAGGGAAGTGGGTTACATCCTGCAGCTCTTGATAGAGCTGCGCAGAGCTGAATTTATCTAATAACTATGGTTGGAGAACTTGCCTGAACACGAGTAGAGGTGGTCGTAGACTACATGTTCACTGAAATGCATTATTTCCAGCAGGGCACGTATTTGATTTCTGGCTGTGGGATTCCTTTCAGTCACAGTCAAAGCACAGATCCAGCTCAGAAAGAGGACTTGTTTCAGCTGCTGAGGCCAATACAACCCTTAGTACAGAGAGGAGGAGGTAGAGACTACCCAACACAGCGGAGTTTACAATGGCAGTGGCTCATTTCCCTGGGAATGAGAATGAATGCTTTGCTAAACAGAGACAGGTCCAGGGTTTTGACAGGTATTAAACACCCTTGAACAAACAACTTTGAACTGGATACCATGTACAAAATCGTAGGGACTGCATTGTCAAAAAAGCTTAGGGTAACATATGGGACACACAAGGCAGTCTGAAGTCCTGGAGCTGTTGAAGTGTCTTTCCAGTCCATCAGTGCATAGCAGAGGTGCCACATAATCAAGAAACTGAGTTAACCTTGCAAAGAAGAGAACTCATTTACATTTCCTGGTATTTAGTATTTGTGTAGGGTATCCATGTGTTTTCTTCACTGCAATGTCACTGCTAGGTCTATGGTTTCAACCACAATAGTTTCATACAGCTGAAATGTTTTTCCTGGCCACAGAAGGTTTGCCTTGCCCAGATAGCAATCCCCTCAAATGTTTATCTTGAGCTCTTAGAGTGTCTGGACCAAGGAAACAAATAAATAAGGAAAAAGAATGACAAAAACAACAGAGAGGGCTGAAAAAAGGAAACTGGAAAACAAAGTTCTAAGGAACAGAAAAAGGAGCTAACATCAAAGATACCAGAAGAATATTTCCAGCTGCAAGAATAGGAAGGTGTGTAGTTCTTGTTTACTTCTGTATGCACTAATAGGTGGGAACCAGAGCAATTCAGTAGAAGGCATTATTATTGATTGTGCACAACAGCACACTTGAAACTGCCAGTGAGGAGTTTCAACTTTGCAGGCCAAGTCTTACCTGAAGAATTGTCTTCATCCATGCCCTCAAGCTCCCTTTACTAGCACCTAGAAGACTGGCCTTTCGGCATCTCCCACATCCTTTGACAGCATGTTCATGACTCTACAATGTGCATATAACCTGGTTTTTCTGGGACAGAATTCTAAAATCATTCTTCTGTTCAGAGAAACTGTAGTTTTGAGAGACTGCAGAGTCCAATTCTGTGAGAACAGAAGAGGTAAGATGCTCTGGTGTGCAGGTTTCTGTAGTGACCAAGATCAAGGGCAGTTTTGAACCATGCAGATGCAGTGGGCCAGGAGGGGTGAAGCCCAGAGCAGCTGACGCAAGCTGCCCAACCCAAGTATTCCATATCATAAACGTCACCCTCACTATAAATGGGGAAGTTTGCGAGGAAGTTTGGGGGCTTCTACCGTGGCTGCCTTCCCAAGAGGGTCCCTGTCTGCCTTGTTTTGGTCATCCCATGCCTGAGGCCCGCTCCTCTGCTTCTGTGACTGTCACACTCTTGCTGGAGCTGTTGTGCTGGCAGTGTTGGCATTCAGCACTCCCTGCTAGGAGCGCACAGCTCGCGACTACCATCTGGAGCCGAGTATAACTTGCATTTAATATTAGCATTGGGGTTAAAATTAATTCATTGTTATTTATTTTATTAGCTCTGTTTTCACTTCAACCCATGGGTCTCCTTTCCTTTTCCTGATTCCCCCTCCCAGGTGCAGTTCGGTGATAGAGCAACTGTCCAAACCACAACAGCATGGAATGAAAAGTCAAGCTCACTGTTTTTTAAACTCTATATCAAGAAGTCACAGACAACAGTGCCACCCAGCCTGATGGAGCCCACAGGTTTCCAGCTGCAGTACAGGGTCAGGAGCACTGAGCATTATGCCTGACTCAAAGGACCAAAGACATTTAAAGGGCTTGCTCAATGACAGGCTTCATATGAGATATTTCAGCATGTGATTCCACTGCCACAGAGGAACTGGGCACCTGCCTTGCTGGATCTAGGCCTTCACATCTTACTGCCTTGTTTCCCAGGTCTGAGTTAGGCAAGATCTTGGCTCCTTTGTTAGACTTGACTTTAGAGAAAAGATGAATGGGGCAAGGTGATACAAGTACAGAAAATGTTGGTTGGTTAAAAAAAATTAAATAGGTGCAGTGGAAACTTCCTTTACCTCACATCTGAAGAATCAAGAAAATATTGAAGCAAGTGACATGATGATAAATTCAGAGCTGATAAGAAAGTTGTTATATAGAATGTAAGGATTTTAGCCAAACACAACAGACAGCATCAGTGAAGATACAAATTAGGCAAGACTCCACCAGGGTTTACAGGTTTATAAAGCAGAGTTACAGTAACCACTTTTTCAAAGGTGAAGGACAACTAACTACAGGCTCCCAGGCTTAGTATTTAGAGACGGCATTGCAATGAGGAGTAGGCTCCTTTGAGGAACAGATTACCTCACACATACTAATTAAAGGCATGCTGAGCCTTCTCCTACAGCATCTCATACTGACCACTGCCAGAGGAGGAGCTGTCATGCTGAAGCAGACCTGAAAATGCATTAAATCCTGTAACTTCTGTCAAGGTGCTGTAAGGCC
This sequence comes from Hemiprocne comata, assembly GCA_020745705.1. Lineage (NCBI taxonomy): Eukaryota > Metazoa > Chordata > Aves > Apodiformes > Apodidae > Hemiprocne > Hemiprocne comata. Next base: position 42,615,345 of record CM036587.1, read on the forward strand.
CATGGCTGGGCAGGGGAGGGCATTGGGGAGCTCAAGACTGACCAGCCCTGCTGCAGCACCACCGGGATGGGGTCCAATCACCTGAGGCTGGGCTAAAATGGTATCCTGTGCCATGGACAGGGTGGGAGGAGCCCCTTGGGGAGGCTGGGCATGGCCATTTACTCTTAGGGAAGTCTGCTGTCTCTCTGGGGCCCAGGTTAAGGACCTCACTAGGAAACTTCTTAGCCCAGTGCAGCCCTCAGACTATTACCCAGTACTGACCTTCCATGTGAGCCGTGATGAAACCACAACACCTAGTCCAAGAGTAATCTAAGGAGACTTCAGGGTCTTGGGATGGTTGGTGCGGGAAGCTGGGGCACAGGTTTTTTCCTCACTCCTTCCAGTTGCAGACAGCAACATTGGGAGAAACAGACATGCCCACTCTATTAACACATGGCTTCATGGCTGATGTAACCACCAGTTTGGGATTTTTTGATAATGGGACTGCCTACACAGCACCAGGCTTGCTGGCGTTGAATAGGAGTCACTTTTCTCGAAGGGGTAAGAGGGTCTTTGCTCAGATACCTGGCAGGGGCCATTGACAGAGCTCTAGACTAGATTTCAAGGGGGAGAGGGATATCACAAGACTTCCCTTGGACAAGCTGTGGAATGACACACCAAGGTTAGATGGATGGGGTGCTAGCAAGAGCTCTCAGCCTCTTGCTCGGAGATGGGCTGGATACACTGCAACACACCTGAAGCCTTACAGAGACAAGTCAGGGGCTCCTGAGATAATACAGGCTAACAGGGAAGCACCAGAGAAATACCTCAAAGGACTTCCAGCCACTGCAGCCAGTAAGTTAGCTCCATCGAGGTCCCAATTTAAATGCCTCTATGCAAATGCACACAGCATAGGAAATAAACAAGAGGAGTTAAGAGATGTGCAAGTACCTGCAGGGCTACAATCCTACTGGTATCACAGAGACATGATGGGATGACTCCTGTGACTAGGGTGTTGGAATGGAAGGATACAGGCTCTTTAGGAAGGACGGGCAGAGGAAAAGAGGAGGGGGAGTTGCCCTCTATGTCAGTGATCAGCTGCAGTGCATGGAGCTCCACCTGGGTATGGATGAGAAGCCAATTTAAAGCTTATGGGTCAGGATTAAAGAGAGAGCAGGACAGGGGGCTTTATAGTGGGGGTCTGCTACAGGCTACCTGACCAGGAAGACTGAGTGGACAAGGCTCCTTATAGACAGACAGCAGTAGCCTCACATTCACAAGCCTTGGCTCTCATGGGGTTCTTCAATCACCCTGAAATCTGTTTGAGGGACAGCACAGCAAGCCATAAGCAATCAAGAGGTTCCTGGGATGCATTGATGAGAACTTCCTTCTCCAAGTGACAGAGGAGCCAACGAGGAGAGGTGCTATGCTGGCCCTTGTTCTCACCAACAAGGAGGGGTTGGTGGGGAACATGAAGCTTAATAGCAGCCTTGGCTCCCGGGACCATGAAATGGTGGATTCCAAGGGCACTGAGGAGGGTGCACAGCAAGCTTACTGCTCTGGACTTCAGGAGAGTAGTCTTTGACCTCTTCAGGGACCTGCTTGGTAGAGTACCATGGGGTAAAGCTCTGGAGGGAAGAGGAACCCAAGAAAGCTGGTCAACATTCAAGGATCACCTCCTCCAAGCTCCCCTAAGGAGCAATGTATCCCAACAAAGAGGAAGTCAGGCAAAAATACCAGGAGAGGTCTGTGTGGATGAACAAGGAGCTCCTAGACAAACTCAAACACAAAAAGGAAGCATACAGAGGGTGGAAGCTGGGAGAGAGAGAAATACAGAGAAATTGTCTGAGCAGCCAGGGATCAGGTTAGGAAAGCTAAAGCCCTCACAGAATTAAATCTGGCCAGGGACATCAAGGACAACAAGAAAAGCTTCTATAGGTATGTCAATGATTAAAGGAAGAGTAGGGAAAATGTGAGCCATCTCCAGAAGGAAACAGGAGACATGGTCACCCTGGATATGGAGAAAGCTGAGGTACTCAATGACTTTTTTGCCTCAGTCTTCACCAGCAAGTGCTCAAGCCACACCACCCAAGTCACAAAAGGCAAAGGCAGGGACTGGGAGAAGGAAGTACCACTCATGGTAGGGGTAGATCATATTCAAGACCATCTAAGGCTCCTGAAGTGCACAAGTCTATAGGACCTAATGAGATGTATCTGTGGTCCTGAGAGAACTGGTGGATGAAGTTGCTAAGCCACTGTCCATCATATCTGAGAAACTGTGGCATTTCCATGAAGTTCCCACTAATTAGAAAAGTGGATACATAGCCCCCATTTTTAAAGAGGGGAAAAAAGGAAGACCCAGGGAACTACAGACCAGTCTCACTTCTATGCCTGGCAGGATCATGGAACAGATCCTCCAGGAAATTATGCTAAGGCACATAGAAAATAAGGAGGCAGCTTGTGACAGCCAACATGGCTTCACTAGGGGCAAATCGTGCCTGACAAATTTGGTGGCCACCTATGACAGGGTTACAGCATTGATGGATAATCTACCTGGACTTGTCCAAAGGGTTTGACACTGTCCCACACAACATCCTGGTCTTGACATATGGACCACTCAGTGGATAAGGAATTGGCTTGACAGTCACACTCAAAGAGTTGTAGTCACTGGCTCAATGTCCAAGTGGAGATCAGTGACAAGTGGCATTCCTCAGGGGTCCATATTGGGACCGTCACTGTTTAACATCTTTGTTGGCAATGTAGAGAGTGGAATTCAGTGAGCCCTCAGCAAGTTTGTGAACAATACGAAGCTGTGTGGTGTAGTTGACGTGCTGGAGGGAAGGGATGCCATCCAGAGGAAGCCTGACAGGCTTGAGACGTGGGCCCATGCCAACTTCATTAAGTTCAACAAGGCCAAGTGCAAGGTCCTGCACTTGAGTCAGGGCAATCTCAAGCACAATTACAGGATGGGCAGAATGGACTGAGGACAGACCTGAGGAAAAGGTCTTGGGAGAGCTTGTGGGTGTGAATTAAGGCACAGGCTAGCATGGGTGATACTGTTATGGGTGTCTATTACAGGCCACTTGATCAGGACAAGGAAGTTGATGAGGCCTTCTACAGGCAGCTAAAAGCAGCCTCACAGGCCCTGGTTCTCACGGAGAATATTAACTGTCCAGATATTTGCTGGAAGGTCTGCTCAGCCAGCCATTCAGTCCAGGAGGTTCCTCCAGTGCACTGATGATAACTTATTGATGCAAATGGTGGATGAGCCAACTAGGAGCAGAGCACTGCTGGATCTTTACTCACTAACAAGGAGGGTCTGGTTGAAGCGGTGCAGGTTGAAGGCAGCCTTGGCTGCAGCAGCCATGAGAGTCATGGTTAAAGAGAGAATGTTAACCAACTATCTTGGGCCCCTCTACCTTGTTGTACCCTGTCCCATGGGATTTTCTCTAAGGAAAGGGCCTGAAAAAGGCCAAAGTTGGCCCTGCTGAAGCCCAGGGTTGTGATTCTGCTTGGTATTCTGTTCCTACCACACAAGATCCTGAACTCCACCGGTACAGCCCAGACTGGTCAGGCTCACCTCTATCCCTGGAAAGGTGATGGAACAACTTACCCTTCCAGTCCACAGCTGTAAGCAATAGGCATTACACATGGCCAGAAGAAATGAGGTAATTTTGCATCAAGTCATTTTGGAAACATTAATAATTGAGGTTGAGAGGGCTATTTTGTTTTTCAATATATGCTATATATTTGGGCTATTTTCTAGCTAATTTGTATCCAGGCTCCACTAGTTGCCAAGAGTCCAAACAATACAATTCTGGGAAAGAGAAGACTATCTCCTCAATGCATTCATTATCTTCTGAGATTATGTAGAATAGTTTATCTGTATCTAGATGCCATTGTTAAGACAAATACGCCAATTCTATCTAAAACTGGATCTATTCAAGCAGTACCCCTAACAAAGAAAGATTAAAGGTGGAAAATACAGGCAAGGTGGTCAGAGTACATGATAGACTGTTTTGTTTTGCTTTAAACCAGGTAACTCTGCAATTTAGCACAATGATGTTCTTCCACATACTGAGTGCTGTTATCTTAGGACTTAAGCAGTAAACAAAGAAAATCTCTGCTCTGCTGATTTCAGAGTTGGTTTTTTCCAGATACGTTATTTATAGATTACTGTAAGTTTTACGTGGGTCATAAGAACAGATGAGGTCACTGTTCCAAGGATCTAATAAAAAATATACCTAACCATCAAACACAATAAAAGCAGAAATAAAAAATTCTTGAAGTACTGCTGGCATCTACAGCTGATAATTATAGGCAGTTTTTCTGAATAAAAACCTAAAATCTTTGAAATAATTTTCAAATGAAATTTGAAAAAAAGACATGTAACGTAGGCATGAGAACTAGCAGTGCTCCTCACAGATATATAGCGTGAGGAAAAAAACTTAGTTATGAGAAGAATAATTGAAAGGGTTTAGTCCAGTTTCACTAATGTTAGTAAGAGTCTTTCCATTGACTCCACAAGGCAAATATGACCAAAGACAGCAGTTAGGAAAAAGGCCTGTAAAGAGTAAGCAGTGGCTAAAGGATATAAAGAATGAGGGCAGACTCGGTTGGAGATGTAATGATGTGAGGATAAGCTTGAACTTCACAAATAAGGTAGCAAGAACTGATTGCAGGGGAGGGTCTGATATGTCATAGACAAAAAGATGGTAATTCACTTAACTTTATAGTTCTCCTTTAAATCAAATCATGGGCAATGTGAGACATGGTTGACTGTTATCCTCTTGGAAAGGTCTAAGCTCCAGTCATCCCAAGTACCTTCAACTCTTATTGACCTGGAATGTTATAATAAAGGCTAGAAGTGATAATCCCCATGGGAACTGTGCTATCATGATATTAAGAGGTTGGCTTGCATGGATATTTGGTCATTGTCTGCCAGAGAGGCAGGCAGATTGTCAGAAAACAATTAAATTTGCCTGTCTGTGTTGACATTTTACTCAGTGTCCACCAAGTCCTTTAATTTCTGCAAATCTGCATTAAGAGTTTGAGCTGCTGAGGGAAAAGGGAGGGAAAAGATTGGGCTCTAGAGCCTCTTTTATATGAGGTTGAAACTTTTGTTTAAAAATCGAGCTTGATCAGTTCCCTAACATGGGTAAAAGTCCTGTGTAAGAGGCCATGCCACTCTCCACTCTAATGGCCAGAAGCCATCGTTTCCACAAGAAACAAAAGCAACTAAAAGCTTTAAATCCTATCCTATTGTAGAAACACAATTGGGTTCTCTTGCCAACATGAGGACAGAGTATACATAATGACTGCATAGGACTGACAGTCTGTGTGGGAATTACTAAGTCTAGCTGCAAGATTTCCATATACAGACACTTCCTGCCATGAGAATGTTACAGTACTAAGTCAGCATCCAAAGTAATCTAAAGAACAAAAGCAAAACCTCTAAAGTAGCAAGGAGGAAAAAAAATTATACACAAGGAACACTTCATACACTCAATACAGCCATTTAAAGTAGAAGATACCAAGGTCATATCCTGCAGCCTTTATTCAGGCACATCAATAGGAGGGCATTGTTGAAGTAAAGCCTGAAGCAGTATCTGACCTTTTGCAATTAGTTTTTTTTCTTTGGATAAGATGGTTATGAGATGCTGCCCAAGAATGGAACTATAAGACCTACCAAACTCAAACACACATGTGCAACTGAATAATACCTATGTTTCAAAGTATGGCCCCAAAGAACCTGTATGAGGAGCAGCAAAAGACAAGAGATAGTTGGGTCTACAGTCTGTTAACATAAGAAAATACTCTAATCTTGCAATAAACAAAGCAAAGGGAGTTTAATTAATTAGGCATTACCTCAGCTATGTTTAAAATGAGCAGAGCAATTCTCATGGCAATTTGATGGCTTCCCAACCTGTCAAATTCATTTTGTGGCAAAAACTGAACTAATACAGGTAACACGCACTGAAGCAACCTTGCCCACCCACGTCCCAAGAAATCTTGTTTAGCATAAAGAGAAGAGAGGTGTAGCCCGTGACTGTATCAGCTCAAATACCGAACTCATCCCTCTGACCTGGAATCCTGTGGCTCAACACAAGGAGAAATACAAGAAGATTTCCCAAGATGTGCCCTGATGGAGAGCAGCTTCTTCTTCCACAAACAGTGAATAACATCCTTGTGTCCCCATATACAGAGACATCTGACAGGAAAACAGCCACCATCCATGTAAATTCCCCTCCCACGTTGCCTCAGATCAATCCTCCTAGGAAGAAAGACAAGAACTACTAGGGCAGCAGTGTTTTTCCATTGCTGTCTCACTTCCTATTTCCCTTTTGCAATGGCTAATGACTATTACCCACAGTTAAAAAAAAATAAAACACAACAAAAACCCCAAACAAAAAAATGCACAAAAACAAACAAATAAAAACCCCAAACAAACAAAAACCAAAGCAAAATAAAACAAAAAAACACCTAACATAATAAACTGTAATTTTTGTTTTTCTATGTGCAGGGAAGCAGACTGCTAGAGTGCCACATAGAGTCTGACATTTTTATATGACACTAATATTATAGTACTTAGTAGCTGTTCCATACACTCCCTGCAGCTCAATGCTACCATTATTGATCATTACGTCCTACTACTAATTCCAGAGTTATCAGAACAGCTCTTAAAGGTCATATAACAGGCATCAGAAAACATAAAATATGCTATTTAAAATGGTATACACTGATAGCTATTTTGCCTCAGCAATTACTGCTTGGATAAATGAATAAACTTTCAGTGTACGCTTAGAAGAACTTATTTTTTATAGAATTTGCCACACCAAGTTCTCAGCTTCTTTCAGAAGAAAGCAGCTTTGGTAAATACACTAAAACAACCACGTCATGGAGGAGGGAAATAGGAACCTCTCCATTTACGTGTGCCGGGATGGGCTTGGTGACCCCCTTTAAAAAGGGCACTGCTACCTCATGCAGAGCATGTGATTTACGTACGTGTAACATCTCCCTCTACTGGCTAAAACCGTGGGAATACTTTGATTCCCAAAAGGGAAGGATTTTTTTAGAGTACGAATCGCGAGATCAGGTCCCCTTCCATCCTCTTCTTTTGACACACTTTTGTAATCTCTCTCAGTAACCCTAAAGCAGACAAGGTTTGTGTGATGAAGCAAGTGATGATGAACTGGGCACAATTCACCTGGAACTCTTCCTTGATGCTAAAGTCCTTAGTGAAATGCTTTGAAGACAAGGTCACATTGAGCAAGTGCAATGGGTGGTTCTTGGGAACCCAGGATTAATGTTGCTTTGCAAAATCTTTCATCTTGGACTCCAAAGCAACATCTTATGCAGCAATACTGCTTATAAACTGATTCTGAAAATTAAGATCCTAATGGTGAACCTTAAGTCTCTTCAGTAAAACTGGAGTCCAGTGGTTAAATATGGAGGTTTCACCAAATCTCAGTTCTTTACTTCTTGAAGACCACTAAAGTCATAACTCAGTGTTGTTGTATACCCCACAGTAACAGCAATTTCGTATCTGATCCTATATGTAGTCTTTTTTAAATGCTAAACAGCTGACAGACTTCATGAAAAAATACCTTGATACATTTTCAGAATGAGAAACACTGGCTTACAAATACACTCCAGATGGCAGGGCAAAGCTGAAATACTCTGTCAGGATAATTTTACAACACATAGCACCTACATACATCTTCAGGAGTTTCCAGCACTGCATAACATCCTCTCTCACACCTTGGAGAACTAACGGTCCTTATAGAACCTATAGGCTACAGCTGGGAAGGTACAATTCCCACATACCCCAACAGTAAATGGCAATAAGCTGAAGTAAAGACATTCTAAAGTTAACCTGATCCTGTGTAAGCTGCTGTCAGAGTTGGCCATATAGGTCTGCTGTGGACAAACAAAAAACAGAAAAGATGATCCATTCCTTTAAAAATGGAGAATTCACACCAACTCGTCTGAAATGTGGGCAAAACTATAGGTTCAGAACTTCTTGGTCTATAGGCTACAGACACTGATATTTTTCCTGCTACAAGATCATCAAGTTCAACAAATAATTCAAACACTACTTTCTGTAATAATTCATGCAATTGTAAATACAGTAAATAATTGAAAAATGTAAGTTATTCATAGCACACAAATTATATCCTTTTCATTGTTCTCCATCTTCTAAAAGCCTTTTTAATTCACCATTCCTTCCCTTTTGTTTCCCTTCTTCCTTTGTTTGATAAGCTTTTCCTAAATTTCCCTTCCCTGTATCCTGCATGCGGGGCAAAACCATTCATGCAGAAATTCATCACAGGCAAACAAACATAATATCTCACTCCAATATTCCCAGGAGAGAATTAACTGAAATTACCAGTTCTTGGGAAATGGGCATAGAAAAAAAAGCCAGAGAAAGTACTATAGCCAAGTTGTCAGGGAAACTGTTAGCATTCTGGAAGCTCAGGAAGATGGGCTATTCGAAACACTTTCTTCTAAGTACCCAAGCAAACTATAGGGTCATTTATGGGGATAGGAGGTGCACAAAGCCTGAAAGCGTTACTGCCTTTGAAAGGCTTAGTAACTCCTGGCTGCTGTGAGAGAGCTCACTGCAGGATGGACTCTTGCTACCTTTTCAGCACAGACATGTTGTTCTATGAATAGGACTTGGTTAATTCCCTCTTTGTGGAAGTCTTTAGGAAGGTTTTCATTGTACAGCCCATTCTATAGGACTCCTAAAGCCAAAAGATAAGAGTGACATTTTCTAAGGAAATTATCCAATTCTATAGAGGGCTTTTAAAACATTACTTATGCCCAACCCTGTCACATTTCCTTTGCTACCCACAGGACAGCAATTAACACAGCCAGCACTAGACAGACTTCTGTAACAGAACTTCATTACTTTTAGTCTTGTGTCAGTACATGGAAGAACAGTACTTCACCAGTTCCAAACTGCCAGGCAGCTTCTGTCAGCTCTGAGCCACACAGTTAACACTCAGCACAAGGCTATGATTATGAGTGCAATACACCTCTCCTCCACTAACTGCTAGAAGCTCTTCTGATTTGCCTTCTAGCTAGGGAAGGCTTCAGACTGTAAAACAACCTGAACTTAGGGCACACTGGGAACAAGCTGCTGGGATATAAGCATTGCTACAACAGCCCTCCCTGAGCAGTTGCACTCATACCAAGATGATGTCTCGTTTTGCTCTGCTACTTGCCACAAACACACACTTCAAATATATGGCTTGAAAAGCAGAAAATGACAGCTAGAGTGCGTTTCTGTGGTATAACTGCACTTGCAGTATTTCTGTGAAGAGAGTAATGCAAATAAAAACAGAAAAAGCAACACATCTGTGCCAACTGATCATCTAAGTATCAATCTTGCTGTGAATGTACTTGCCTAGTGATTGCAAGTACAAGACTTGTGAGCCAGGGTAGGCTCTAGGAAGAGGGACAAGAAACCCCAGGCTTTAGCTCTGACCCCAGACTGCAGTGGGCATGTAACAAATAAATTAATAAATACGTCTTTATATCTCGCATGAGGAGATGCTTCCATTTCCTGGTGGTTAAAGGTGTGGAGCTCTCACAAAATATGCCTAATCTCACGTCCCACAAGCTTGAACAGCCAGTAGCAGATTTCACATCGCATCCACATGGATCAGACTCTCAACAAGAGACCTCTGATCAAAAATGCATGAGGGAGTATGGGTTATTCAAACCATAATCCTTGCAAGAGGCCTGGGCAAGGTTTGACTTTTGAATGGGAGAAACAGAAGAGTAAACAAGAGGAGGAGAAAAAGAAGGTGGGGGAGCACAAAGAGCTAAAAACTCGCTGACAACAATAGCAGACTAACATCTGAGTAAAAATTAAGATTTTCAGGGCTATCCCAAGTTTATTCTTTCCATTCCCCCTCCCTCAGAAATAAGGCCAAGGCATATAAACACGGCTATTTGGTTACAGACTTAGAAACCTGTTAAAGACAAAGTTTTGTTAGCTGATTTTACGTTCTGTTCTGCAGGTTATAGGAAGTTTCCTGCATAGGTGGCTCATAAAGTATTAAAGTATTCCCCCTTCTCCAGTTACTCGATTTACCTGCTTGAGCTAGAGACTTACCAGTCCTGGAGATTCATTCAACTTGTACTTACTTATGCCCTCCAAAAGTGCTTGCCATCCCTGGCTCCCTTTCACCTTAGAGCGTGAGGATGTGCACGCACATATACAAGGCGTGTTAAGAGGTTAAAAGGGTGAATTTGTGCTGGGAGCATCATGTAGATGATTGAAGTCTCAGCTTGGCACAAGAAGAAAGGTCAAGACATGCCAGAATTTGCAGAGACATATTCCTCAAGTTGCTTGAACTGTACTTGGCTCTCAGACTCCTAACAAAGACCACAGGACTCAGGGTCACCACGTTCATACAGACAGTTGTTAAGCACCTGAGTGCACACACAGCTGATTCAGTCCACATCTGAGGCCCTGCCATCAAGGGCATTTTTGCCATATGCATCTCCCCTTCCACAGGGCTTCTCCCTTGCTCTCCTGACAAGAAGCAGCCATTACACTCCTAACATTCATTCCACTGGCTATAAACCTTCAGAGCAGGGCAACCCAGCCTTAAGTTTTGCTTTCCTGTGCTGCGAGGAAAAAAATTTATCGTAGTTCTCCAGGTTACCAAGCACACATTAAAAATCTGCTGGGGATAAATAGGCATGGGAAAAAGAATGAAACCCAAGCCTATAGCCCCAAGGGCAAGAAGAGATTGCACAGCACTGTCTGGACAGCCTGCCCACAACACTTGGCTTTTCCCAGTGGTGCCTACACTCGCTTTCCCACTAAATGAACCCGTTTAAGCCACCCATGTCAAGTCTTGAAAAAAGAGCCTTGCAGACACCTGCAGCAAAGTCCCTATTGCTTCTATGAAAATTGCCCTGTTGCAAAGAACAATAAGGAAGGATAGGAACACACTAACATCCAATACATCTGGGCATCTCATTCCATTAGCTTCATTAGGAGTTATGCATCTGACTAGGTTTTGGGAACTTCCTCTCTCTGTGCATGTGGCATGAGCCTGTACTGAAATGAGACAGTGTTTAAGTCCAACAGAGGATACAAAGTATAGGGAAAAAAGGCACAGCACCACTCTTGATCTGGGAGCTGCTAGCTCCAAAATCATTCTATGCCTTAAACGTACAATAGCTTTCCAAGCTGGTGTTCTTTTCTCTGCAGGCCCATTCCCTAATGCTATCACCTACTGCATGTTCCAGCCTGCAATAAGCACCACCCTATTCATGAGAAGTAATTTTGCAAGAAATTGAGGTGATTTCAGCACATTTCAAGGTATTAAAATCAGTTTAGTAAGTATGAAACTTTGAAGTAGATAATAGGCATTAATCACCCAAGTAAATCCATTAGTCAGTTGCATAGTGTTCATGGCTGTTCCTGTACCTACAGCATCAAGAAAGTCAGCATGAAACACCAACCTTCTCTGACTTGCTCTAGCAAATCCAGCTGTTTCTTTAATGGAATAAAAAATTTCACCCCCTGTGATCACCTTCTTTGTTTTTGCTAATTACTTTGGTATGGAGATTTCAGAAACATTTTTATGCCACAATAAAAAGGTAATGGCTCATCTGGCCTGCAGACACATACTTACTACAAATATATTTGTAATGCAGATAACAATTCTGGACGGCATGTTTTCACGAGCAAAAGCCAAAATGAGCAGCCTGATGACTGGTACCTGAATACCAGTGTTCTAGAACAGTGATCCCTCTAGAAAGATCAACACAACTGCTTAAAAGAAGGTATGTCTCAAGCATCACCTAATATTTTGCCTTTCCTCATATTATTGGTTGAAGTTGTGTATTTTCAGAGGGATGTGTTTTATTCATATTTTGTCACTTTTACAGTAAGCAAAGAGCATTATATAAAGGATTACTAAATAAATGGTGTCTTTCACTCTGGAAAGTCAAATTCCAGTCAGTTATTCACCACTATGGAAATAGTTGTTCAATATTTTGACATATTTAATGCATAGGATATCTAGGTTGATAAAAAAGCAAAACAAAATCAGATGTGGATTTATACGTTTGTAATTAATTTATATATAAAATTTGATTTATCAATCCAGTTCCATGCTATTGCAGGCAAACTCCTTAGATAGTTTTCTAACATCACAAAGAAAGTTTCCATACCTAGAAAATAAATACAGGTTCTTAAAATTCCCTATTCAAACTATCCCCATTCTTGAAATGCAAGAGGGGAAGAGGAAAAAGTGGGGGAAGAAAGGACAGCCAAAGAAAACAAAAAACCACTGGTTTTCCTTTCTGCAGTTATGGGAGGGGAAAAACAAAACAAAGAAAAGGCAAAATACGGAAAATAGTATAATCTTAGTGAAGAAAGTGTTCTGGAAGTTTAAAGTTCACCTTAAAATCAAAGCATAAAGGATGGAGTGATTCTAAGGAGTCCAGACAGGTATTTCTCTCAGACCACAGTTAATGATTGTTTGCATTTCTCTTAGTCACAATGTCCCAGAACGATTTTACCTTAAAAAGACCACGACAACCATCTTAAGAACAAATTGTCTCTGCTAGGGGTCTGCTGCTCAGTTACCATCAGTATTGCATGCATTTACCTCAGTGCAGGCCCATTTAGAAGTCAAATGTAGTCATTCCTGCTCCAAATAGTCAAAGATAAGAACAGCATAAAAGCAAACTCTCCTGTAATACCTTTGCCCTTGCCAAGTGGCTCTAAGTTTAAGGTGCTTCTAGACCTTCCTCTGCCTGTGAAATCAGAGCTCAGGGGACATGACACTCATCATTTAGGTAGCTGTGTAGCAAACACACACAAGCCTGTTCCTTCACAGTGCTCCCATACTGCACACTGGCAGCCTGTTGCAAAGTCCCCAAGCAATAATACTTCTGCCAACCATCTACCTTGAGGCCATGTCCTTCAGGGCATTATAACACAGAAATTTGATAGCAGCAGTTTACGTTACTTTCACAAGGCCCTTGTCTGCTCATACCCGATCCTACAGCACTCCTTACCAGTGCTAGGACAACTGCACCAGGGCCACACAGTGAACCACACCAGGGCCTGACCCAAGGGACATGTAACTATTTTCAGCCAGGTTATTTTTCAGACAGATCTGTCTTCTAATCCTACTTATGACTCCACCCCACACATACCTGTAGGAGTACAACTAATAGGGGCACATGGGGAGGGTGGAAAAAAGCACCAACACAGGAAGAGAGAGTGAAAACAGGAGCTACTTAGGCCATCCCCATTGGCAAAGTAACTTGGTACGTTATTTATTTAAAAACCACTCTCAAGGGAAGATTTAAAACATCTGACTCCCTGAACTCTGAGCCTTCAGACCAATCCCTGCCTCCAAGAAATCCATAAGCCTAAGTTTATTAAGCTATATTTTGAAGACTTTTCTTTCTCTTGCAGTGACAATTAAGTAACTACCCTCACATCGTTCCTTTCAAACACACAGAGCCACCCCAATCTAACCATGCCAGAAATGGGCCAAATACTATTAACTGGTTGGGGTGAATAATTCACATTTGAAATATTACATCATGACAGATTATTTTGGTATTTCCACTTGTCTCAAACAAGAACTCAGAAACTCATGAGAACACACAGAGAAATGGACAGCAAGCAAAAAAGTGGACAAAAACGAAAAAGAAAATGGACAAACAATAAACATGTTTGAGCCTCAAATTGAAATGGGTTCATTTCCAGGTCTTGCCTAGCTTTAAGCCTGGAAGATGCGTTTGCCTGAACCAATCTGTTCATTGTCAGCAAACAACTGGCAGTCAGCAAACACTTTACAATAGTCTTCTCTTGAGTTATTACGTACATTCCAGCTTCACCCTCAACTGTTCAAACCTATTTGCAATGATTTGTTTTTCTTCCCAGTTTGAAGAATGTGATGACAGTCAGTGCAAGAGAGCCGTATAATAGTTAATGTTGTGCAAGCACTGCAATGATGAGAAAACACTTCTGAGTAAACACGGTCATTTCTCCCAAATGTATTTATCCAGTTGTTAGACTCTATATGCTTGTGTGGACTACTGGAATTACAGAATACTAAAGCTGTAGAATGTTAATTTAACTCTCTATTGACAAAGAAAAAAATGAAGCTGAATACCACAGGATCAGATGGGCAGTCTTCTATGAAGGGCACATTCCTTGGAGAGAACTGGAAGGCCTTAGCTATCACACACAGTTTCATAAACCATTAAGGAGACAGAGCATTGCCTGCTCACCATTAAATCAACAGCAAAACTTCACTGGCATAAGAATCAGCACCCAACATAAAATGACAGCAGATCCGAAACACACATCCAGGCCATAACAAGATAACTTGACGGAACGGTTCACCTATAATGGCTTCACTAGCAGTATTTCCCTCCTGAAAAAATAAAAAAGCCTGTTGTTTAACTAATGAACTTGCAAAAAGGAAAATGAAAAATTCTACCTCCTCTCCTCTTATCTGTTTTGTGTGGATTTTTTTCCTCTTCTTGTCTCTTTCTCCTTTCTAAGTCAAACTCCTAGCATCTGCTTATTGAAGATTTCAGTGGTGATTCTGGCTGGCTGATGGCAGCTTCTTTCTTCCAAAATAAAAGATGAAGGATACACAATAAGGAAAATTTCTTCACAGTTTCCAACATAGTGGATGAGTAATCCCAAAGGTATCAAGAACCTCTTCTGTTTGCAGTATTGCTCTCTTCTGCCTTATTTAGAGGATGAAACAAAGAGCTAACTTAGGAGATATCAAAAAAGCTATACCACACTGAGAGACCTCCTTTGCAAGGGGGATGGATGCAATTAAGAGCTGTCACATATAAAAGTTAATTGCACATTATTCTTTTGCAATGGAGATTCCTGAATCCATTTCAATCATTTATCAAGATAAAACAAGATAAACAGAACAAGATAAAAAACCAAACAACTCACCCCATAACTTATTTGAATGTTTAAACATTCTTTAAAAAATAACTTAGTTTGCTGCTGATCAGCTTGCAAGTGGTATATAAATAACCACACACAGAGGCTTTGCTCACTTTAAGGCTTTGATTTAAAACTCAGAGAAGTTTCCAGAAGAAACACCAAACTGCAACTTGCCACAAGGAAACTGTAGTCTTCTTGAAAGTCACAGTGCATTTAGTATTCATTCATGAGACCAATGGTAAGATCATAGAGTGTTGCTAGTGAATTTCTGTGACACATGAAAATGCACAGCCTATACCAAGTTTATATTCCAGAGATCTGGATTCAGTTTTGATGCATCATTGAAAGTTGTTGCTCTTGCTCGCATTTGCAAACACTTGATAGAACTGCTGGCTTTATAGAATCATAGAATACGTCAAGTTGAAAGCGACCCATAGACATAATGAGAAGTTCGTTATTTATGTAACACAAAATCAATGCCAGAGTCCCGATACCATTTGCAGATAAATCAACAAGAACATTCTTGTTATTCTGGCATGCCTTCTGTTAGCTCTTAGAAAAGAGGTTTCCATTCCTGCATGCTTAGGAATAAAAGTTCCATCAATCAAAATGATTAATCAGCTTTGTAATGCCCCTTTTCCTGACCTTCACTGCCTCACGTTGACAAGCAACTTGCTGAGTCTTCTTCTGCAAAGTGCACATCTTGGTCGCCTATTCATCTAATCCACCAAACAGAAAAGGAGTAGTTGTATTGGTCAAAGTCATGCAAAAGGCATGCTGTGGTAACTAACTGAACCCTGGGATCCACATCACCTTAAAACTCTTACCTGCTAGCACACAATAGGCAATATTGCCAGCATCAGACAACTGTATTTAAACAGACTAGGCCTGATCACCTTTAGGGCCATGTTGTAACAAGAAGAGTACAAGCAAGAATTATTTTAAAATTGTATCCCTTAGGTACTCCTTATGATCCAGCTTCTCAAGAACATTTGTAGTAATATTCTCCTTTAGGATAAGCAACATGGGGATTATTTTATACTAGCCTACAGCATCTGAAAACTTGGACCAGGTAAGATATAAAAGTAGAATTAAAATGGATTGAGTGACTAAGTCTCTGGTGAACACTTATTCACATTGCAAAACTGCTGAGAGAAGGTTGACTCTAGATTTTGATGTGGCCAGAAGAGAGAGATTTCTCTGATCTGAGCTTTAATTATACATTAATAGAATCTGAAAGATGTTTTCTGATGGAACTAATCCTTTCACACCTTGACCCATATATTTTTCCTTAACCAACAGGAGACATTTAATAGATGAGACTGTTAAATATTACTCTGGTCCAGACCTGCATCATAAATCCCTGAGACAACATTTTCAATTAAGACAGGCTGAAATGACCTGGTTTTCAGTGTTCATGATCTGACACATCCATTTGGTTTAACTTATTATTCTAGTCATGGAGCTTGTTAAAATTAAGTGGCATATCAGAATCTAAATTATACATCAGAACAAACCCAGGAATTACATAGCCTTGCCACTTTCCCAGACCTCTTGACCTAATTTTCCTAAACCCAGCCTGACCAAGGATCTCTCCATGTTATTAAATTGTTAACATTTCACAGATTTTTGTATTAGCAGCATGAAATTACTGAAAATTCTGTCAGGAGAAAAGTAGAGGTTACCACAGATTGGGACGTAGTGGCAAGAACTGGAAATAAGAACTATTTCATATTTTTTTATTCTAAAAACCTTCATGAATGTTTATTTTCTCTGTTGATTTTTCATCTGGTTTTTTCCACTCTTCCAGACCCTTCACACACACCAATATCTGACAGCATGGCTTAGCCTCAGATAGACTCCGAGGCGCTGCACCAGGGACCGTTAACTGTTTTGAAATATGATCTCATTCTGCTTTTTTCTTATTGCTTAACCAGTTTCTCATCTCATGCTCTCTCTCCCACGTTAAATGCAGAAAAAGCCTCTTGTGAGGAGCTTGTCACAGGCTTTTTGAAACATGATCTCTAAAGGAAAATTGCTGCAAAGATGTAGACTACACTAAAACTAAACAGAAAAGGGATCAGAAGACCAACTGCCTGGGCATGACTCATTTTCCGCCACACATGTAAACTATGCCTTGAGACAGGCATAAAGACAGAGATCAAGAAGTCTTTTATAAAATGGGGGCTGTAATTGGATGATTGGTAACAAGTGAGAAGCAGCTTCACCACTCTGAAAAGGAATTGTTCCTGCAAATCAGATGCTGGCTCCCAGCAGACCCTCCTCGCCTAAGTCATTAAGACTCTCCCTCCTACCACTATTAGTCATGATGAGTATTAATATTATTCATTATTACTCATAGTTTACTCTTTGAACAACCTCATTAATTTTAGTGAGACATTTGCAGTAGGAGGTAGTAGATAATCTATCCATTTATATATGTATGCGTGTTTAATTAAAGGTTATCAAATGAGAAGACTGAGTTTGCCTTGCTGACTAAGCTGATCCTTAAAGCTCTAGACCCTGAACTTTAAGTGTTTGTGGCTGTTGGAGAAAACGTGCTAAGTCAAGCTTTCAAAAGTACCTGTGGCAGAATCGTTCTTCACAGCACCCTTCATGAGAATACTGCAAAGTTACACCAGTTACAGCTCCAGGCTCTGCTGTATAAAAGAAACTTGGAAACTAGCAACTGCCTGTCCCTCAATACTCCCAAATAGCATGCTAGTTAACAAAATTAGCAATCAGACTCAGAGGAAAACAAATAGCTTGGTACCTCACAGACCACTCTTCCATTTATTCCTGCTCTTTCGTGGATCCTACTGATGTTAAGAACATTTCTCCTCTTTGAGTCTTCCTTCTTCCAAAGACAGTGAAAAGAGCAAGCCAGTTAACCATTCATTGTAAGATCAAACTGTACTTTATCCCCCTCTGTAGGCATCCTGTGACAAGATCATCTAGGGAAGAAGGGCAGACTCGTCTTAAAGAAGCAAGAGCCAAAGACCTCAAATCATTCAGATTGTAAATAACTTGAGTGTTGTTGCTTTTTGTATTTTAAAAAGAAGAATTAATTTTCTCAGTTATTTCAGCACATTTCAAAACTTCATATTTTACAGCATTAATTTTTAATTATATTTTTTAAGATGAAAATTCTTGTGATAACTTTCCACAGAAATAAACTGGGACAGGAGTGCTACAAGCAGCAGGAGACTGGAAGTTTATGCTGTCTGAAAACGTGACAGTAAGTCAGAATAGCATGACTGATGTCTGCTCCCTGATGACTTCCTTCAAATGTTTAAAGGAATTCCTGCTATGGGTGGGAATTAGAACTTTTTACTCTGTTCCTATATATTCCCCTCACTTTTCTCCCCCCAGCAAAGATTACTAGCACAGCTACAAAGTCATTACCCATCTCGTTTTCTCACCACTACCCACCTCATTCCTATGAAAGCCAGCTGGATCAGGTAATGCCTGTGAAGTCAGGCTCCTAATCCCATCAGGGGAGGGTGATAGCAATCTGAAAGAAGCAAGGCGGGACACTTTCTAAATGCTACCACCCACAGGAAAAATTGTCCTCAGCTGCTTACAGACTATGCAAGCCTGTCTGCTCTCCCAGCCTGGACAAGGTGCAGGAAAATAAGCATAGGATAAGATTGTGCTGTTAGTGGCTAGCCCTTTGTGAAGCAGCTTCTGCCTTTCCTACATCCCTCTGAAGCACACCTTGAATGTTAGCCCTATACTACTGAATTTGCTCAGTCTCATGCACTGGACACCTTGGCTCACATCAGTGGTTCCCACTTCACATTTGTCTGAAGCCAGAGTAAATCTTATGTTCAAGACAGAGCCACAGGCTGGTGTGACAAGTGAGGTGAGCTTAATGGATCACAAAGTCAAAGAGGCTACAGCTCTTTTGCCACCAGATCTCACCTACTGAGTTCTCACGTTCTTTTACCTGCACAACCAACTGCACCAGAAACCTTCCCCCCATCAGAAACCAGGCTGCAGCACATGTTTGAGAATTTATGAGGAGGCAGCACAGTGGATGATACAATGCTGCCTTCTTCCTCAAACCGTAAACATAAGCCATCCCCTGCAGCTGGGGACAATTTTGCTCACCACAAGCTCTTAAGAAATAACAATCCTATGCACTTCTTTCAGAACTGGTAGTGTATTTTGCTCTGATACACATACTGAGGCTGGGGAAGGAAACATTTATCACCCCCACAGTGGAACCAGACCAGAAGCAGGCATAATTTTATCCAAAACAACGAATAAAGTGATCCTACCATTGACTGAGCTTTCCAATGCTTCCTTTCCTTCAGATAGGCTTTCCTTAACACATGAGGAGGAGTGGAGTTCTTCTAAAACTTGTAAATATTATCAGAGGTACATTAAATGTATTGATTGCCAAGGTGTTTCTAGACAAGTGCCAATGCCAACATGGATTACAGTTGCATACAAATCCTCCATGTCCTCCTTCCAAGAGCTCAGTCATAATCTCATAGAGATTGATCAAGGCTGACATACTTTAGCTTGAAAACAAAAAAATCTGCTCCAGGGCATTTGCAAATAACTAATGTAAGAACCAGAATCTATCAGACAGGACCAGGAACTTCCACACCTGTGAAACTCAGGCTTTCATTATTATTATTTTTAAGGATTCCATAGATTCAGTCATTCAGATAATTCCAGTCATCTTAACCAGAAAACTCTGAATTAATTTATTTCTCTGTTTGAGAAATAGAAGGAACAGTTGTTTACCTATCACGTAAGAATGTAGTGAAGAAATTAGGTAACATCTGTCTCCCAGGCAATAAATCATTGCACAAGTACAGAGGAGTATGAGGAAGGGGAAAGGAGGGAGGGAAGGAGGGAAGGAAGGCTCATCATATAATCTGTCTTTTACAAACATAGTTCTGGCAATTCTCATGGATATAATAAATTGATCTGTTATAATCTTTTAAGAAACACATTTCATCAGGGGTCCAATCAACAAATACTTTTTAATGGGAAAAAACCCCACCACCAAGCCCAGTTTAAAACTGTCTCAATTTTGATCATGAGACATGCTGGGCCAGTCCTATTCCTGCTTACTGGTAAGCAAATGGCAAAGCTTCCATTGACTCCAATGGGAGAACAACAAGACCTTGAGGAAATGTATTTTTAGTTACTGATATTCACAGGAATCCCTCTATGTGCACAAATGTCATACAGTCACCACTGGGCAAGAATTAAATAGTGACATTATTACTAGTGCAGAATAATGGTTCATGATCTTTGCACTGTGCCCTATAGTGCAAATGTCACTACATTTATTAAGATCTTTTTTTCCTTTGTGTTTGAGGGTATGGATCACAGCAGGAAATATTTTTATTCTTACAGTGACCTTTGCAAAGCTTGCACAGCTAGATTACGTTGTGGTAATGGGACAACACAAAGGTCATGAAACATTATTCTGCCCTAGTAACTATTAGAAATGTGATGGGAGTTAGAAAAGGTATCTGTCCCCAGGGCCAGTTTTTCTAGTCTTCCACCTTTGAAGACCTGGGTTCAATATTGGCCACGCCAGGTATATGCTGGAGGCTGTTAAGAGCCCTCATTAACATTTCACCAGTTAACTGAAGGCTATGCTTCCTGACTCAATGAAGTTCACTCTCTCTTTAGATGCTACTGCATCATCCAGACAGTAAAAATAATAACGTTTAGGCTGGGGGTGTGAAAGCTGATTTCCAAATGCAAAGCAAAATGCTGCCATCCCCATAAGAATAGACAACGTGAAACTACAAAACCAGCTTGAAGGTGAAGAAGAGTCACTATCCTGGGTAACACTGTCAGACAAAAGCTCCTCATGCAGCTGTGCACAGCTTGTTGGCAGTAGACTACACCTGTAATTATTTCACAGTGATTGTCAGAAAACATTATAGTATAATTATGAGTACAGTACTATTGTGTTAGTCCACACTTTTTAAAATTACATAAACCTAAAACATAGTGCATGAAAAGCAATGCAAATTTTTTAAGACCATTAGTGTGTGTTTGTACAGTAAACGGTAACATGAACAGTGACACCAGCTAATGGGTATAAATGCCTGCAAAGTATGTGTCTTTTCATCACAATGTTGGGGGGCACAGGATGCAAAGTGACTATTGAAAAAGTAAAATATCTAAGGCTCAAACCCACATGGAAAACAAAATAAGCAGCGATGAGACACTAAGGAAGCAGAGGCAAAAAGCCTGTGCATCCACTGATGAGTTCAAACTGTCCTGTTGATTCACACTTAAGCAACAAGAGGTGAAGTAGTTGCAGCAGAAAGAACAGGATTCCTGGGGATGACACATAAATTAGAAATGCATTTGCCTCCTTTGCTTCAGAACGTCTCATTCTGGCACTGCCACAACATGTCACTTTGAAACCAAAATGGCATTGAGAAGAATTACACAAACATGGGCATGTGGTTAACCCTGCTGGGGCTTGTTACCACGATGTAAGCACCTGATTTTTTCCTCAGTGTTTTGCATGCCAGGATTATAAATTTTTTCCCATTTTCAGCCTCCAGGCCTTAATTATATTTGTGTGTTGCTGGTACAACAGCATTTAATGCTACCTAACTTTTAACAGGCCACTTTTTCATGTCTCTGCAAGAGTAAGTGCATCACTTGGTTGTCTTCATATGAAGCTGATGCTGAAAACATCTTATGTTCTATAACATCTTATTCTATATGATAGAAACAGGGAAGAAATGCACTGGGATAAATAAATCAATTATAGTTTCACAGCAATTTCAGAAAACAAGAGGAATGTATTTGGACACTAAATTTTTAGGAAGCTTCATGGTTGCCAGTAGGATTCCATCTAGGTTTTTTCTCATTCTAAAAAAAACCAAAACCAACAACCACCACAAAAACCACCAACAACAAAAAAACAACCTGATGTAATTTTCAAGGAAAATTATCACAGAATAAGACTACTTTTTGTTGTTGTTATTGTTGTTCTAATTTAGGACTGAGGATCACTGGCGAAATACACGTTGGATTCTCACAAAATAAGCAAATAGGTTTTGTGACACAGACCTGCCCTCTGCTGGAAGAACAAGAAAAATGGTAAACGCAAAAAAGAATCCGCGTGTAATTTGAAAGGGATACTTCTGATGTTTTTTTGTACACAAATAGTGCTTCTTTACATTATATGTTCTCTTTCTTTGCATGACAGTTAACTAGTTTTTCAAACTCCAAACAATCAATTTCATTCAGTGCTACAGAACAATGTCCAAACACCTCATCTACCAACAGAACATCACTGACCCTGGGACCTAAGTCTGTCCAAGAATGCAAAGGCTGGTATAGCGAGGAGTCTTCTGGAAGCACTGACCTGATAAAAGTATCTGTGCCTTCCTTTCCCTATGAAATTCCCTACTAGCTGTGCATGTGCACCACACCTCTGAGAATATTAATCTTCTTCTAATATTTTCACCTGCCATAGACTCTGAAAGTCACATCTACCATTGCTGTCTTGTCCCACTTCTACCTATTATTCTTTTTTTTTGTCTTAGAAAAACACCCCAAAAACCTGTTTGAACAGGTTCAGCATGTATCCTATATTCACATACACAAAGATCAATTCATATTAAATAGGCTCGTGAGACTGCTATGAAACCATCATTTTTCATCTAAATAGAATAATCTTGTTAAAACTCAGTCTCCTTGCAAATGAAGGATCATCTAGTTCAAATACATGAGAGTGACCAGTGTTTTCTCCCTGAACTACTGAAATCAAGCAAAGCTGCAGATGTTGAGCATTTTGTAAATATATAGTTTGTAGTCACCATTCACTTACTGCAAAAGAAAAGCCTTACTTCTTCCAGCAGCCACCCACTCTCAGCTTAGAGCTAAACTGTAGCTCATTCTTAAAACTTCTGGTTTATTACCCCTGGGTATTGCAGCATGTCCAACCTGGGCGTGTTGCTAATAGAAGCAATTAAAGACATAAGCTTGAAAAACATTTTTGCCAATAGATGAACTCCAGGCCTACACACATTATACTCTCTGCTTTTTCATGAACTTCATGCCAGTAAATATTCATACCCAGGTGCTCCTGCACAAACACAGGGTCCTTTGAAAGATTGTAGCCACAATCAGGCACAGGTCCCAGAACCTGCAAAAGTGTGTTTAGCCAGGTTTGGAGACAACTTTCCTGCCTAAGCACTATCCCAGGAGAATGAGAGCTCAAATGAAACCTTACACTTTTTTATTGTATGAATAAGTCAGCCTGGTCTTCAGGACAACCCTCAGCAGGCAGAAGCTTTACCCAGTATCTTGTGCTTATACAATCAGAGTACTTAAGACGGAAAAAAAAATTATTAAGTATGGAATGTAACATACATTTTTACATTTTCATGTTGCTGAGCAGCACTGGAATTTAATTAATAGGATCCTTGGATGAAAAATTAAGGTGAATTTGTGTTATTTAGGGCAATTATTATCTGGGCTAATGCATTATATTTGGCTAGTAAACAGAGCCTATCTTTATTAAACCAAAGTAAAGCAGTGAATGAAGTAGTTTTATGGCACACCCTAACCTATGAGAATTGTCTGCTTCAGTAAGCAAGAAGATGTGGTGTTTCCGCAGCTCCAGCCAAACCTTACATTGCTCTAGCTTAAGGGCTGGTGATGGTATTTGCAGGTGCAAGCCCTGTGCCCAGTAAGGACCAACAAGAAGCAGTAAGGACAGGCTGAAGAATGTGATGGGATATGCCAGTGCAGGATGGCAGCATTTTAATAGCAACATTTTGCTCCCATTTACTTTCATACAGGTCCTCTGGCACACTGCATCTATGTTCTATTCAGGTCACCATCCTTCCCCTCCTTCCCCGTTTCTCTGCTCCTTTCTGTGCAGCTCAGTTCAGTTTGCATTTTACCTTACCAGCTCTCCCATTTTTCTCTCTCTCTCTCCAGCATCTCCTCTGTAGACTCTCAATCAAATAAAATAAGGGCGGAATTCTCACAGTTAATAACATCAAGAGGAAATGTTCAGACTGTTTAACATCAAGACAAAAATGGGTTTCTGACTCTACATGCTGATCACAGAAAAGCATGGTAGGAAAAAAAAATAAAACCAAATGAACAGTCTGCTTTTTCATTGATTGCAGAAATACTGCACATTTCCTCTACCCGTGGACTTCAGCTGAAGTGAGTATCTCACAATTGGAAGAACTTGTGTCAAGCCCTTCTATTTCTAGGTTTATACAGTTTGACAACCTGTATTGAGGAAATGGGTTTGGATTTTTCTTTTTTTTTTAAATTGTTACATTCTTCCTTACACACTTTAAGTCTTGGTAATACAACAATAGTTTTCTTGATTAATTGTCACTTATATTCCCTACAGTTTTATCATTAATTATACCCTCATAAGGGTAGTTATGATTTTAGAATTATAAAAAGGCATTTGATCAAATGAGTGGGACACATTCCCTGAATTTTCTATGTCATGGTTAAACTTATTTGCATAGGTGGGTATTCTTCTTGGCTTACAGTAATCTTGAAATACTGTGGTCACTGCAGATTTTTGCTTTGCCATTTTCAAATGATAATGTGTCAAAACCCTCCTGGGTCTGTCCTGCTCAGTTAGTTCTGATCACTGTGCCCTTTCTTCCTTTGAAATTTTCTTCCAATCAAGACTTAATAATTCAAGCTCTCTAATTTCAGAGGCAGATGAAGTGCAGCTGACAAGTTTGGGGTGGGGAGAGGAGGAAATGTCTGTCTTAATTCCTGCCAAAGAATAGCCAGCTTTGGTTACTTATTTTTTCTAGACAATTAAATCTCCACAGCACCGCAAAGGCCCTGTCTCTGGGTGTGGAGACAGCACCTAGCACAACCCAGAGCTCCTGTTCATAACAGGTCCTGTGGGCATCCCCACAACAGAAATAGTAAGTGTTCATTTTCCAGCTGATGCCAAAGTACTAGTAGACTATAAAGCGTATTTCAAGCTGTAAAAGCTCAAAGGCTGTGCTTATATTTGTACCATATCACAGAACCAAACAAATTGCTGGTGATTAAAGTCAGCTGCAAAAGGCCAAAGCAGGAAGCGGATTTTGTCTTCTGTTTCCTTCCTTCTCGGGCAGCCAGGTGTGTTTTGGAAAGACCTTTTGCACCAGCCGCTGTTTACTAGCGCTCACTCGCACAAGAGGGCACTGTAGCCACACACATCACGGCAGAGTGCCTCAGCCCAGCAAGCTGGTTATCTATCTGCAAAAAACAGACTTTAAACAATTCTTCCCCCGAGTTAAAAGCCCTTGTCCTCTCATTCAGGCTGGTAGCAATCAGAGCAGTACGTGCTGATGTGTTGCGCTGGTACACACCTTGCACAGACGGACTGCTCTGTGGTAAAATAGACCTTGTTGAGTTTATCCCAGTTCCAAACTTGGAACAAAATTCAACACCTAAGGTTTACGTGCATGTCCAGGGAGCTGAAGTCAGGGAAACTATCATAAGCTTCTAGAAAAAGAAAAAAAAACAAACCACACCACCTTAAAATCCAGTTCATGCTGTTGAAAGCAGCTTCTGTGTTTGTAATAATGTGACTATTTAGATTATACCAGCAAACTGAAACTTCCTAGATATTCACTGTAACCTGGAAGAGAGCTCATGGCAGTTTGAGATGAATGGTACTAAAAAACTTACTAGTGTGTCTGTCCACTTGCAATCTTCAAGCATGTTTATGCTTCCAAATAAATGGCTTGTCTTCAGGATCAGAGCATTCATGATTCCCACTGATTCGGAGACAAGTAATAAACCAAATATACTCCAGATTATCAGGCTACCCTTAACACAAGATACCTGACGGAGTTACATAAATTTAGGCTCAACATTTAGTATTTTCAATTACATTTATAATAGTTAATAACAAATAGCAAAAAGGTAAAATAATTATGTCCTAGCCCAGTGCCTCAAAGTAGCTGAGGTTTGCAGCTCTAGGAGCAAATTCAGAAATACAAATTATGTCTGTTACATCTGGTTATATTTATGTTCTGATTTGACTCAAGTACTGGGTAGAGATGAAGCCTATTTAGCAGAAAGTTTAGGATGAGAAAAATTAGAAGATTAAAATCATATTTAAAATCAGCCACAGAGGGCCCATTCTTGGTAAATCAAATAATAAGAGAATATGCAAACACCACTTGCACTTCTGGTGTGCTTTTCTTTTGGCACTAATGACAAATAGAAGTGGTTTGAAATGAATAAATCTCAACAATGTAGGTTGAGATTTCGGCTGGGGAAATATGCAGCCAAAGCATTGCAACATCAGCCTTCAGAATTTAAGGAGTTCCTTTGGGGAATCAGGTTCGCTCAAAGGATTAAACCACACCAAGGAAGTGTTAAGCATGACAGTCTAGAAATACCTCAGAAAATCCTTAAAGCTGCCTGCTAGAAGCTCTCAGGAGAACTATCAATCTGTAACTCATCTTATTCTTATACTCTGCTATTAGCTGCTCTGGAGACAACATACTACACAAGATGGACTTTTAGCCTAATGCCATGTAACCACTATGCTCCTATGATCCACCCTGACACAGAGGGACCCATACCCTTACTGATGCAGAGAGGCAGCTAAAAACCTGTGACTTCAGTGGCTGATATTGGTTATAAATTAATATGTTGAACTTGCCATTCTATAATGGCAAGATCATTAGAACACCCAGTCTTATTACAAGTCACCGCCTCTCTCCTTCCTCTTCTTTTTTTCTTCACTTTTACATTTTTGTCTTCTGTTATTGTAGATTTGGACTACTATAAGCACGCTGAGTGTTCAGCACACTTCATCTAATATTAGGACACATGCTACCATTTTAATGCCAGGTAAAAAACAACCAACCAACCCCAAAACAATCACAAAACTGTCAAAATTTGGGGAAAAAATTATTTTAAAAAATACTTTTGTAGGGTATACTGGTAAAATTAAAACCTTCTTGATATTACAAAAAGTTAGCTCTCCTCCCATCTCTTAAAAAGTTTAGAAGTTACAATATTTGCTACAGTATTTGTTAGCCAAATAGCTCTGTTCCTGAAATGCCAGATAATGGTTAATAGCTTGCTCCTGTATGACGACAGTGCCATATAAACACCATAAGCTCTCCCAGCCATTTATTTCAATAAAAAAATCACACAGCAGATTAAATTAGATTAAATTAAATCAGATACAAGTTTTTCAGATTTACAAAGGAAAAACTGAAATCTGTATCTGTTGATCCACTTTTAGATTTCCTATAATTTATCTCCTATCTTCCTTATGCCCAGACATAGCTGTAATTCCCTCCTGTTTCCACCAAGATAGCCTTTTGTGAATAGAAAAGTACTCTACTGAACTCAGTGCTAGCTGAAGAAGCCTTCCCTATCTATGAACTGCTGCTGCAAACATTATACGTAAGGTTTGAAAAGCTGCTTGGTATAGCCAGTTCTAACATTTGCTATTTACAAAGACAAAACAACTATAGTAAATGAATTCTACCAAGATTCTTTGCACTAACCACAGGAGCACTACAGGTGCATTTGTAAAGCCAAAGGGCATAGCACTAAAATAGAATAATCCCTTGTGACACACAAAAGCAGTGTCTGATTTGCTTCTATCATCCAAAGACATTTGCTTGTAGCCATGCACTACCTAAATCTAAGGTGTTAATGTACTAGGCTGACTTCAGAAATCTCAGGAGTTGCTCACCCCAGGCAAAAGATATGCATCTTTTGCGGGGGGGATGCTATGTAATATAACACATGAAAGCTCTATTTCTTAGAGGAATAAGGCAGCATCTTAGATAATATAGAAAGGAGCACATTCTTTTCCCCCTCTTCTAGGCTTATTCTTACTAGATTTGTCAGAAAAATAATAATGTTATTCTTCCTCCAAACGTCCCCCACACCAAAAAAAAAACCCCGCCAAACAAAAATCCCAAATCCCCAGAAACCAACAGACTCTCAGAGCCAGTGCAGCATTGGACCATACATCTCTCTTCAGATCCATTTTAAAGAGCTACAATTTTATGTTACTCACCTAGGGCCAATTTCAATATATTCTACTCATATTATCTTCAATATGGATGCATGAATAAATATCATTCCCTGAGACTCCTTACACTGGTAAGTATACTCTGTGCAGACCACCACATCTGGTTCTTTGTGACAGTGTCTCTCTTACCTAGCCAGAAGGCACCTTGGCTTTGGAAAGTCTCTGATTCCAGCCAGTACTCTATTTCTATAGGAGAAGTTTTCCTACTTGTATCTCCAGAGTATCCATATCTTTCTCCTACCCAAGCTCCTTTATTTGCCTTTTCCAGATTGCAGCTGAATGACTGCATGCTGCGTTATTACTTTTCATGTATACGGACACCCTTTGCATGTTTAGGAGTGTGTGGATGGTCCATAACCATTACTACAGCAAATGAAGTATGTTTTAAGTGTGACACTTGCAACCAGAAGTGCTAGAGGAGCAAGCCCAGAAAACAGGTGTGTAAACTCTGTCAGAGTTGTGACATTGAAGCTGGAAACTGAGGCTGCATGCTTACAAAAGTCAGACATATCCCTCAAGACTGTGACCTGAAACCTCCCTCCACACTGGGGAGAGCTTCCTCACAGGGATGTTCTGTGTGAAGTGACATAGTAATTCTTACAAGTTAGGAACAGCTAGACAATTTGGAGATTATTATCAACATGTAATTGAGTAGAACATCTTCAGCAGTGAGAAACACTATGCACAGATTAAGTGGCTCCAGATGAAATTAAGTTCAAAGCAGACAGACACAAACGGTGTGCGAGAGGGACCAAAACCCCACATTAGCAAAGATAATCCACATGCAACTTCTCCAGATGTGACTCTGTGCTGGGTTTCATATTGCAGGATTGGACCTTGTTTTGTGGAAACAACAAGCGAAAAGCTCTGATTTGGCATTTGAATGCTAGAGCTGAAAGGCCCATCCTTAGGAAGTGCTGACCACTTGATTTTTGCTGCAGTCAGATCTTTTTTTCAACACCTTGTACCCAATGCCCTCTGCAGACCCAGACTCTGCCTTAGGGATTTAAGTAAAATATTTTCATCTGAAGCTCTGGCAGGGAAGGTACCCGACCTACCCAGAACCATCTCTGAGAAAATCATGAACCACCTTCAGAATTCAGCAGCTCAATGATTTTGTCTGATGCGCAGAAAAAGGCAATAGACTTTCAGGATTGTACTCAAAATGAAGAAGGCATTGCTCATTTGGAATGGAAACATTCAAAAGTGTCAGAATATTATGTAGGAAGCACAGCAGAAAATGGTCACTGGAACCACAGAGCCAGCTCCTACTGATCCACTTGAGTGAAAGCTTTTTTATCTGTATAACTCTGCTCTTATTAAGTATCAGTGAACCCATGATACTATTTGCTCATGAGGACTGTCATAAGGCAGCAAGCTAAATATGCTCTTACAAATGTAGGGTGAAGTCATAAAATAAGACTCTGCCCCAAAAATCTACCATGGTACAAAACATCCAAGGTCATTTGATTGGAAACATTTCAGGCATTGATTGGAAAAATACAGTGAAAATCTTTCATCCAAATTCAGTCCATTTAATCCTATAAGCAGTGTTATTCTACTCAGACGTTACATCAGAATGTTTCAGTTTAAAAGAAAGCAGAACTGCATTATTCCTTATATCACACATGATTTTGAAGCAACTGCTGCTGGAGGCTACTGCACTTTATAGAAACTTCAATGGTATTTTCAGTATGGGTAATACAACACACTTACCAAACAGACTAGCACCTTTTATTTTTACTTTGACTTTTTTCAGCCATTTAACATATTGGTTCAATACAAGGTTTTCTGATACTATAGCATAATACACTGACTGTGAGGCTCTAATAATTTATAAACCTCATAGCATCCTCTGAGTTTTCCATGCAGTGGCAAAATATGAATTGATGGTGCCTTTTTCTTATTAAAAATAATAATAGCATTCAAAATTCTTACCAAATCAAACACACACTGTCACACTGATAATTCTGTGACTGAGTATTGAACATGACTTGGAATTACCAACACTTCTTCCTTTAAAATGGAAACACGGTGTTTACAGCCACAATTCCATAAAATGGTAAGCTTGATTTAGGGCACTTGACATCAGACTTTAAAAGGTGATAGAATCACGTTACTTAAACCTCTAAGTTTCCATCAAATCATTTTGCTTGATCAGAGCTCTTCAGTTAAGTCTTGAAAGGTTACATTCTTTCAGCAGGCTTTGTTTGATGAGTATGGCACCTTCACACTGCTCTGAAACTGACCTTCCTCAGCCAGCTCAGACCTTTACTCCGTGCCTTCCTGCCCCTTTTCTGCTCCCAGTGCACTTTTCAATGCTGATCCAGGCCTCCAAGTTTGCTTTCCCTCATACATCCACCAGAGCCAGGCCTTCCGTTTTCTGCTACTGAAGCATTCAAATTCAATTTCAAACCTGTTGATTCACCCTGCATCATTGTGCAGGCTGCTGTTGAACAGACAGAACTAGGTCCCCACACCAGTCAGCCATGACTGCAAAAGCACCCTTGGGAATAGCAGCACCCTAGGCTAGAGGGCATCCATTCAAGACCCTACTGCCAAGAAATGTGAGGGCCGATTTCTTCTACCACCGCTGCCTCCAGGAAACAAACATCACAGCATGGGTACTTGAAGTGGTGCAGTGCTAAGGCTCAGCACCTCAAGCAGGCCTCTCTGAAGGCTCAGGAGGGTAACATACACAAGAGGTCCTATCATACAACATAACTAGTGCAAAGAGAGGCTAAAGTGCAGTTAATGCTACTATTTACTTCATGAGGAGACAGGAACACAGAACAGCCTGCTGAAGGAGGAGTGGGTACCCAGGGAGGGAAAGAAGAAATGAGAAAATGAGAAGGCAGCTCCAACTTGCAGCACTCTAAATCCCAGAGGAACCTAAACAAAGTGCCTGGAGTCTGAAACAAACCATAGAGAAGAGACTGGTGTCCGCAGAGATTACTGAATTGCAGTGGGAGAGTCCACATGGCCGGATTGCTGCAATGGATGGACACAGGCTCTTGAGGAAAAACAGGCTGGGAAGGTGAGGAACATGGGTGGGTTTCAATCTATACAAGGCACTGTCTGCAACACACACTGTGCTGCTTGGAACAAGTGATGAGGCAGTCAAGACCTTATGGGTAGGGATCAGAAAATGGTCCAACATGGGTGACGCTGCGCTAGGTACCTGCTACAGACCTCCTGATCAAGAAGTGGAAGTAGAAGAAGACTTTCTTTGAAAGCTGGAGGAAGCTCCATGAGCTGGTACTCAGCTCTAGTCCCCACTGGTACTCACTGGAGTTGAGAACCATGCCGATAGCCACAGACAGGGTATTGCAGTTGGGAATAAGCAATCCAGATTTCTAGTTGGTGTTTGTGGTAATTGCTTGATGCAGTTGACAGATGAGTCTTCTGGACTTCTTGCAAAGAATAAGTATAGGGCATAAAGAGCAGCCATAAGATTTTGGAGATGAAAATTCTGAGAAAAGTGAGATAGACAAATAGCACAATTACAAGCTGGCACTTTAGGAGAGCAGAATTCACCTTGTTCAGGAATCTTCTTGGTAGAATCTCAATGAAGACTGCTGTGGAAGCTAAAGTGAAAGCCTGTGAGCACTGGCTGCTTTTCTAGGACAACCCCCTCAAAGCACAAGACAGCCCATTCCTGCACGCAGTAAGCCAAGCAAGCATGGTGGGAGGCCGGCATGGATGGACAGAGAGCTCCATATTCCTGAGTTCAAACAAAAGAAGGAAGTATATTGAAGGTAGAACCAGGAGTGGGCTTAGTTCCTTAGGCTCAACTCCTGTCTCCTGTTATGTCAGAGGCTTTGAAGTTTTGCAAATTTCTGCAAGCACTGCCATGCAGACAGTGATCTTCCTTCTCTTTCTTCCAAAAATAACTCTTCTGTGTGCTCTAATGGACTTAAAAAATGTACAATTTTGCCTCTGGCTCACAACCATTTATAACTGTTTGACTTACCAAAACTCTAATTTGAAACTTCCATGTTTAGCCTGGAGCTTTGCAGTTTCTGGCCCTGATTTCAGTGTTGAGGTTGATTACTACAGGTTACAAACCCTCACCTCATGTTAGGAAGAACATCTATCTTGACTGCGGTTGGTCCTGATCTGCCCAAATCTTCCTCAAAGCATGCATCAGAAACACAACACAGATACAACTTGCACCTGTATTTAAGGAATACTTCTGTAACTACTGATACACCCATAGTGACAGCCCTCTGTAAACCTATCCAGACACAGTCACAGTCCCAGGCAGCATCCCTACAGATCTGCAGAGCTCGGCCATGCCTCTTCCTGAACCAAGAGTTTTGTAAGACTGGGTTAAGAAAAAAAGGGATCATTTCTGCATTACCTTTTTCTAAGACTGAAGAATTACAGCCATCTGATCTTGAATGCTCTCATCTTTTTGAAATGACACAAAGATTTTTGCAAGTCACTTAAACTGGCTACGTGGCCACCACACAATTCTGCACTCATCTCTCTCTCTCTCCTCAACTGCTGTTGGCTGGAGTTTCCAGGTGTCCTGCGAGATGACAGTGAAAAAACATGATGTGTGGGACATGATGTACCGTGGCTCAATCAGCCAGTCCTTAATAATGACCTTTTAGTTTCTCAAATTACTGTTTACAGCACAACCTGCTGCTCTCACACTGGATTGTAACTTTTTCCAACTGTGAAGGAAGCTTCCTCCCACCAATCAAAATGACATTTTCTTAGAGGCAAGGCATTTTAACCAGTCAATTCCTCTTCCATTACCTTTGTCTAGCTACAGGGTTATAAAATGAATTTAAATAATTAGCTATTGATATAATAAACCATTTTCAGTGGTTTTCACTTTTGCAAAACTCCCTTCGAAATCCAGTGTTGCAGAATTTAGCTCACAACTGGGGTTCTTCCAAGTAGCACTGTTGGACTGTCCACTTATTTCAGTGGTTTACTTTTTCAATATTTTGTTTTTTTCAGCTTACAGAGTGACTTCCTTGCAGTTGGGTGGTGACTGCCTACAGTCTAATCTTACAAACATTAGCAAGCTTGGTAATTTACTCCAGGCAGCCTCAGGTCTACACAGGGAAGTCTCACAGCAGGATGTATTATGTTTGGTAGCATTGGCAACATCAGGTTTTTGTGTGACATTGCTGATTTTGCCCCCTTAACAGGCAGAAGTAGATTTTCGTATTTGGCCCTGAATGTTTACTTCTTATTGGGAGGAGAAAGCAGAGGCATCAAAGCAGGTCTTTTCTTAATGTAGTTTACTGTCAATGAAATATACCCAACCCCCCACGTCCCTGAGCAGATGACACAAACACAACCCATTCTCGTGGATTCCTTGAGCAGGCTTACTTTACTCAAAGAAACCGTCTTCCAGAGCCCAAGCCAAAAAGTGTTAACTTAGCATGTATCTCCTTGTTCCCAAATTAGCCCCAGGAAACCTTTCCTGAGAGGCATGTCCTTCATCACAGAGCTAAATTTGGGTGTTCACAACTGTATGGTGAAGTCACCAGCCTGCACAAGAAAGATCACACACTCCAACTGCTATCTGCATCACTGTGTTCTCAGTCACCTCTTCCTACCTGATCACCCCACATTTCTTAAAGCCACACCATGAGTGACTTTGTAATTCTTTTCCAGGGATCTTGGCCTTCCTGGACACTCAGAAGGAACAGAAAGGCACTAATCACAGAATCACAGAATAGTCTGAAAGGGGCTGAAAGGGACCTTAAAGATCATCTAGTTCCAACCCCCTGCATGGGTAGGGACACCTCCTACTAAACTAGGTCACTCACAGTCCCATCCAACCCGTCCAGATGGCAGTGCTTTGCTTTCCCCAGCTTTCCTCGTTGCACATGGATATTTCCTGGGGAACGTCTGCAAAAGAGACAATGGAAGGATGCAAATGGAAGCGTGTGAACCTGCAGTGGGTTTAGGATTGTCCGCGGCAGCAGCTCCCAATGCAGACAACTCAAGAAAGATGCCTGAGGAACACCTTCACCTGCACTGCTTCCAGATCTGTTTGCTTTTTGGTCTGCAGCTGCTCCAACCAGCGGTGGAGCTGCAGGGTGACCCTGAGGCCTCTGTGTTGAACCATTTATCCCAACAGCCTGGGGAAATGCAATTTAATCTGAAGGAGAGGATTCTTTTTTTATGATAAAGCTGCAATTTCACAAATTAAGTCAACATGAGGTTATACCAAAGCCAAATCCTGTACTCTCTTCCTACTGTCCTGGTAGGTTGCTTACAACTCCCTTCGCCACCAATTCTGTTCATGTAATGCTGTCCTCTTCTTTGCACTGTCTCCGACTCTTGTTGGATCTTTGTTGAGCCTATTCAACTTGTGAACCCAGCAGAGTGAGATTGTCTTTTTCTCCAGGGTAAGTTTTCTGCCAAGTCTGTAATATGAATCAACTCACAGAGCAGTTTGATGAGCCCCACAGCTGGTACAAGGTAAGAAGTGAACCCACAAGCCAAACATAAAAAAGGAAAGTCTAAGGAGGGAAAAGAACCTTTCTATTTTCTCAGCAGTAAATGGAACCTTAAACTAGATCAAACCCTCTCCCATAACTTCACCATTCCTCTTCAGTAAAAATATGCTTTGTGAAAACAAAATTTGAGATGCATTGGTCTAGCTGTTAACTCTGTAGCTGTTATAATAGAGGGGACTGAAAGCTTTTTAACCTAAAGCTTTTAGCTGTTAAACAAAAGACAAAGTTAATCCACTTAGTCTCTATCGGGATTTTTTTTTTAGGTGTGGTTATGGCCAATATTTAAGTCTTTCTACAGTGTATTTTCACTCTATACTTCAGTGACCTTTAAACACTATGGGCGGCCATTAGCACTTCTCAGCATAACAATCTTAATACCAGCGTGGAGAATGGTGCAGATCCAATCTTATTTAAGTGAATAGGGTGGAGGAACACAAGTTGCCTTGTTTGCTGCTGCTCTGGCTCTCCCTGGTTCGGAGAACACCCCACCAAAAAATAAAAGGATGTTGTTTTCTCTTTTTTTCTTAATCTCCTGGTCTGGGGTGGATTGAAAAAACATCAGAAGATCATTGCCTCTCATCTTGTGCCGTTCAAGATTCTCTACAGAGGCTCAGTACAACTCAAGAGCACGGGGAGACACCTTAGCCACTTACCAAAAACACTCACAATTCCAGCAGCAATCAGTCACAATGCCATCAATGGTTGTGGGGTTTTTTTAATTGTCCGATGAAACACTAGTTTTTGGTCGTTTATTCGTTGCTTGTGTAGCGTGCTAGCGCCAAACACACTCCTGCTCCTCTAGAAAGTCACTGCAAATCTGAAACGGAAAGCAGCCTGCCACAGAGCATCCCCTTCTGCAGCTGCTGATCGAAGACACTGAACTGGAACTTTTTAATATTTCAGACAATTTCCAGGGGAATTGCATCTCCCTGGAGATTCTCATTCAATGGTAATGTCAGAAACAAGAACCGAACCCACATCATAATCACAATTTTTGTGCATTGAAACTGCACACGGGCTATTACACACGTTCCATTATACTACAAAATGATTAAGACTTTTGCAGCACAGCAAAACTAAAGAGCTTGGTTTTTTTAATACCCATAGGAATGGTGGTTGAAATCAGGAAAGCGCTAGACCTAACCATAGGCAGCGGACTGCAAAGTAAATTATGGAGCACGCCTGTGTCCACAGGCAGCTGCGGTGGGGTATGAGAGGTGCTATAAACCTTCACTGTACCCCCAACACCTACCCAAACACTGTGAAAGTACCACTGTGGCATCCCTACCTGATCAGTAAGTCCCCTCACCACTTTCTGCATAGGGTGTTTATGACAAGCTCCCCAAATGATTTTGAAAATTAGCACCTAACCTGGCCACGACTTTTGAGCACTGACTTCGCCATCCTGGCATTAGCTGTTTTGTGTTGTTATTGGGGGGGGCGGGGCGGGGAGGGGGGGAGGAAATAATAATGAAAACAAAATCACGATACTGCTGCTTAAACAGATTAAAGCAGTAATCAGCATCTCCGGCAGGAATATTTGTTTTTCATTCCTACATTCTGCTCTTTTTCTTCTTCCTGGTCAGTGCCAGAACAAACATTTCAGATGCTGCACAGTGAACTGAATTAGAAAATTGATCTGACTGACAAATAACCTGTTTCTTCACTTCCAATCCACTAACCTTACTCACCATCCCGTCCTGACAGCAGGCATTTCCAGAGGTTTATTATGTACATATAATTAAAGCAGATAAAGTAGAGAAATATATTGCACATTTAAAATGGAGCTTTACAATGCAGATTTATCTGCTATTTAGATCATTACTGGCACAAACTTTAGGAACATTACTCTTTTTGAGAGTAAAGCCAAAACCATTCAAATATCACAGATGTTGCCATAATTTTTCTTCTGAATCAAAGACATTTCCACCCAAATAAAGAAATTCACCTAATCTTTCCTCTCAAATGATCGTGCAAAGGAGCTGCAATGTAAAGAGTAGAACCCTGCCTTTGCTGCAAAAAGTAACAGAAGAGCTGGGCTAACAATAATCTTGAAAAACAAAACACAAAGCTACCAGAAAATAAGCTACTTGATACATCAGTGGAGAGTAGGCTACACAGGTGAGAATTTGTTGATGTATCTGTCCTATCTAGAGTAAGAGACAGGATAAATTTACCTGCTATTATGAATAGCTCCTGAAAGTTCTTTGTGTTGACATGTCCTCTGCAGCATCAGTTAAAGGGCCCTCCTTGACTAAATTATACCTTAATTAGGGCAGGGATATCATGTTCTTAAATCCTTATTTGGCACAGGAAGTCAGGAGAGAAAAGCAACAACATTTCTGGTATTGAGAACATATCATTAGGAACAAGCAGGGGCTAACACATTACAAACCAGTTCAGTGGAAAAGAATATACATTCATACGAGCTTTTGCTACAGATTTGTCAACTAACAACCCCCTCCACTCGTCCTTCCTGCATTTACAGACATCATGCCCCACTAAAAGAGAACTGAATGGTGTCTTTGGGGCCTTTCTTTCCCCTTGCCATGGAGAACACTCCAGGCAAAAGGAACTAGCCTTGCTCTTTGCCCAAGCTTGCTGATAGAAGAGTAACTGACTTTGAAAAAGCTTTAAAACATCAGACTAGATTTGGGTCTTAAAACACCCATAGGAAGCCTCATTTTAAACAGTGGCAGGATAAAAAATACAGGCTGCTTTTCAAGCTTCAGACATCATCATGTGAATTAAGGTATTCCCAGCTTGAATTAATTTTAGTTGTATAAGCCAAAAGGTGGTACGTATTAGGAAAATGAACCTGTCTAATGCCCTCCCCAAAAGCAAGAAGTTACGAAAAGAAGTCCTGGTTTTAGGACTATTACAGGAACCACAGCAAGGGCCTTGTCCCATCCATCCTCTCAGACCATCTTTTGATGGGCAATGCTCAACATAGGTTGTTCCTTTTACAGCAGTAGCTAACCTATTTTTCTCATGGTCGAAGGGGGTAATCACCACGTGCAGAGAAGACAAACTGCCCAATGCCATTTCACCCCATGCACTACACTATTGAAAGGCAGTCTCAGACCATGGCGATGAGGGTCAGACGTGAACCAGCTAGTAGGGTAGTTGGAAAAAACCCACACTTTGCTAATAAATATTATCAGGAAGAAATCAGTTCCCTGCTGCAGGTGGAAAATAAAAGGCATGCAATAGACAGAAGACTAAATTTTGTTCATGAGCCTAGCACTGAAGTTGGTGGTCAAAGACTGGTTCAGAGAGAGACTCTTCCTTCAGGCACAGAGGCCTCCTGCACCTGATTAACACCACCCACAGGTGAAAACCCTCTGCAGGCAGGTAGTTACTCCTGTGAGTTAAGTTAGACCTTTATTTTTTATTATCTGCAGGGTCAGGACTGCAGGTATATCTCCTTCCCAGCCAGCACTCCCTGTGTTAATGTAGTCCTTCAGGCAGGCAAACCACCTAGCACTCCATCTCTTATTTCCTCTTCCTTGCCTGCATTTTATTTGACTCCAAAATGAAAAGGGGGGAGAGGGCAGCAGATTAGAGGAAAGCCTGCAGAGGATTCCTTCTCCTCAGATTAGGATTTAATTGTATTCCTAGTGAGTCCCTTCTGGTTGCGCTCGGTCTTTCAGATGAATGTTTCATCAATATGATTAGGATCACATCCCTCAGTCTCGTCTATTTACACAATCGGTTGTGACAGCTCAGAGTATAGTACTCCCTAAAGGAAATATTAGATACCACCCTATCATTTTATTCAAATCATATTTTGCACTCCGCACTTTCAGCCTAACGTCATTCTCCCCTGGATTACATATTTGTGATATCCAGCAAGCACTAAAATCCTTCCAATAAGGATTAGGTTAATATTTATATTAGCTATACTTGTATTATTATGAACAGTGCTAAGGAGATTTTGGAAGGGGAGGAGCGGGCTATGGACACCTCAAGGGGCTAAGGAATGGGCTTATCTGTACAAAAAAAAATGTGGAGCAAACAGTGATGATGATGATAATAATAATATAATAATGCCGATAGTAGCAAAACCCAAATTCATGGGATGAACGGACGTGAGAGAAGCATCGGGGAACCCGGTTTCCCTCTCCTCAATCCCCTCGCCGCCATTTTCTCTGCAAGACCAGGGCCCCACGGGCTCCCACTGCGGGCTCCCCCGGCACCCCTAAACCGGTAGTCCGGAGAAAAGGGGTATTTTTGAAGAGTAACGGTACCGCAGGAGCCATCGAGGGCCTATTCCCGCCTCGACCGCCGCCTCCCCCTCGGGGTTGTCTCAGAGGGACCCTGAGGGGAAGGCTGCAGCAGCTGAGGGGGGCTGCGAAAATAACCGTTCCCGGGAAACAGACCTACGTTAACGCCGCACTTCCCTGAAAGAGGAGGAGGTGGAAACAAGCGAGCAGGTGGTGAAAAAGCGGCGTTTAGGAAGGTGGGTGCAGAAATTCAGATCGAAAGTAAAACCCCATAGCATTACTAGAAAAGAAAACACACCGAAAAATACGTGGTTCCGTCCTCCACGGAGCGCTGAGACCGCCGCCCGGGAGAAGGAGCCCCTTTCTCCGGAGGGGACTGGGGAGACGCCGTCGGAAGAAGAAGGGCTTCGGGGTCGTTTGTTTTTTCCGCCCAGGTGTGAAGCACCGGTGACAGAATTTGGAACAAGCAGCGAGGGACGAAGTTTCGTTAGGGAAAGAAGAAAAAAAAAAAAATCAGACGGTTACTCCCGACGTGCCGCTACAAAGAGCACAGGCGGGCAAGGCATTGAGCTGTCGGGTCTGCTTTAACGAAAACAACAACAAAAACTCTCTTTGGTGAGGAATGGTCTTGACCCCTCGGGCGAGCCTGTCTCCGCTGCCTGTTGCCTCGGGAGGACCGGGCGTCCACGCTATTAAAAACAAATAAATCCTGCGCACGCAGAGTACCTAATCGCTCCCTCGGCAGAGGGGGGAGAAATGCTAATTTGAAGGGAACAGCTTCAAATTGTTACACCGGTGTAGCCCACTTTCAGGGGGGACCGCGAGCCAGGCCGAGGTGCAGGGGGCAAGAAGCAGAGCTCCCTGGGGCGGACAGAGCCGGCGGTGAAGCCAAGCAGGAGCGGGCAGGCTCCAGCCAACATCCCGGGTTTTCCTTTATCGAGAACTAGGTTTTGCAGCTTCACTGTTCTCTTCTCACTGCGCAGCACCGCAATGGTGTAGATTTTTTTTATTTTTTTTTTCTCTAGACTCTGTCCTCTGTCCATCCCCGTTTCGAAGTCGCACGGTTTCCGTGCTAGAGCTACCGAAATTGCAGGGACGGGGCCGACCAGCTCCTTTCTCTTGCAGCATTTTCTGCCCGCAAGCTGCTATGCAAAGATGCTGCGTTTCCCGCCGCACGCCAGCCTTCCCCGCGGGTATCGGGGCTGTGGAGGAAGGGGCACACATCCTCGGGGTCGCCCCCTCTCTCTAAACTCGCTATAAAAAGCTTGCCGAGGCGAGGCGAGGGGGCTCCACTCGGAGCCTGATGTTTGTCTCAGTAAATCCAATTACGAAGCAAAGTGCAGGGGTAGTTAACTTTATCTTCCGTTAATGTAAACAAATAAGAGGCGTTCAGTTCCTTGATCTTTATTTAAATATAGAGCTGTTTATCGGTGTCATCCTATGAAGATTAATTAGATAACTTTATTCACAATTTGGCGTCTGACACCCCATTTTAGGAATGCATTATAATCACAAGGTGTTAATTGGGGCCAGCCAGGCACTTATGTTTCTATTAAACAGTGTGAGGACTTTTCACAAGTATTAAGTTATTTTTTACCGTGAGGTGCAAAAATATACAAGTTTTAATAACACGCCGCGACGGAATCGTGCTCTTGAGCGCTGGATTATCCAGGTTCGCAGCCCAGGAAGGGCGGGCGAAGTGCGGCCAGAATGTCACCGCACCCCCAGTCTGGAAATGGGAGACACACAGGGGGCTTTGCCGGGAGGGCGCATCCCCCACTTAAAAGAAAAAACAGGAAAAAAAATAATAATAGTTCGTCCCTAGACTCTTAAAAAAATTACCGCGATGCCCCTTCTGTCCTAAAATGGATGTGATTCCCTGTGCAAGAGGATCGCTGCTGGGACACCGATTTGTTTCCCTTGCCAACGCGCAGAGTCGGAGCCTCGCACCGAGAAGCGAAGAGCTGATCGAAATGTCCTCGGAAATCCGCCGCTCTCCGCTCCGGAGGGGAGGGAGCCGCCCGGGGATCGCTGCCCGTGCCCCTCGATCGCGTTACCTCCTGCGGGGCGGGTCCCGGCTTGAGTCCCTGGTTTATTTTGTTTGCAGCCGGTTTAATCCCATTACTGCCTGCATATCCTCAGGAAAGGTCCCGCTGCTGTGGGAGCCGGATTCAATTGCTCTGCCAGGAGGGGCTCTCCCCGCAGATAAGCGGGCAGGGGAACTTCTTACCGTCATCCGGGAAATGGAGAGGGGGGCGGGGGAGTAGGGGCAGCCCCGCTGCTGCCGAGGGAGGCGAGCAGAGATCACAAGTCGCTCCCCGGGACGAGAGTTGAGCTCACACCTCGCCTTCCGCAGATGGGGAGGTGGCAGGGGAAAAGAAGCACCCTCAGATTTTTTGACCAAGCCCGGGGCTTAAATGTGGAGGGATGCACAGGAGAACTGTGGCAAACCAAGAGAAGATAACTAAAAAAAAAA
The DNA here is from genome assembly GCA_020745705.1 of Hemiprocne comata. Classification (NCBI taxonomy): domain Eukaryota; kingdom Metazoa; phylum Chordata; class Aves; order Apodiformes; family Apodidae; genus Hemiprocne; species Hemiprocne comata. Next base: position 42,656,542 of record CM036587.1, read on the forward strand.
ATCCGTATACAGATAATAATGTGAGATAAGCAACCAAGGAAAAAAAGTCTGTAACAGATGGCTAGCTTGAGAGACAACTCAGCCCCCCAGGAGCATGCTCCCTCCTCCTCCCCACAGCTAAACACCCAGTAGAAGCAAAAAAAGAGGCAGAGAGCCACCCCCACATTTTTCCCCTGGCACACAACCACATTTATTAAAAATTACTACTATGTACATAGAAAAAGAAAACAACCAAGTTTTGTTGGGAGAAGTTTGTGGGCCAGTGCTCTCAGGTTGATCAATTGAAAATAGCTGAAACTATAGGCAAGAGAATGGGAAAGTTACATCACTTCCAGTTTTGTACAGGGCAGCTGAAAAAGTCACTTTACATACACATAAACAGAAATCTGTTCATATTTTCTGCAATGCACCATATGCTGTTTGATTAACAAAAACAAGAAAAGCCTTTTGAACTTCAAAGCACCACTGGAGGTCCTTCTGACTGAACAGCTATAGGTCAACTATTTATACATTATTCCACAATATTCTACAGTGTACCTAGACAAAACACAACTGTACACTTTTTTGGCCACCTCAATAAAGGTTAGGCTTTTGGGATGGAGGCTTTTTTTTAATGCAAATTCTAAACTAAGAAAAGTCAGGTTTGGTCACTGTAACCCCATCTTAAGCAACAAAACCTTCAAGTCAAAATCCTGCCTGACAAGCACGCCTTGTTTTGGCCAACTTCTGCCAAAGAAAGCCTTAGCTGAGCAATATCCAACTCAGCTAACTGTGCTGCGAACAAGGGTTGAAGAAGCCAGCTCAATCTCAAGCAGAACATGGCATTTGTGCAGCTCCCTGCAACCAAGCCTCCTTTTATCAGAGGGGCAGGCAGGGAAGAAAATTAAATTTGCAGTCCTACCCTGCTATTTCCTTGCTCATGAGTGCATAGATTTGATCAGGCCTCTGAGCCAAGCCTTACTGTACACTTTAGTGTCTCCAATAAATAGCCACACTGTAAAAATCTAGGCTCCAGCTTAGAGCTTCGACAAGTGGTTCCTTCTAAAAGAGGGGAAGGATTATAGCATAAATTGATCTTTCCCTACTTCATTACCTGCAACAGTCAAAAAGCTTTGGCACCTTCTTTAGAATTGCACACAACAATTCAAGGTGGAAGGCAAGAGTCTTTTTGGCAATTGTAATGCAAAAAAAACCAAGGCCACCCTGAAAAAATAGCCAATTGGAATAAAAGGATGCTTTTAAGAACTAGTATAGAATGCATAGTAGCCCATGCCTTTTGAAGTGTCTTTGCTATAGTCCTCAGAATTAATGTCCTCGCATTTCATGGTAGGGGAATTTTCATTGCTGGAAGTGCTAGGGGAGAGTCGTCTTCTCTTACAAGCACCCATGTAGACCCCAGAATCATTTGAATCTAGAGACTTTATGGAGGGTGGAGTCTCTACCCAGGATGAGCCGATTTCTTCTTTCACCTTCTCCTTGGAAAGCTGGTCTTCAGAGAAACCTGGAGGACTTGTTCTGGAGGTCCAAGGTAATCCTGTTGTCATTTTTCTCTGGTAAGAGCCCCTGCTCCCCCAGCTTGCCATGGATGGAAATGTCGGGTCGGGGTAGTATCCCAGTGCATGGGATGTCTGAAGGGGGAGGGATTTAATGCCGTAAGGGAGCAAGGTGCTAGGAGAATACTCGGTCTCATAGGAGTTCATGTCCAGTTTGTTGGCACTGGGCTGCTGTACAGGTGTAACAAACCACCGCTGAGGAGGGCTGGCCACCTCTTCATTCTGCTGTGGGGAGAGCAAGCCATTTGTCTGAGGGACAGTTCTCTCACTGTTGTAGAACCTGGCTGGGGGCAGGTTGTTGACAAACTGTTCTTGGAAGAACGGCTGCACACTGTATCGGGCACCAGGGACAATCTGGTGGGATCTAGGAGAATCCGTGGGAGATGGAGTTAATCTGTCATTTTCTGAAGCTGTGTACATGCTACAACATAAAAGAGAGATACTGAGTGTTGCTCTTTACAATTCCAGCATGGCAGTTAAAAACAGGAAGAAACCAAGTTATTCTTAATTAGAATCACTACTAGGTTTAACTGGATTTTTATCCAGTTTAGGAGTTCAGGTTGTCTTCCCAAGAAGAGTATAAAATTTATAGATAGTGTTGTTGCTACAAATATACACTGTCCTCTACCAGCCAACCTCTTTTAAATGAGGTGCAGCACCTTCCTCCTGGAAGTCACACTTGTATACATAACAGCTTTTCAAAGGCCATTTGATGCTAGAGGCTGAGTATTAGGCAATTCTTCTGGTGACAATTTGAAGAAGCTGCCTGCTCTGTGGAGATCCTTGATAGACCACTGTCTATCTAGAGGCCAGCTAGGGTCTGCCAGTACAAATTTTCTACCAAAATTCAGAAGCTTTCAGGAAGACAGGTCAAGACATTATGGTAACTACTCAAACAGACATTTAATGTTTTTAGACAGAAATCTAATATCTTGCAAAGGAGCACATCAGCTAACAAAGCTGCCAGTAGAAGTATTAGTACTTCTGAATACCGTAAGTAGCATCTAAAGAAAAACTTTCACACACATTTCAGGCCAGAATCATTCCTCCTAGACAGAGACAGCTTCCAGAGAAAACAAAAATGTACTCACGAGTCATAGTTGTCTCTGAAGCCTTTTGCAAAAGGGTTATGGTCAATTTTGAGCTGGGTAATCTAAAAGTGAAAGCAGAATATAGTAAGATGTGATGTTGAACCATCAAGACAATTTTATTGTCATTTTATACATCTATGCTTACATCAGTGTTTTGATATGCTGTAACTGCTATGAACTGTGTTTCAGGGAAAATAAATGTTTGAGTCTTTGAGGAATCATTCAAATCTTCAACACCATCTTCAGTTACTTCCACAATGTGAAGCCGGGGCTGATACTTGTGTAGAGATTGCAGTACTATCATCTAAAAGGAACCATAGAAGAAACAAGATCTTTAGACAAGCTGCATCTAACATTAGAAGATCTATTTTTTAGCCTGACATTTTCTTCCTGTGAATTGCAATCTTTTGACTTGGGAATGGAGCATTTTTAACTGTTAACAGGAGATTCAGAGCTTGTGGCCCCGTGTCATTAGATTACTAATATGCTAAAACCTGTAAACACAGGAAATCAAGAGCTATCAGCCACATTCCCACTTCTAGCGGAACTCCGAAGATAAATATTTTAGGTAAGAACAAAGCAATTCACAAACCTATTTTTGACATTGCTTCTCCTTATGAAGATAATTAGAAGACAAAACAGCTCTACGATCCAGTTCAAGATGATAAGTCACAAGAACAGTGACCTAGCGGCTCGATTAAGTGTTGCAAAGCCCGGAAAACCCAGGGCTCCCCTGGCTGAGTCACCAGGACCCCCTCAAGCCTGCCTTTCTTCCCCTCCCCATTTACCTGCGCGTTGTTGTTGTTAGCGCCTTTATTGTTCGTTAGCTTCAGTTTCCCGAAAGAAATCTCCTGCCTCATCCAGTGAGCCCCGGTGTTGGGCGACTCGGGGTGAACGTACACCTTGTTGCCTGGGGAAGACAAAACCATGAAGCGGCTGCCGGGCACAGGAGATTTGTTCCAGCGCCGACAGCTCGGAACAGCAGGGCAGGGCGGGCAGCAGAGCCCGGGAAGAATCTCGAATCCCCCAATGTTACCCCCAACAGCCTCACACACCGAAAGGAAAGAAAGAAAATGCAAAACCCCCTTAAAAGAGGGGTTCTGCACGGAACGGGATACCGGGGGTGGGGAGCCCACTGCGGAGAGGGGGGCGAAATGGGAAGCATTTCTGGGAAGGCGGCCGGCGGGGAAAGCGGCAGGGAGACACGGGAGATCCCGCACCTACCTTGCATGTTATTGTCGGCTTTGCCGCAGGTCACCCACTTGCCCCCTTGGAAACGCCAGTGGTTGGGGTCCGCCAGCACCACCTCCACGAAGACGTTGTAGTGGGCCGTGGGATTGAGGCCAGTGATATTAAAGCTCAGGAAAGGAAACATCCTCCTGGGGAAGGGAGAAAAACACACCGCATGCAAGGCTGGCCAGCGGAGGGGGCGAGGGCCCCGGCGGCAGCTGGAGCGGCCCGCGGGGAGCCCCGTCAGACCCGGCACCAAAGGGCCAGGGAGGCAGACGGCGAGCCCCAGCCGACCCCCGGCTCATCATCCGACCGCCTGTTGTAGGGAAATAGGGAAAGCCACTTCTCGGGGAAAGCATCCCTGGGCCGGGGGCGCCATCGACGGGGAGAGCGCGCACCTCCTTCCCTGGAGCGGCTAATGCTGCCCGGCCCGGAGCACCCTCCCACCACTTCCCTCCGTTCCCCCCTGCCCTCTTACCGGCCCTGCTTGGTGATGATCATCTCCGTCTGGTGCCGGTGGAACTTGAGCCAGAGGGGCCGGTTGCAGAGGAAGACCTGCGCCCTCAGCCCTGGGCCGGCGGCCGGCACCCCCAGCGTCCCAAGCCCGCCGCAGGAGCCGGACGCCGCCGTGTAAGGCCCGTAAAGGGGTCCGCCGGCCGCCGCCTGCCCGTACTGGTACCCGCCGCCACCGCCGAACTGCGCCCGGCCGCCGGGTGGGCAGACAGCTCCCGCGAAGCCGCCGGGCGACAGCACCGAGCCGTAGGGGTAGCGCGGCCCTCCGGGTGGCTGATAGACAGCTCCGTGCTGGGCCGCCGACGGGTAGGGGAAGAGGGCGCAGGGCCCCCCGAGGTCGGCCCCGGGGGGTCCGGGGGACTGCAGGTAATAGCGCTCGGGGCTGAGGCTGTCCATGGAGTAGCGAGCAGCTGCGGCCGGGGGCAGCTCCTCCTCCCCGCAGGGGGCGGCCTTGCGGCCGTCCGGCTTGGGGGCGGCGAAGGGCGGTTCGCCCGCCTCCGCTTCGCCCAGCATGGCCGGGGCCGTTCCGAACTTCTTGGGTGTCTTGTCCAGGTCGAGACGCGGCGGCGACCCCGGCCGGGGGGGAGGTCCGCGGGAGCCACCGCCAGTGCCCGCCCCGCCGCCTGCTCCGCCGCTGCGCCCACCGCTCTCCAGCGGGTAGAAGGGGGCGCCCGGCAGAGCCCCCCCAGCTGCCGCCGCCAGCAGCGGCTCGCCCAGCTGCATCCTCGGTGGGCGGGCGCGGCGAAGCGCCCACACTTCCCAGTACCCAACCCAACCCGCGGCCGCGCAGCGCTGCGGCGGAGGCTCCTCCGAGGCAATTTATACCAGCGCGGCGGGCTCCTCGGGCCGCCGGGGAGGGGCTTGCGCCGGGCTGTCTCCTCGCCGCCCTCCACCCCCGCCGGCCTATTGGTTGGGCCGCGTGACACTAATTTAATTAGACAGCTACTAATTGGAACAAGTCACCTGTGACTCTAGTGTGTGTCCCCCCTCCTCGTCCCCCCTTCCCGCAGCCGGCTACCGGAGGGGCTTGAGCCCACCCCGTGCCCCCGCGCCGCTCAGAGTGCGGAGAGCTCCCGCATCACACCGCGGTGGCCGCACCGGAGGGGCCGGGTTTCTCGTTCCCCAAAAAAGACCTTTTGCCGAGGTGCCACCGTCCTCCCGGGCACAGAGCCACTCGGGCACGGAGGGGAGAGTCCACGGCGGGGAGAGAGGGATGGGGACGAAAGGGAAAACGGGGGAGAGAGCTGGTCCCAGACCCGGCACCCTACAGGGAGGGAGGGCGCTGATCCGCCAGGCCGCTGAGACAGGGCAGGTGACACTACCCCCTCCACCCCCCCACCCCTCCTCCCCCCCCGACAGTCTCGCCGTTCAAACAATTAGGCTTGTGCCTCAGCTGAGCCCAGCAGCCGCCTTCCCCTGTCTCTGCTCCCCGGGCAGCATCGTTATCATGGGGGTGACACGTTTCACCTTCTCAGGGACATCTCTGTGGGAAGCGGCAGGCTCGGACCGCAATTTCGGTTGTCAGAAACTCGCCAGTCGGTTTCTCGCAACCCGCGTTCCGCTTTCAGCCATCTCCCACCGGGAAAAGCAGATTTAAAATTCAGGCGGGTACCAGATATGTTTGACGTTTTCTCTCAGCGCACAAACCGGACCCTTTTGCCCCAAAGGTTAAGAGAACAGAAATTGGGAAGGCGTAGATGCCCGTGTGATTTTGCGGAGCGGGCCGAGCCTGCGTGAATGATTTGCAGCTACAGATCCGCAGCACCTCGCCCTCTGCTCGCCGCCAGCCAGCTCGCGGGGAGCGCTGCAAAAAACCTGCCTCCTCCTCCTCACGGCTGAATTTTAGACCAGACCCGCCGAGCGGCGAGGATTTCGTTGTCTGACGGGAGGATCCGCCAGGCGCGGGGAAGCGGCCGGACTGGAGCAGCCGAGCCCCGCCTGCCGCCCCGCCGCCGCGCCGAGCCCCCGCTCGACCCCCGCTCCCGCCGCGCCGCGCCGCGTCCAGGGAAACTGAAATAAATCGGCAAAAAGTGACCGCGGACGCATAACCGGCGGGCAGCGGCGCAGGCGGAGCCCTGCTGGGATGAGTCCTGCAGGGATGCGGCTCTTGAGCAAGTTTGGAGTTCGCATGGTGGCGGGTGGCGGTCCCCGCCGGGGCAGGGAACGGGCACCGGCGGCTCTGAGGCCAGCCGGGGCTTATTTCGTACCCCTGATCGGAGTCGAGAGTCGGGGAAACCGGCTCCTGCTCTGCCCACCTCCGGCTGCGGCCACACAGGCGGGAGCCGAGGACAGGCTGATCTCAGCCGGCACTGAACCCCCCGCCCTCAGCCCTAACCATCCCTGCTCTCCGGGATAACATTTGGCCCAATTTTTTGCGTTAATCTCGTCCTGCCGAAGAACACAACAAAAAAGTCTGGAAGCAGCCCGGTGCCCCGGCACGAAGCGAACCTGCCGCTGAGCTCTGCTGCCCTTTTTCCGGGGCTGCTTCTTGCCAAGGTGTTCGCATTCAACGCGGGGTGAGAAGGGGAGCAGAACCCGGTCGGGGCAGCTCTGCTTCGAAAGCAAAACTAAACGAGGAGCATCCTGCCGGACTGAGCCTCTGCATCCCTTCCCGCGGCCGGCCCCCCGCGCTGCGGTTCTCCGCGGGGCCGGCCTCCGCCCGGGGCTCCGCTCCGGCAGCCCGCTCCCACCCGTCCTGCATTTCCTGGGCTAGGGCAGAGACGGAAGATTTTACTGAACTACTACGCATTGTTTCGGGGAATTAATTTTACAAGATTATAGACTGAAAGTGTCCCATGATTTAAAGCATCCCCGCAGGACAGGTAACGCGTAGTTCAAGGCTGCTGCGGTAGGTTTTTTTGGGGTTGTTTGTTTGTTTTTCCCTCCAAAACTCTGCTAGCCTCGCGTTTAACAGAGAAAGGTAGAAAAGCTTGCGATGTGGCTTAGGTTTCCTGCGGACTGCACCGTCTCCGAAAGGGGGGCGGGAGGGGGCGGGAAAACTGTGGCCGTCCTGGAAAAGGGAGAGCTTTCCAGTTTGGTTCGAAATATGCCTGGAGTGAGGCTCTCCCTTAACGAAAGAAGAATTCGTCCAGCACTTTCCAGACTCGGGGTTATTTTCAGCTGAACTAGGGAGAATAGCAGCCTGGCCTCGATCCCTGCCTCGCACCCCGCAGCTCCCGCCGAGCCAGGGGCCAGGCGGCCGTGTCCGGGCTGACCCCCCTGGGAGACCCGTCGGCCCGGAGACTTTGCGAGGGTTTCAGGGAACCGCCTGTAACTCGGGGGCTTGTTGGTTCACTCCGTACGGTACAGAAAGAGCTGTAATCCCCTCCCGCACACCTCAAATTAAAGTTACCATCGCAGTCACCAGCGAAACTCTTGGGACCCAGTATTTGTCATTCCCTTAGCCTGCAAATCTGCTCTCCCTGAGGGTCGAGGAGGCAGCCGGGGGACTGCCCTCCGCGCCCGGACTCCTGCAAAACGGCTCCCTGTCCCTGATCTCTGCGGGGTCTGGCTGGGGAACATCCCCGTACGAAGCTGCGGGATGTTTCAAGTCATGCGTGGAACAGGAGATTTCTGAATGGGTCCAGCAACACTTTAGGTGTTATCTTAGAGATAAGACTGAAGAAATAGCAGACTCTGGTGAAACAGAAACGAGCATGTTAGGTTCATAAATCTACTAAAATAACCTCCAAACCACAAAAAGAATATTGAAAGAAAATGTAGGTCTTTGAAGGGTTGCAGATTCTCTTGCTTTTATTGGGCTTTATTCAACTATCCTCCCGGGGTTTATTCAAATAAGGAGCGTCTCTGACTTTCAGAAAAGCTGTTACAGAAGAGCTCATTTTCCTCAGCCCACATTAGAGGGGAGTGACACTGTACTGAATTATTTTGTCCTTTGCATTCGGGCTGGGAGTGAGCCCTTTCCTCTTTCGTCGGAGGTCAGTATATCAGAAAATCTCTTCAACAAATGGTTTGGACTCGTGGGACCGAAACTGTTCCACTGAAGTACCCTTTTCAGTAGGGCCTAAGAGGGGGAAAGAAGTTTGGATCCATAAAACCTATTCTACCAGGATATTGTACGTATGTATGTATATATATGTATGTATATATGGAAATCTATATATCACCATATATAACCAGGTATGTTCTTTATCCTTATAAATACGGATGCACACACCACTGAGTCTATATAGACACCTTAACAAATTTATCAGAAACAATTGCCATACTACTCCATCACTGAAGCCTTTTCCTGAAGTCCTGCTGCCACCACGGCAGGATTGGCAGGTATTTTCTGAGCGTTATGTTTGAATAGTTTCTGTGAGGTAATTTTTTGCCTTGTCCTGATTTGGGTTAAAAACTGCCCGTCAGTTTCGGGATGTCCTCTTCGATTTTCCAGCATCTCATCCCCAAAGGACTTCAATAATTTCAGCTTTATGCAAAGTTTGTGCAGGGATTTTGCAGATTTTCTGTTTTCCTAGTGATGCGGTCTGGCTTGCTTCCCCCCCCCTTCTTCCTCTTCAGCTATATACAGTGTATCTGGATATGCAAAGGAAGGACGATACTTCTAAACACTTTCAGAGGACTTGCCACTCTTCCACCACCTTTCAATTTTACTTTAAAAATCACTAAATCAAAAATTTTTCAGATCTGGCTAATCATATGTGAATGCTTCCTTCTTAAAATCTTCATACCTTTCTTTTCAAGTCTGCTGAATGGTTACATCACTCAGAAAAATCAAGGAGGTATTAATATGCCTGCACAAGGCTCAGCATTTCAGCTTGTCACTTAACTTCAGGGGCTTTTTTTATGAAGAAACAAAACACACTCTTCCAGTGCTCGGATTGTTTCATCCACCAAATACAAACAACAGCCATGTCTTTCGTGGGAATGTTAGGAGACTAAAAAAATGGAAAATGTTCTTTATTTTCTGATGAAAGGAAGTTCTTCTATACCTTCAAAGACCGCAAATCCATTTTAGCTAAGTGGGATTTTTAGTGTGCAGACATATACAGTCCCGACGACAGAAGAATAGCTTAAAATCTACTTTAACGTTGTGAAAAATCTAACCCCAAAGGCTTAAAAACTAAAGTCAACTGTTGTTGAAGCAGATAGATATGGACTTGAAATAGAAGAAGTCGATATAGCCCTACAAAACCCAAGAACTGTTATTTTCAATATTAACTGGCGATGGTGTCACATGAACAGCAGTTTTACTCTTTGGTAATTAAATCCATTTAGCTGTCACTTTCTAAGTTATCAAAACCAATTTTAAAAGGCAGCATACAGACATACACATTTAAAAAAAATGGACATGTGTGTGCATGAGTGCCATAAGTAATATGGGGGTAATTTATAAAAATGAGAAAGTAAAGAATAGCCTTTTCTAGCTGAGGTATACAAACCAAAAAGAACAGACAGGACTCAATGAATCAGCAGCTGGAAGAAACAACTGGGTATTTGAGAAGAAAGTGGTATTTAAAGCAGCCTTATTGGTCACTTCCTTTCTCCTTCTTCAAAGAAAAATAGCACCTGATAATCTTTGTCTGTGATTTCAAATTTAAAGGGAAATGCAATGGTTAGTGAAAACTAGTCAAGATCTGATTCTAATTGGTAAAACATGGCCGTATAAGCATGGACAAGATAAACATACTTAGTGCTTGGATTGAATTCTTGGCAATGGATAGTTTTGCTAGGTGAGACCTCACAACAGCTTTTTGTCATTGGGCCTATGGTACCCTATTGGCTAAAGAAAGAAAGTGTTTGAGAAAGTGTAAGTCTTTGTAAAGCAGATGCCTTTGGCATTTTGGCAAATAATTGGGAAACCTACAATAAGGGAGATGGGGAAAAGTCTTAAATTTGCTTAAGCTTCCAGGTGACTTTCCTTACTCCAAATGGAATTGTAGAAACTTAAGGAAAGGAAGAGACTGCAATTAGTATCACAAACCCCACCATAACTGCGAGCAACATTTCATATGTTCTATTATTCATGTATAGGGATCTCCAAACAGCTCTTCTTAAACACTTGCCTTTCCACCTTCCAACAGGTTTAATGAGGGATGCCTAGCACCTTTTCCAGGGTTTTAAAGCAAGATCACATACTGCCTGATAGACTTATGCCCACTGTCAGCCAGAGGGTCATGCAATAGAGATGTGAGAACGTAACAGGATCCATGACATGGATGTTACAGCCACAGATCCAGTTAGTTTGATCCTACTTGTATTTACAGATTTATTACAGACAGTTTTGAACAGCTAATTTTGGCTTGCTTGCCCTGCTTTGTATCAGAAACAGCTATTGAAAGAGCCTGGATTCAACTGTGCTGTTTAAATTGCAGCAATTGAATTTTGCAGCTCAAATGCTGTAAAAAGATGGTCTGCTTTTTGCTCTAACACTTTAAAAAGTACAATTTCATCATGTGAAGGCCGTGATAAACTTCATGCTGCTCAGGGTTTATGATGTCAGAGCCAAGAAATATTTCCTGCTGATAACATAATAGCTGAGAAATATGAGTTTTGGACGGTTTGGGGTTTTGTTTGCTCTGTGTGCATGCAGTATCAGACTTACAGTGGGAAAACAATTAACTCGAGGGACTAGAAAAGCCAGTAGCAGTGGGTTACCATGTAATTGCAGAAGCAATGAGGAATTTCACCTGGTATCATTTGTGACAGCAGTCAAACAGCAAGGCCTAGCAGGGAACCACATATTAAATAGCTGCCGTGATGGGCGAGTCCGCTGTAAAAATAAGCGGAAAGCAGAGCAGGGACGACATATGTACTCTCTGGGAAGGTGGGAAGATAGCTGTAGGATTCCCTTCCTGGGGAGGTTTACTACTGCTTGCCCCGCTTTCTACCAGCAGCCCGTTGCTATCGAGAAAGGGATGGAGCCGGCATCTTTCCCTCCAGCAGGTCCAGGCCTGCTCGGGGTGGGGGGAGGAAGACAGGGAGCAGGAGGAGTGATCAGGACAGGGGAGAACCCAGCAGAGAGGGGACCGCAGGGGGACCGCGCCCCGAAAGTGCCCTGCAAGGGAGCAGGGGGTCTGTGGTGCTGGGGAAGTGGGGAATGGGGGAAGCTCCAGGTCCGCACAAACAGTCCCCACACCCGCGGTCTCCCTAGCTGCGGGCGGCGGGGCCATCGCTAGCGGGGAGCGGCTCCGGCCGGGAGCACTGCTCCAAGCCAGCTCCTCACTCGCTGAGCCTCAGGCGGTTTCGGGCTGCGGGTGGGGGAAATGCCGGCCCCCGCCCAACCTTTCCCTCTTTTTAAATCATTTTTGAAACATCGCTGCAGAATCTTCCGACCTGCAGAAAGCACTGGGAAGCTCTCCCCTCTCCCCCTCATCAACCGCGGGGAGGGCCGGCAGAAACCGCCGCCATCCCCCCAGCGAGCCTTGCGGGGGTCCGGCCGTCTGTCTTGCCGGGGTCCGGCGGGCAGGTGGCGGGGGCGGGCGCTGCAGCCCCAACCCCGTCCTCATCCCCATCCCAGCGCGGGGCGGTGGTGAGCGATTCGGCCGGATTAACGCCGGATGCTTTGAAGTCCCTGTGATCCCACGTCGGGGTGCTTAGGATTCCCCATTCAGTTGTTAATTCCCACTCAGCTTTTTAAAATACCTGAGCGCGCAGACTCCTGCGCCTTCAAAACAAGTTTATGCACGCAGATAGCTCCAAAATTACCCATCTGAGTACTAACAAGACCAAAGGCAGAGGCGAGCAGAGTCGTTAGAAAATAATCGAAGCAAATGGGCACTTTCTTTCCCACGTGAATTTCGGCTCGGAAACTCGTTGGCAGGAGCGGGAGTTTCAAAGGTGCCCGCACCTGCGGAGCCTGCGCCCTCCGGGGCAGGAGGTCGGGGCTGGCACTCGGCTCAAATGGCCAGAAAGGAAAAAAAAAACACAACAAACAACCAACCAAAAAACCCCCCACAAACAAGCTTCCATCAGAAAAACATGAGCTGAGGAGGAAACGGCTGCGGACACCCTGGTGAGATACTCCCTCACTCCAGGCAGGAAGTTTTTGCCGTTGCTATCAGCCCTGAAGAATTGTCCGTCTCAGGTTGTTGTTGTTGGGGTTTTGGGTTTTTTTAGCAGCAGAGATTTAAGACATACAGCGCAGAACGAAGTGACATTATGAAGACATAATAATAAATAAAGTGACCTACGCCTCCACCTTCCCCTAAAACAAACCAAACCACCCCTCACAACAGAACCCATCACGATTTTGCCCCCACGATTTGCTTCTCGGTGACACAAGAACAATGTGAAAAGAACTCTACACCACTTCTCTCCAATTAGCTTCAATGAGTGAAGTAAGAGCACTGCTTTTCCTAGCACAGATTATTATGTTGATTCTTAGCACATTAGTGAGGGGAAATTTTAACTTGAAGAGTTTGAGTTATACAGATGAGAACAGACAGATGAGCAACATCATAGAGGAACTTGAAATCATGTAACAAAAACATATTCTTTCGGGTTTGTTTTTTTGTTTTGTTGTTGTTGTTGTTACTGTACTCTTTCCTTTCTCCACCGTTCAAGTTTCAGGCAGTTATTGGTTTTCCTGTTGGCCACAGCTATGGATTTAATGGCAAAATAGGAATGGATGTAATGAATATGAAAAGGATGTGGAAAAAAAATCTTCTGATCTTTTGTTTTAGGTGTTGATCTAAATTAAAATACAACCTTCTTTAGTACGACCCATTAAAAGGTAGCAAGGGGCTTGGTGTCAGCAGTCCAACCCTGGTATCTACAGGGTGGTGAGACCTCGGCAAACATATCATGGCAACATTTCTGCCTAGTTTACACCTTATTCAGCCCTACTCAAGCTAAAATCCCACCTTCCAATTACCCCTACATATAGCCTAAGGCGTAGAGTTTGACAGCTGTGGAACAACACGGGGCAGGTAAAAATCAGAGCCCCAGCATGATGATAGAGAACAGGGGGCTCTGCCCCCCCATCCCGTGGGGTGGTGGTGGGAGTCTTCTTAAACCCGTGAGCCTGGTGTCAGCGTGGTTGCAAGGGAGACCCCGGGACCTGCAGGATGGTGGTCCTTGGTCCCCGGGAGGAATTCCTGCCTCTGCAGCTCCAGCTCACTGTCCAGCCTTTCCTCCTAAATGAAACACGAGAGTGAGTCAGAGCTAAGAGGTCAGCCCATGAGGTATCACAGCAAAGTGAAGGATATGCTTTTCTTTTGGTCATGTCAGCTATAAAAGCAGGAGCCTTCCACGCATGGGACAGATGGCAATCAGCAGCCGAGCAGGGCACGGGCTGTCCTTGCTTCAGTCACCAGCCATTGGGAAAAGGAGCTGGATGTCGCAGGGTCATGGTCAGTGTTGTCATAAAAAGAGTGGTCAGGGCAGTGAGGAGTGAGTGGCAGAGCTGGACCCAGAGGGACTTTCTTTGCTGGACAGGGTAAGCTGTTTGCTATGTGTGTTTGAGCATTTGGTTGGTGTGGGATACTGGAACACTCCTGCCAGGCAAGTGCTCTTAATGTCCACCTGGGGCTCGAGGACCTTGACACCTTCATCACTTTTCTACTAGCTGTGTAGTAGGTGGAAGGTCCTAAAAGGTGAATTTTTACTGCATTGCTAATTTCTGAAAGCTAACAGATCTGGGGAATATTTGATGAAAGGTGGATGTTAGGAGCTCCTGAGTAGAAGAAATGCTGCAAAAATCCACCTTTAAAGCATGATTATAAAAATCCTACTGCAAACATGGAAAATGATCCCAGCAGGCAGCAATTACACAGGTTTCAGAAAAAAACCCCACACAAACCAAAAATACAGCAACAACAAACCAAAACAGAAAAGCAAAGCAAGCCTGCATTTCCATCTGGTAGCTGAACAGCTCTGGAAATAATTGTCCACTTTGTTTCACCTGTCTCCTTCTGGGGTTTTGAGTCTTGCCTGTCACATTTCATGGCAGCATCTACCAGACGTCATTCAAGTGCTTTGGGGTGGGTGGTGTCCCCGAGGACAGGACTGGCGTGGGGAGCAGCCCCAGCCCAGGTGAGGGGGACACCAGTGGGTGCCACCGTGAGCTGCTGTCCCAGTTTGCTGAGCACTCCACTGGTCCCTGGGGCTCTCCGATTCCACGCTCGGAGAAAGTGGCCAATTATTTTTCTGTCTGAAAGAGTCTGTGATGTGGCAGAGGATGACAGCTCCAAGGGAGAAAACACCTCTTCATTAAAAAGTGCTGCTAAGCACACTGAATATCCAGATCCCAGCACCCAGTTGCACAAAGGTTAGGATGAGAGCCAAGAAATTATGCACTTTGACAGATTTTTATATATACACATATATATGTATATGTACAACACACATACAGGCACACTTTCTTTTAACACAAGGTGGCCAAAATTCTTTAAGTCCATAGTCAGGCAAAACTCCTGCTAAAGTCTGGTTTTACTATTAGCTTTGATGTGAAAGGAATCACCTAGGAAAAAAAAACAACAATTGATTTGGTTACCAAGTGCACGAAGAGACTCAGCTTCACAGAAACAGAAATTATTAGGAGTGTGCTGAGGGAATCTGTGTCTGTTTGAAAGGTTGCAGGGAAGAGAGGGCCAGGCTGCTGAATTTTGTGGGTTCCACTTGATTTCATTGCCTTGTAAGTCAGTTTAATAATTGTATGAATTAATTTTAATGAATTAGAAAGCATCTCTAGAAAAGATACAAAATACATATGAATCATGTGACAATGCAGAATTTGGTTTCTTGGTGAGGCACACTGTGTTATAGATTAGAACTAATCTACTGCTGGAACCAAAGAAAGCTCAAAACAGAAGCTGCATTTTGGGATGTGATTTTTAACAGCCTTTATTTTCCTTCAGAAATTCTGAAAGGCAGAGAAAAGACAAAAGAAGACACACTAAGGAAAAGATGGGAGAAAAAGTGTTGGCCTCCAGGGCTACAGCACGTCAGCAAGGTAGAAGTAATTGTTCCCACAAGTGATCTGTGGAAGAATTTAGGCTCCAAGCTGAACGGTAGCAGCCCTCAGCCTTTACCTAACACCTCACACCCCAGCAGCTTCCCCTAGCCCAGTTCCCTGGCTGCCTGCATTCATGCACTGAGCTGTGTGGGCTCAGCAGGTTGCTGTCCATCTCCCACAGAGTCCCAGTTATGAGCCTGACTCTTCCTTTGCCTCCACCAGGAGGGTGGCCCAGGTGGGATGCTCAGAGCATCACACCACTAAGGCTGTGTTGCAGATGGGCCCTGCTTCCTCTCACTCCAGTGTCTCAGGGAAGCGGGAAAACCTTCAGACAGAACAGGGGCAGGGCAGCAAGAGACCCCCTGGTTATGGCTATCTCATTATTTATAGAGGAACATACTGAGATAAACCACCACCAGTCCCTTGGAACTGGGAGAATATTCCATCTGACCTATAATCCAGGGGTACAGTGATGAATAAAGAGATAGGCTCGCATATTTGATATTCAAGTCTGGCCAATGAGAAATGTGGAAATCCTGTGCTGACCAAGTGGATAAACCCCTGTGATGATGCTTTTATTCAGTGACTTGACAGAATCATTAAACTCAACCTTTTCCTAGCCTTTCCTGCAGTTTTTTAATTGAAATTTTCACCTCCTCTTGTCCTCTCATTTGATCATATAACAATTACTTCCTCAGCATCCTAGAGGAGGCATCTGCAATAAAGCAGAAATGTTCAAAATATGGAAAATAATTTCTTCTTTTCCTTGACAATTTACAGGTCATAGACACTTGTTTTCACTAAAGATTTTAAGCCACTATCACTTATTTTCAGTAGAACTTTAAATCCTGCAACGGCGTGTCTTTGTTCTCATATGTTTCAGTGGAGAACTGCTGGGTTTTGGTTCTGCACTGTTTGTATTTGATTGTTCTCTGCTTAAAATGCACTGCAAAGTAACCATAACAATACACTGCTTTTCCATGCTTAGCATATTCATTACCTTGTCTTCCTCTCAACTTCTTGATTTGCATGCAAGAAATCTGTGTCAGAGAGAATGCAATCTGCAAGCCAATAAAACCCTGTCCCATGGGAGGAAGGAGTCAAAGTGGTGCATGTAGCTCAGCTGAAGAATACAAAGTACGTACAAGAGCATGGTTCTGTATCACATGAAAGACCCACAGTCCAAGAGCAGCATACCAGGTAGAGAACAGCTATTGCAAGAGGCAGCAAAAGGGCTATGTCTGCAGTTCCACCAGGCATTGCCTTTATTGACAAAACCAGACCGTGGAGTCTCCCATTCCCTGGGCGGTGCCTGCCTGCCCCTGTGGCTCAGGTCTTCACCGCTCAAGTCAGTCTGTATGAACATTTGGAAGACTGTGCTTTAAATCAAGCGTCGGGGTGTAGTTCTTCTTAAAAAGTACCCTTTCCCAAAAGAGTGTTTTTAACCCTGCTTACTTCAGTGACTGGGTTCAGCACACAGTCTTACCAACAGCTGCATCAGCACAACGGAGGCGACAAGCAGTGTTACGGGAACAAAAACCAGGGCTGTGGGGTAGAAACTTCCTCCACTGGTTTCACAGGCGCCCTGTTGAACCCTCCGTGGCAGAGGAGCTGGGGCAGGCTAGCCAAGTTGCCGCCTTTCTGCAGCACAGCCACCCAGGGCTGGGGATCCGTGCTCAGCAAAGGTAGACCCGTGCACCACTGGAGCACTCAGGGGTGCTTGTCTGACCCACTTTAGGCTCAGGTCAAGTTTTTGTCAAATCAGTCCATGCGCCTGACGGAGGCTTAGCCAGCTGCAGGCGAGTAGGCAACACCCGGCCCTGGGTAAAGGCTGCTGGTGAGGAGTCAACCCGCTGCAGTGTTTTGGAGAAATCCGACCCCATGTGTGGGTGTACCACCCAGCAATCTGAGGCCCGTGGCCACAGCACTTCTCATTTAGCACTAGAGATCTTAAAATCAGATTTGTTGAACCATGGTCTGTCTGATCTGGTTGCAGCTCCCGAGCTATGGCGGTATTTCAAGGCACAGGGAGATAAATGATGATTTTCCTCAAGGTGCTGCGCCCTCAACTCCGGCAGTTCAGCAGCCGGTCTGGGGCAGAGGCTGGGGCAGTAACATTATCAGACCTCCTCGACTCTGAGCACAGCAGAGCTTAGACTGTTAAAGCAGCCAGCACTGGTTTCTCACTCCAGATTTGATCTCAAACACCCAGGACAGAAGCAGTTACACCTCTCTGAACCAACTCTGCTGCCTGCCTTGCTCAATACTCACTCTCATAAAAACCAGAGTTAAAAATTTGCCAGTTCAGAATAGTAACAGGCAATGGCAGATCGAGCATAGTTACACTTTCTGTGTCTCTCACCAAAGTGTAATTTGGTGGTGTCTGATACAGCTAAGAGCTAAAATGATGATGCACTGGGCTGGGCTAGGCCAACCTTCAGTGGCATGATCTTATCAGTCAGAAACCTAAATCAGCTTTTAAAATCCATGCTTATGGCCCAGAGCTCACATGGTTATGCTAGGGGTCGTATGCTGTGCTCCAGGGGCCAGAAACCGCAGGAGAGGACTGATGAGACTCCATAAACCCAAATGGCTGCTAAAGCATGCCTGGCTGAAACCACAGCCTTGCCAACTTCAGTAGCTGGACTGTATGCCTGTATGCCTGTACTCGGGGCAAAGCTTGTGCCAGAAGTTGTCTTTAAATTTGTTCCCTATTATCCATCCTTTCCTTCCAAATAAATGAGAGTCTGCCAGAGACTTGTCTGCAAAGATGTGGACTCTGTACAGCGCTATCCATCTGAAGTTTGCCACAGCCTTTTCAGTCAACTAGTGACAGGTCTGTGTGAGATGCTTTAACTTACTGCAAAGCCTTTCTTAATAAACACTCATAGTTTTCAATGAATATGTCTAAGGCATCCCCAAAACTTGACTATGAAAAGTACATTCAGCTGCATAGTATCCCCTGTTAAACTGCAAGAATTCGAGTGATGTTTACCTCCTTTTCTTTTTAAAAGGAGGTTGTAGTTTCCATAGAAAATGTTTGAAGGTCTGTGAACTATAAAATCTTCCCACTCCTGCTATAGTGAAGCCCTGAAAGGCACAGGTGAGCAACCTCCTAAGGAAAGAGGGGCACAGCAGTGTTTATTAAATCCTGATTGAATACGTGACTTGCCATAGCTTGTTGCTTTTGGAAATTCTGACTTTATAGAGCTTGCAAACAGTTATAGAAAACAAGAAGCAATGTTTGTAACAAGAAGCATTAAAAAAAAAAAATCAGTAGTGTAATATCGTAATAAAAAAACAAGTTAAAGAAAAAGCTTAAGTAAAAATATTAGGTATAGCCAAACTGCCGTTAAGAGGCAATCTGCTTTAAAGCATACATGCAGGGGCATTTGAGCTGAAAAAAAGTTTCATAATTACATCAGCTCTGTAGGCTGAACTGTTACTACCATTCACAGGAAAATAAACCAGTGACTAAACAAAAAAAATTATGGCAAGTTTCCCCCCCATCATATTTCTCAGTAGCAATGAGATCAACGCCCCCCAGTTGTGACTCACTTGAAGTCAGCAGAGATTTACCAGGGCTGAAATGTGCCCTGTAATTTTAGCCACTGTGTTTCCCCACAGAGACCCTTCTTGACACCTCCATCCCTCATGGGCTCAGCAGCCCTGGAAATCCTCTTCTCCCCAGTGTCCCAGCTACATCTTTCCCATTTCTTATTTTTCAGAGTGGGCAAGTCTGTTGTGTAGGCATCCTTACTCAAGCACTCTTACATCAGAGCCAGTTCTCTCCAGCACCCAGGGTCAAACCTGCTTCCCACCTTCCCAGGAGTGCTCTGGATTCGTGTCTCATCGCTCCATGAGCTGCACTGTACGTGTCTCCATTGCACAGGGATCACCAGGGTGGCTGCACACTGAGACAGGCCCTAATGTCATCCCACAGTGGCTGGTACCCTTGAATTACCCCATCAGCCTCTCAGGACTCCATATCCAGAGACCTACTGGGTGCTGGCTTATCTGATGGTGGTCCATGACTAGCTGGGTTTCCTGCAGCCAGCATTGGAGTACTCCAGGATATACAACCAGCTTTTTATGGTCTCAATGCTTTAAAGTTCTACTGGATGAAAAAGCAGAGCAGATGGTTCCTGGGCTGGGAGCTACTCCCCTTTGACATCTTCAGAAAGAGCATCCTGGGAAAGGCCGTGAGCTGCACTAAATAACCTGAGCACCAATGAATCTGCCCTTTCCTACTATTATTCTGGATCTTCTTGCATCAGCTGTGCCAAGAGCATTCTGCCACTGGTGTTGACACTCTGGAATTGAATATGCATAATATTTAAAAATTATCATGTGGCATTCCAGTGGACAAGTGCAGAAATAGTCTTAGGTTGAGCTTGGCTACCTTTTCTGACTTGGCTACCAAAATAATTTGTCCTTTTTAATCACTGGAATATGGACAGATTTTATGGAACACTCCACTTATGTCTAAATATGTTCTTCGGAAGGGATAAAAGCATGGCAGCTGGAAGACAGCAATTAAAAAAAAAGTAATGTAATGTAATTTACTTAGAAGAAAAAAAGGATAGGTTTTATTTTCCTACCTTCTCCTTAACCCCTACAGGCTGTGATATTGTATGTGTAAATTCAAATTAACACTTCTCCCATCTGGATTTCTGTATATTTAAATTGGAGGCTTGGAAGAACTTTTTTCTTAGAATAAATGCTTGTGAGAAACAACCATGTTTGAAGAGCAATGGGTTGGATGGCTGACCATGCTAGAACCTGTCTAGGGAATCCACAGCCAGGGTTGTCAACTATTTTTCATGTATAGACTTCATCACCCGAGGAGGGATTGTTACTTTTGTAGGCAGGTCATGTTAGCTGATAATTGAGTTTCTGTAACTTTGTTAAGTCCTTATGACCTTTTAACTCTACCTTTGCATTTTTTTGGGCCAGTCCCCTATGCAGCCGGGCACCGCTGCCTGGCAGCTCGTTTACCTTCTGTCTCTGGGGGACCTCATCCCATGGGGAAGTGCCTTAGCTGCTCTGGTTGCTCCTAATCCAAACCTACCCGGTCAGGTAGGAGAGCAGGGATGGGTATAAAGGCATGTCTGCCTCAGGGCTGAGGGGAAAACCAAAACCCAAAGAAGAAACCCCCCAGGATGCCCTCTTCAGAAGAGAGCATCACCCAGGGCCTGGGCTGCACCATGGTGCGGACATCCTTCCTGTGAGACCCAGCGCCTCCGCCTACCCCCTTCACATGCTCCAGTCAGCTGCAGAAAGGCTACAGCTGTGAAGCCCTCAAAACCAAAAGCTGGTAGGCAGCACCAACCCATTTCTCTCTGCCCTGCTTTTGTCTGTGACTTCGCTGCTCGTCCTTCCCCTGCAGTGGGGCTGGAGTCAGAGAGCAAACTCTTCTCCATCATTCCCAAGCAGATGCCCTGCCAGACACCCACCAACAGAAGCAGCTGCTCTTTGGCCTCCTCACCCTCACGGGTGCCTAGGGGAGGCTCCTCTGCGCAGGTGAACAAGGAGGAAGTGTTCCCTGGGTGCCCTGTTCCTCTCCCCACTGTTTGCTGGGTGCTGGCACAAGGGGCAGGAAGCAGCAGCCACTCAGCAAATCTGCCTTGGCTGCCTCTGGCTGGCTCAGAGAAAGAGAAGCTTCAGAAGTCAATTAGCACAGCATGAAAGCAAACTCCCCCACCCCCCTGCCACCCCATCCCAGCAGCCCCCCAGACTCAGAGGCCTGTTCCCAAACTCAACGAGCCCAGCAGCATTCAGATGAGATTGTTTCAGCTGTTGGTGGCCCTGTGGTGGACCCTCAGCCTGCCCACCCAAGGCTGAGGGGGGACCTAGGCTTCCCGGGACCATACTGAAACATGGACACAGGCAGATGGAGAAAACATCACTGCTTGTGCTGGGTGGTCAGCATGGGGTGTGCTGCGGTTTCAGCAGGAGGGTAGGAGGAATGCGACGGGCTCTGTTTGCTGACGTGGTCACAGCTTTTTAAAACAAGCTTATGCTGCAAAATCCAAGACATCTCAGATGATGCTTTTTTCAGCATGCTGCTGGCTGGTGTGGAGGCTCCCAACAAGTGCAATTTAGAGCAGCTCCACAGGAAGCCACACATGCACCAGAGAGCAGCGAGACACCTTGGGGCATGATGCTGCACCCCTGGGCCTCAGAGGTGAAGCTGCAGGTGATGGGAAGGCAGCAGGATGAGCCCACAGGCTTTCAAGGACTCTCCCTTCCTTCAACACCACCTGCAGCAGCCCTGCATGCTTCATTTCCACACTGCAGTGTCATTCCTTGCTCTCAGCTAAAGCTTTTCCCTGACCAGAACTGGTGCCAGGTCCTCCCCAACCTGAGCCAGTGCCATCATGCCAGTGGGAATCTGGTCTCACCTCTGCAATGCAGAATAAATCAGATGCTGCATCTATGGATGGCTGTCGTTCCTCCCACTCTCAATGCATCTGGAAAGGCTCCTTCAGCTGTCCCTCACTGACTGGGCTGTCACGCCGCCTGCACATCCCTGTGCACCCAGCAACAACCATGCATGCAGGAGGACAGCACAGTATCATCGTGAGCAGAGCAAACCTTCCAGCAGCTCTTGTCCTATGCTGGGTTGCAGCTGCAGCTGCACACCTGCGGGATGCAGACCCCAAAGTCTCACCTACTTGCATGCAATAAGGAAACAATAATATGGATGCCACACACTGTGGGAGAGGGGGTAGCTTTTTCTCATTGATACTGATAACTGCAGAATTAATACGTTCCTTTGTAGGTCTATACATTTTGCAAGTAGCCTTTTTCCCCGAAAACTAAAGTCCCCAAAGGAGCTGAAGCTGTTTTGGTCTCAAGTGATGATCCCTGTTCCTCCTACCCCCTGCTTCTCCACTTCCCCATTTTTGGCTCACTGCCCACCTTCTCACTTTGAACTGTTCACTGGTCTGGGTGTTCGTGTGGCCCTTCACTTTAGGTCACTGAGCTGATGGAGGATCATTCGTGTGATGATCCTGCGGCCATACACATGAAAATCTTGGTTTTCTTTGTATTAATAGTTCACTGAGTTGAATCACAGCAGGGTCTAAGGAGCAGACTGGGCATCTGGAGAAGAGAAGGGGTGAGGGGAAGGGAACAGCACATCTTCCTGCTGATGGCAGAGATCAGCTCTGTTCCATCACCTCACTTCCTCTAATAACAGATATTTTAGGGGGGCAGCTTGCTTGCCTTTTTTTTTTTTTTTTTAATAGTAGAAGATTCAATCCTTCAGATTGGATGCTTTCCTTCAGAAAATGCTCTTGCTCAACCAGAAAGGCTAGGCTCAATGCAGGAGAGACTAAAGAAATCATAGAACCACAGAATCAACCTGGTTGGAAAAGACCTCAAAGATCATCTAGCTCAATCGTAACCTAAATCCACCCACCATAACCTAAATTCAGTTACCATAACCTAATCTACCCGTTCAATGCTTAAATCATGTCCCTAAGCACTACATCTGTATTTCTTTTAAACACTTCCAGGGATACTGACTCCACCACCTCCCTGGGCAGCCTGTTCCACTGTCCAACCACTCTTTCAGTAAAGAAATTCTTTCTAGTATCTAGCCTAAACCTCCCTTGATGCAACTTCTGGCCATTCCCTCTCATCCTGTCATTATTCACTGGAGAGAAGAGGCCAACTCTTACCTCCCTACAACCTCCTTTCAGGTAGTTGTAGAGAGCAATGAGGTCACCCCTCAGCCTCCTCTTCTTCAAACTAACCAACCCCAGTTCCCTCAGCGTCTCCTCATAGGACTTGTCCTCCAGTCCTTTCCCCAGCCTGGTAGCTCTTCTCTGGACACGCTCCAGCAACTCGACATCCTTCTTGTAGTGAGGGGCCCAGAACTGCACACAGTACTCGAGGTGTGGCCTCACCAATGCCGAGTACAGAGGCACAATCACCTCTCTACTCCTGCTGGCCACTATATTCTTGATGCAGGCCATGCAGACAAGCCAGGTTAGAAGCATTGGGTGGCTATTACCAGTTTAGCTAACCAAGGGCACCAAGTATGGGCATAAAACTCTATTCTATGTATCAAATACTTTGCCAAAATACTTGCCGTCCTGCTCACACCCTCCTGCACACAGCACCAGCAGAGGCATGTACTGTTTTTCTTGGATTCAGATAAGTTTTTCTCTAATTAACCAAGAATATCTCACACTTCTTGAAGGATGTGCTATTATCAGCACTACGGCTCCATCAGCAGCATATCCAGCAGGCTCCTGTCTCTGATTCTGAGAATCTCAGGATTCTCTGTCTTCCATTTTTGTCAGGGGAAGCTGGGACACCAAATGTTAATCTGAAATGATTGCTTATTGCGTGTGATTACTGTGCTTTGTACTTGGACAAGCCTGAATCCCTGGGGTTAGAAACACTCAGAGGCACCTTTAAAAAAAACAACAAAACAATCAAGCTCATCAACAATTTATTTATATGTTTAATATAATTGAACTTGAACCAAAATAGGGTACAGCGCAAAGACCACATGTCTTTAAAAGAATTTCCTTTCGACCACACACATAAACGTCAGTTTAGCTGGTTATTTGGTTAAAGGAATTGAGATCCTGTACGTAGTTTATTCCTGACCTACTGCATGTTTCATCACATGCAAATGCTCAATTTTTTTCTGAGGAGAAAGGGGAAGGTTATTGCTGTGTTGCTGTATGCGCTATCTCCTTAAGCAAGTTGAAGAATCTGACTTTGCTAGGGCTTTGAATCAGGTTATGCAAATCTGCTGATTTTATTGGGCAAATTGGGTGCTGCAATAATTTTAAACACCTAATAAAGTGGCTTTCTTATGTCTTGCTACCATCAAGAGCTGTTTAGATGGTACATTATGGCATATACAATGCTTCAGGTCTGACCTGATGACATTGTGGCTGTAGGTACAGCATTATTTGACTCTGGCTCTTGCTCTGGCCCTGGGGAAGGTGACTGCAGTGCATCCAGGAGTGGGGAAGCCGTGGTAGAGCTAGCTGAAAAACAAGCAGAGAAGTGGGAAGGATCAAGTTCATGGCATAAGCAAATATCCTACAAATCATCAAGAGACTAACTGGATGGCCACAAAGAGATTTTTGTCAAGGGTTTTATACAGCTAAAATCAATTCATTCACTTCATCTGTTTTGAACATACTGGAGATGCAGCTAGAGATGTCACAAATGGTTAGAGTTGCCTGGAAACCTTCAAGGTGTCAATTGACCATATTTTTAGGCGCAGGAATGTTACATGGGCACACCACAATTTCACCAGTGATTTCTTTAAAAAACAAATGGAGTCAGAAATCTACAAGGGAATAAAAATACCAGGAGAGTGAAGCTGAGTTGAAGCAGGGTAACTCAAAATCAATATTTTGCTTTTAAACTCTTAAGGGGAGGCCCAGGAGGGCTGCACTCATTTTGTCCTCCTTCCTTATTGTCCTCAGAGGATTGGCTGAGAAGTGACAAGGCTGCTCCATTCTTACCGTAGGACATTCCTCACTAACAAGACACTTGTTCGAGTAGTGGCTGCCACTTCCCTGCCCAGTGCCTGGCTTTCACTGAACAGTATCAGACAATGGTCAAACCAAACTTGAAACTAGAGGCAGAAAAAGGGCTCCTTTCCTTTTGCTGTAGGCAAGCGTTGAACGTCCTTCTGCCTGCAATCTAATCTCTGTGCATGAGAAAGCATCCCTGGCACAACAATCAGTGTTTGCATTCAGGTAGTAAATTCAGTCTGAGCTTGCTCCAGAGATGGGGCCAGTGATGAGGGGAAGAAGTGGCCACATAACTGTATCCTGCCCCTTTTACCTGTAGTTATTCATCTGCAGCTTTGCCTAATACAACTGGGGAAAAAGGAGGCAAAAACTTGTAGGTGTTTTTCTAAGCAGAGGTGGGCAAAAGCCTGAGAAGCTTCTGGGGTGCTGTTTTCTGTAGTTCTCACAGCATAAAAACATATGGCCAGGAAAGGGTATAAGGTTCTTAGGTCCTTGGCTCCCAAATATGGCTCCTTGGGGCCACACACATGCAGAAAAAGCACAGCCACGCTGGGGAGTGGGTTTCTCCAGGATGAGGGGTACAGACCATTCACAGTGGTCTAAAGAAGACTTTGTTCAAACCAGAGATGCCACATTGAAAAAATTCAGAATCTGTGTCCTCATGTAGTCACATTTGCTGGACTTAAGCAGCTGAGACACAGGATGGAGGTGTGAACTCCCCATCCCTGCACCAGGGTGAATTAAACAGGAGCAGATTTCTCCCGCCCCTTAAACAAGGAGGACTTTGGATACCAGTGGCTGGCCAGCTAAAATTGTGGTCTGTGGTCCTGCAAGCTCTGACCCTGGCATCACGAGGGGGCTGTGTCATGGCAAAGCCTCTTCCCAGATCTGCAAGGCAGCAAACCCACCATGAGCAACACTACCAAGTAGAAGGGGGGATAGCAGAATAACAGAGCATGTAAATCCACAAAGCAATCCGAGCACCGAACTTCAAAAACTATTTTATCCAAATGCTAAGGTGATAGGAGCTAAGTGACTGTCAAGGACTGTTAAGGACTGTCAAAGCTCTAGATCAACCTAAATCCGCACAAAAAATTGAGATGAGCCCTCAGTCATCACTTTGGGCTCTTCACAAACCAATTAACCAGAACCAACACAAGCTTAGGGTGGAAGAGTGATGGTCCTTGTCCCTGCTCTGCTTGGTCCATAGTTATGCAGGTCAGTAGCAGTTTTGCCCTGGGTCAACGCCACCTCTTGAAGAAACATCTGCAGAAATATGTCTTGCAGGAGGTACAAACATTTGTGCACCCTGGGCATTGAGATCAGCACCAGGGCAGGGTGAGGAGGCTGAGTAGTATCTTGGTAAAGCTGAGGTTACAGATACAGCCCAGGATTGCATTCCTACAGACCTTCAGGCAGTATATAAGCTTCTTGATACAGCTGAAGTACAGAGCTATGCAGCCTTCATCCATTCAAACCCTTCTCAGCTGTGTGTAGCTGAGTTGCCCTGCTGGCAGGTGAGGGTGGGTTGCCTGACAGGAGGCCTTCAGCCAGGGCAGGAAGCAGTGCAATGCCAGCTGTCATTTCTCTCACTGTGTCCTGGTGATGGAGGGCCGCCTTGGGAGCTGGCTCCTGTTTGCAACAAAGAAAATTCAAATCAGAGTGAGTATTTACACTTTTCTGAAATGAGTTCTTCCCCAGCGGTGCTGCCCACTGGAGATTTTCAAAAGACTGGCCAAGGCAGTCCCCTTCAACCAGCCCTGCCAGAATCAGTGTCTGCAGGAGGACCTCATTGCTACTACGTGGCAGAAAACCTGCACCAAAACTCTGCTCAGAGCAGCACAAAGGAGGTTTCAGTTTTGCTTTGTTCGTTTTCCTACGCATTTCCACTTGTTTTCTAGATGTTGCTTCTTACCCTGGTTGTAACATGCCAAAGCACCCCAGAGTCTACAAAGCACTACATGAAGCTTCGTTTGGTTTATCCCAGTTTCATGCCTCTGCCAGAGACACTAAAATGGACCATGAGTTGGTGGATCAGACTTCAGATATCCCAGCGAAGACAGATGTGTGCCTCAGTACCACTTCATTAAGTCGTTTGTTTAAACCCCCCAAACAACCCACTTTCATGCAGATGGAAATCCCAGCCTCCCTCTTTTCACTTAGATGTGGATTCTCCATCGGCAGATACATGTTGATCTGCTCAGCTAAAAAACTTCAAACCCCTCAAATTCTGGTCTTTGACCCTACCCTAAAACTAATTTGAACTATTCTCAGCTGATCTAGAGTTGAAGGGGATGCCTTTTAACTGGAAATACCTTATCTTTAGACAAGTAATTGTTGTTAATTAAACCAGTAAAGAGACATTACCTTCTGCTTACTTAAGTTTTAGCCTGTGGATTAACAGGCAATCCATGATGTCTTTTAAATGAGGATGCTCTCATGGAATTGAACAACCCCAGCAGCAATATCCTTTTCCTGTGAGATCTAAAAACATAAACCTTGCAGTGTAGACTGAGAGTAAACTCTCCCACACAAACCACACATTTCTAAAGCTTGCTTTATCTCTTCAAAATGGATGTAGAACACCTCCAATTAAAAAAACCAACAAAACAGCAGTAATAGAAAAAAATCTGTAACCAGTTGCAAATACAGAAATTACTGTGTGGAAATAGAAGGGGGGTGTGTTTGTACATGGAGCCTTCCTGCACTGGCATTTCTGAAAAGCATGAGTAACAACATGGAGGTGCAGGAGTTGTAACAGTAAGAGCTTGATAGAAAATATAAAAGTAGCATCCACGAGATTTGATAGCGTAAGAAAAAAATATTTATGGTAAAATATTTCACATTGTCTAAAAAAACCTCAGCTGCTTCGCTGTTCACTTGCAGAAAGACAATGATAACTGTGATAATTGCAAAAATGGTGATAATGCACTGAGACAAAGTGCTGGGTAGATGGGAAATAGCCTGGAACAGCCTGGGTAAAATACAGCCAGATGGGGCTGCCAAGCATATTTCTGCAAAGCAGGGAGCCCTTCAAGCACCCCTGGATTGCAGCGTGGCACGTACACTACTACCAAAAAGAGGATGGATGGACCTTTGGATGGATCCAGCAATGTGTACACACATAGAATTTTTTTTACCTGGGGTTTGAATGCCCAAAATAATGCATCTGTGTTAACCTTTAACTTGTGGAAGAGCCAAACAACACCAGTGGGGTGTAATGGTTACCCTTACTGGATTTAGTGTCTACAGGTTGAATTCTCTGTGTGCTGCCTTGTGTAGTGTCCTTTGCACTGGGGAAAGTGAATACCAGCTGCAAAATGCTAGCACTTGACACCTATTTGCTATTGAAAAATGTCTTGTTGTATGGTGCTAGACAATAGTGATTTGACTCCATAGAAAGTTTTCCCAGCCACAACAAATTGGAGAAAGCCCCATACAACTTAACAAATTCTGCCTGTCAAATACCATATACAAAATAATATTTATCTTTTTGCAAATTCATTACTGTGGTCCTAATATCTCTCTGCTTATTGTGTTTTACAGAAGGTTTATTCCTTCTGTAGATTTCCCTTAAAAAAACAAACAAACGAAAAAACCCCACCAAAAAACAACTAAACAAAAAAACCTCCCAACAATTCTTCTGTGTTTAAAACAACCCTTCCCCTATAAAAGGGTTAATTTTCAAATTTTGTGAAAGACAGAAAATCATTGTGTCTGCACAGAGAATTTTTTCCTCTTCAACCACCTTTCTTTGTAATGAAGAAACATCAACATATAATGGGCCAAGTAAAGCTGAAAATTTGCTACTTTAGAGAAGATAGAAAACTTATTGGAGCTTTTCCCATTAAGTTTTGATGGCTATGCTCTTTCCCAAAGACTATAATTTTTTTATCTGTCTCCCTTACATGCTCATGATTCCTGTGAGTAAATCAATTCAGCAGAGGCACAGTACATTTTTTAATCCCATAATTTAGATTTTTAAAATGGTTCTGAAATTTCACATATATCAAAAAATCTGACTGTGATCCCCAGCTAGGATGTATTCTTCAAGAATAGACTGACATTTGAGTTACTGAGGAAAGGCAAAGATGAAGAGCAGATATAAAGAGATCAAAGATATTTTTTCCTCTGCCATTAAACCCCCTCTGTGTTTCTAGTAATGTTGCTACTGACTTTGAATGTCTCAGCCTAGATTTGCTAAAATAAAGCTACCAAAGGTCTTTGTTTTCCCCATTTACCACCTTGGCTGCACTGGGCAGCCGTGCTTAGGGAACGGCAGAGGAGCAAAAAGCACGGAGGAACCAAAGCTTTAGAGTGCACAGACTGGCAGCTAAAGTTGAGACCTTGACCTGTCACATCACCCAGCTCCAGTGACACAAGATGTGACAAGGAGATTGCACAGCACCCTCACAGCAGGCACCTGCACCTCCTCTCACTCTATCTCTACCACTGCAGCAGCAGGGTGAGAGCTGGGACACAATCTCAGTCCCCCAAATCCATGAAGTTCACACATAAGCAAGGGTTGCATTGGCATTTAAACAGGATCTGAAGCAGGTTTGTTGGTTTTACACGTCTGGCTCAGGGAGGGACGACTACAGACAGAAAATATGGACTCTGGTGCTTTGCAGTCCCAAAGCCTTCTTCAGCAAGTGGAGTTCATAAACCTCCTGGCAGCTCCGATTATGATATCCTCACTCGTAACAAGCAATACCTACTCCAGGGGAAATCTCTTTGATTTTTAATTTAGCCTAAAGTTGTCACATAGGTGTAAGACACCAAGACTCAAAAGTTCCTGGAGAGTTAGAGAGTACTGGCATTTGCATTTGAATCTCAGCTGTTGGCTCCAAGTGTGAGGGAGGAGAGAGGGGGCACAGTCTCCTCTCCCGGCTTACATGTCTTGCATATTTTATTTTAGCAAGAAAAAGAATTCTGGACGAAAAACAAATGCTGGGGTAGGTCCCAATGTTTTTAAAGGCCATCATATATACATATATAGGACTAGCTCAAATTTTGAAGATTTTTTTTTTCAATTCAGATATTTACTTCTTCATCTGTATGACTTCAAAGAAGTGTAGTTAAAATTTGTCATGAGTTACTTAGAAGAGATCCCAAGTAGTTTCTGTGTCTATCAACCAAAGGTCCTGCAGAGCCATTGGTTTTTACTATTTTAGCAAGTACAACCCTCAGGCTAAAGATAGGAAATGGCAACAAATTTAAAGTCTCACCACAGACAGTAACAAAGGCAGAAATAAGGTTCAGAAGCCTGTCCTGCCTGCTTCCTGCTCTACCCAGCAGGCCATGCTTTTTCCTTGGATGCTGAGACAAATTTTTGCTTTTTAAGCTTAGCACAAAACCTCCATATTCTGTCTTAGCACTATGTGCCTTTGCCCTTCCCTTCTTGTCCTTCATTCACCCCCACTGTACTCACATATCTCTGACCATGGGTTGCCTGTCCCCCTATAAAACCTCCTGCCATCCTGCAGTGGGAGCAGAGTTGTACGTGGTGTGGGCACCTGTCCGTCTGCCGCTGCTGCTTTGTCCCCACATTCCATGTGGTGGTTTTGTAGAGTTTTCTAGATTGAATGCAAAGTGGAAAACAAGGAAAATAGTGCAAATGTTAGAGACTAGCATGATTACACCAACGTTTAAGATAGTGTTTGAATTTGGTGGCCAAGTGGCCACCAAAGGAAGGGTGAGAATGAATGAACCCCGACCACACTGCATCACAGGCTGTAATAGCTGCAGATGAGAGATTGATTTATATTCCAGTTTTTCAGAGGATAATTATGGATTCACCTGTTTGAAAAGAGATAAGCAGGTTGGGCCTTCAACTCTCTCATTTGGGAACACTGCTATTTAAAGTGAAACATATATTTGTTTATTGCGTTAATCTTAATGAGGTTAATGCAAAAGGGTGTTGGGTATTTGTATACCCATTTCTGAACCTCCAAGAGAAATGTGGTGATGTCTGAAAGTGCAGAATGACACCCAGCAGCAGGTCTCTGGTTTGGAACTATCACTATTTAGAAAAATGACGTATCGGATTTTTTTTTTTTTCTCTTTCAAATGCAAGAGCAAGGAAACTTTCAAAGTAGTTAAGAAGCACACAACACCAAGGAGACTAGTTTTTTAAGAGTGAAAATATTGTTCTAGTGGTCTCTGCTACAACCTACCATCAATATTAAAAAACTAATTGGACACTCACATGGTAGCTGTCAATGTCAGTGCTTTCTTTTCTAGACAGCAAGACATATGAAGATAGAAACACTTCAACATCAGAGCATAAACAAATCTGTAAATGACCAGTCAAGAAAACAAATCTGGTTGATTGTTTGACCAGAGGTTGATTCCTTAACCGTCCACTACAAAGTATATGGCTGTTGTGTCCCACTGCCAGAGCAGGGTGATACAGTGGCAATAATAAAGATAGCAGACAGAAGACCCACTGTATTATGTGGATTGTGCACTTGGTCTTGCAAATCAACTCATGCATACCTTGGTTCATTTGCATGTGATATTTGGAGGGTAAAGAGACAGACATAAAAAATAAATGGAATTACTCTGGAAAATAGGCTCACTTTCACCCAAGAAAAAAATTAGCTTCGGGTCACAATACAAATCTCAGTGTTGAATGTTTGTCTACCCACAAATGCAAAAGGCTTTGATTCAGTTAAGCACATGCCCAGCTTTAGACTTGTGCTTAAGTCCCGTTTATCACAACTAAACACTACTTACAGTACTTTGCTGCATCAGGAGCTGGATGCAGTGTTCCCATGGATAGGCAGCCATATGCCATGCGTGCTGTAGTATACAATGTTTAATTTCCCCAGGGAAAATAAATCTTGCAGAAATTTCTCTTCATCAGGCCTTTTATTAGACACTGCTAGATCTGAGTCCCAGGGGAGCATGATTTCCTTGGTTGCAATGGCATGTGCACTCCTAGAAAATACAGAAGATGGCTGGGCAAACCAGTACCAGAACTGGTACCAATTCCAACAACCAGGTAGACCCTTGCCTGCATGTTAACAAATGATCAGGAAAAATAAATAAAAACTACGAAAAAAAATAACATAACTGCACCTGGAACAACCTTGCTGTTTCATAAGCCTGCCCTTCCAGGCAGCCCACCTACCCCCAGCCCCTTCCTTTCCTGGCCATGGTTGTCTCCATGAGTCGGGAGATGCTGCATGGGAAACAGCAGGTTCCTGCCCAAGCGGGGATGGCTCCAGTGTCAGACTGGGGATGGACCCATGGATCCATCTTTCCTTCCCCTGCCCACCCCGACCTCTTGGCACTTATTCTGACCACTTGTAAATGTTTTGTGAGGTGAGGGTGACCTGGTGCGGCCCCGAGTGGAAGAAGAGGAGTCCATGCCATTCTGCTGACAGAGCAGGTAAGCAGCAGAGCACACGGAGAGGAAACGTTCCAGGTGTGTGGGCCAGGACTGGAAACGTTCCAGGCGTGTGGGCCTGTTTCCAGGCAGGCTGGAAAGGATGCTGCTGTGAGGGGTCACCAGCTATCAGTGAAAAGAATAACAGCTTTGGCTCACCAGTGAGCCCACCCAAATGCTTCGGAGGGAAGGCTGCTGGGAAGGAAACACACTGAGATTTTACATTTGCCAGATTTGTCCCTCTCTCTCTTTCTCTTGCCTTTTCTAGTTTTAATCCACCAGGATAGGCTCTTAACGGTTTGGTGCCTGATGGAAATCAAGGGCAATTTAATATGTTCCTTCTAATTGATGCACCAACATTTTCTAAACAACTTCCCTTACTCTTCACCCTGGGAACACTATACTCCTGCTCAGGCATTACTATTCCTATTTTACTCAAGGAACAACCAAACCCACTCTCAAAAGGACATTGTCTATGATCTGCTTTCTTTGAAATGCCACTTACTCCCAGGGGCATTGTCCCCTTACCACTGGAGAACCAGCAGTCACTGATGGAGTAGGATAATATAGAATAATAGAACTGTTCAGGTTGAAAAAGACCTTCAAGATCATCGAGTCCAACCTTATCCCAACACTATTACCCTATTTCTGATGACCCACCGCTAAACCACATCCCCAGGCACCACATCCAGATGACTTTTAAACACATTCAGGGATGGTGACTCAACCATCTCCCTGGGGAGCGTGTTCCAGTGTCTAAAAACCTTTTCTGTAAATAAATTTTTTCTGATATCCAACCTAAATCTTCCTTGATGCAACTTGAGCCCATTTCCTCTTGTCCTGTCATCAGTCACCAGTGAGAAGAGACCAACCCCACTCTCACTACAACCTCCTTTCAGGTATTTGTAAAGAGTTATAAGGTCTCCCCTCAGCCTCCTCTTCCCCAGACTAAACAGCCCCAACTCCCTCAGTTGTTCCTCATAGGGGATGTTTTCCAAACCCCTCACTAGCTTTTTTGCGCTTCTTCAGACCTGCTCCATCACCTCAATGTCCTTTCTGTATTGAGGTGCCCAAAACTGAACACGATACTCGAGGTGGGGCCTCAGCAGTGCCAAGTACAGAGGCAGGATTACTTCCCTAGTCCTGCTAGACACACAATTCCTGATACAAGCCAGAATGCCATTGGCCTTCTTGGCCACCTGGGCACATTGCTGGCTCATATTCAGCCAACTGTCAATCGATACACCAAGGTCCTTTTCTGCCAGACAGCTTTCCAGCCACCCTTCTCCAAGTCTGTAGCGTTGCCTGGGGTTGTTGTGACCAAAATGTAGGACCCAACATTTGTCCTTATTGAATTTCATACAGTTGGTCTCAGACCATCGATCCAGTCTGTCCAGGTCAGTTTGTAAAGCCTTCCTACCATCCAGCAGATGGACACTCCATCCCAACTTGGTGTCATCTGCAAGTTTACTGATGGTGCATTTGATCCCCTCATCAAGATCATTAATAAAGATGTTAAACAGGAGTGGCCCCAGCACTGAACCCTGGGGGACACCACTCGTGACTGGCCACCGACTGGATTTAACTCCATTAACCACAACTCTTTGGGCCCAGCCATCCAGCCAGTGTTTAACCCAGCAGAGTATACACCTGTCAAAACCATGGGCAGCCATCTTTTCCATGAGGATGGTATGGGGGATGGTGTCAAAGGCTTTACTGAAGTCCAGGTAGACTACATCAACAGCCTTTTCCTCATCCACTGGGCAGGTCACCTTGTCATAGAATGAGATCAGGTTTGTCATGCAGGATCTGCCTTCCATAAACCCATGCTGACTGGGCCTGATTGTCTGGTTGACCTTTAAATGTTCTATGATGGCTCTTGAGATTATCCCTTCCATGACCTTCCCTGGCACCAAAGTGAGACTCACTGGTCTACAGTTACTGGGATCCTCTTTCCGGCCTTTCTTGAAGATGGGTGTCACATTTGCTAGTCTCCAGTCCAATGGGATATCCCCAGTTAACCAGGACTTTTGAAAGATGATGGAGAGTGGTTTGGCAACCACATCTGCCAACTCCCTCAACATTCTAGGGTGTAAACCATCTGGCCCCATCCACTTCTGAGTGTCTAGTTTGTGAAGCAGGTCCATAACCATTTCCTCATGGATTACACAGGGCCTAATCTGTTCCCTATCTCTGTCTTCTATCTTAAGGGACAGTGTGCCCAGGGAACAACTAGTCCTGCTGTTGAAGACTGAGGCAAAGAAAGTGTTAAGTACCTCAGACTTTTCTTGATCCTTGGTCACTGTGTTTCCCTCTGCATCCAACTGAGGATGGAGATTCTCCCCAGCCCTCCTCTTGTTTTTGATATATTTATAGAAACATTTTTTTGCTATTTTTCACCACAGTGGCCAGCTTTAGTTCCAGTTGGGCCTTGGCCCTTCTAATTTTCTCTCTGCACAGCTTCACTGCATCTTTGTAATCCTCATAAGTTGCCTGTCCTCTCTTCCAAAGACCATAAACATTCTTTTTGTTTCTGAGTTCCAGCCCAAGCTCTCTGTTCAGCCAGGCCAGTCTCCTTCCTCGTCGGCTCGTCTTCTGTGACTTGGGGATGGATGGAAACTTGCAGATGGCTGAGACCTAGATGCCTGTTCCCTTTCAACATCATCTTTCTCTTCTCTTTCATACTCCATCAGACACGTGCAATAAAATTTTTTGAGCCAAGATTTTTCTTGTCATATTCCTGTGTAGCAGCTATGTTGGATCATGGTGACAGATGTGCACCAGAGCCCTACGTTACAGAGACAAAATTCAAACCAGTTTAGTCTCTCATGGTTTATTTCTTACCTTGATGTTGAAAGAACTATTTGTCTTCCTGCTTTTTACCTTCCCTTATCTTTTGATCCATGCAGCAGAGTCCCTTGGGATCCACCAGGGTGAGGAAAATGAAACATATAATGAGAACTGTTGCTGCTCTCTCAGATACTCTCTTCTAGCACAGGACAGAGATTGGCATTTGAAGAACATTTCTTTCATCAGCAACATCTACTTCAGCATTCCCCATGCCACACCATCTCCCTGTTCGTGTATGGCTCCATCCATTTCTACATCCATATGTGGATGAAGAAAACAATTTCAGCTTAAATATAACTAGGCAAAAAATAAAGATTACCCTTAAGAGTGGTGGGTTCCTGGGTCCCTCTTGCTACATGGCTGGACTAAGC
Source organism: Hemiprocne comata (assembly GCA_020745705.1). NCBI lineage: Eukaryota > Metazoa > Chordata > Aves > Apodiformes > Apodidae > Hemiprocne > Hemiprocne comata. Next base: position 42,691,979 of record CM036587.1, read on the forward strand.
ACTGCTTGGTCAAAACTGAGAGCTGCTTCAGGGCAGGAACAAGCAGTCAGAGGAGAAGAAAGTGCTGCTTCATCTCACTTTGCTGTTGGGGGAAAAAAAAATCCACTGATGGAATAATCTCTGACTGCTTCAGTACTTTTTCAAGCTGAGACACTTCTTACATTACCATTTAAGTTACCTTTTTAAACACATGTATGAAGTCCTCTCCTCCAGAGCTCCTTTAGGGGAAAACTAGGTTTGCAAGCACAAAAGCTTTCAGTGAGTTTTAGCTGACCTCTGTCCATTTGGGAAGAGAGGACATCTACAGAAGAAGTAGTCAGGACCAAACACAGAATGGACTTTGAGTCTGAGCTGTCTCCTGTTTTACTATAAATCTGGGCATGAAAGATTTAAAGCTTGGTCTGGGACATGAAAACTATTCATACATTAAAGCATCTTCAGAGGGTGAAATTTTTCTTGTATTCTCCAGGGTTAGCACAGTCAAAATCAAATCACTGACCAAGTTTAAATCTAGCTCTTTAAATGGTGAGCATCTCCTGTTGTTCCTATGCTCCATGGGGCTGTGACAAAATATGTGATAGAATATGGTCAGCAGCAAAACAGGCTTGTGGTACTGTTGTCCCAAAAGTGGGGCCTGTCACCCGGTGTGCGATAAGCTGATCCACACACAGAGTCAAGATACTTGCTTTAATATCCAGTTCTGCACAGGAAAGGGAGCAGGGTGGTATTCCACAAAGCAAGCTCAGCTTCCCCAAACACAGGGGCTACTTTTATACACAGAAATATGTAAAATTGCTCTATCTCTAATTATAATCTATCACTCATATAGATGGTTAACTAGTTTTTTAGATAGGTTAACTAGTTATTTGCTTTCCATTTAAAGTGGCAGTACTTAAAACATTTCACCACACATGATCAAAGAGCAGGGTTTGTGGTTTTTTTTGTTAGTAGGGGTCCCTCTAGCCTGTGGGTATTTTAGTATGATAATAGTACATGAATATGCTAATTGTATGTTAATATGACATGTCCAATTACTCAGTGTTTTCTAGCTAGTGCTGAAGGCTAGACCTAAGATACGTTAAGGGAGTATTCCCTTTCATGTGTCTTGCAGGCCTGTTTCTCAAGGATGGGTTGCTGACTACTAGGGGTGTGTATTTCTCTAATTCTCACTGTCTGAGTGTTATGTAAGTTCTTTTTATTCTACGTGTCCCTTTCGGGTTTTTATGTGATTTTTCTTAAACACAAACCAAGCTACTGAAGACACATCAAGTCATGCTAATATGACCAGCGTCTTCATGCCTAGCTATCACTTAATGCCCCAAATGATTTCTGGAGGAATAAAGAAGTGAGATGCATACACAAATAATATCAATGCACAAAATCAATGACCCCCATATTGCATAGAAGGTCAATGTATTAGAGCAAATAGCTTTCTTATACAGCCCCTATATCTCAAATATTTCTAATCTAAGACACTATAAAAGATGAGACTACTTCATCTCTACCAAAACAGCTTCCTTCAAAACTGCAGAAAAAGACTTTGTAAAAGAGTAACACAAACTAAATTGTGTACACTTTGGAATCTATCAATCTGTATCACCAAAGGAGAAGAAATAAGACTGGCAAGCCACCCATGTCTAACATGCTGTAGTGAGAGAATCATCATTGTCTTTGGGTTCTTTTATAAATAAAACAAATATAAAAAGACAAGTAATTTTCTCACCTAATTTTCCTGTAGAACTGATAATTAAGTGTTGTTGGCTGCATCACCAGCACAAATTTGTGATAGTTGATATAGTGTCTCTGCATATTTAGAAGCTAAAAATCTTCTCTTTTGCTAAGTAAAAATATCTGTTTCATGGCCTTTTTTCTCCTTCAAGTAATAAGCCAGCTTTTATTTTTTGAAGCTTGCCACCAATGAAAAGTCTTACTTTTTTTGAATCTTTCATGTATCTAGGACCTCACTAAAAAGCAATTAATGAGTGTAAATATATTAACAAAGCCATAAGGTGCTACCACATGTATTTTTAAAACGTACATTACAAAAACACTGGCTCTAACATAGGTTCAAAGTTTGGAGGGACAAACCTCTGCTTGAGGTGGAAGTCCTTACTTCAGCTGTTTGCTGTACTTCACTGTGTGATGTTTTGCACATCCATTAATTTATCTTCATGAGTGTGAGGTGATTAAAATACAGCTAAGACAACACTGGACATGGGAAAAAATCACCATATGTGAGGGAAACATTTGTGGCTTCCTCACAAGCACATACACCCTCTAAGTGCAGGTTGTTCTCTGTGGAGCAGCTCGGCCATATTGTATTGTAGAGCCAGAGCTTCATGGCTGAGAGCTATGCAAAAGGAAGATTAATAGATTTGATAAAAAAATGAAATTATTTAATTTCAGATGCTCAAGCTGGAGATGGACAGTCAGAGTCTTTGACAAAGAGCTTTTGTAGGTCTTTGGGAGTTAAGTGCTGATAAATGAACTCCTCTTCCTCTCTCAGTGGCTACAACTTTGGCTCCTGAGGACAAACCTCTTGCACTTTGGTATTAAGATGTGTCACACTTCCCCCCAAGAGATGACATTAAAATAAATTGTGTTTAAAGTGAAACCAAGTACTTGTACAGTTTTCCTCATTATGATACTTATTTTGAGTTAAGCCATTGAAAGTTCCCTGAGTACGTGAGGCTTTGAAGAGAGTGTACTTACTATCCGTGACACTGCAAATTTTGGCACTAGCCTGTGGTAACTGCCATGTCATGTACACAGTAGCACAGTGTTGCCAAAACTGCTGCCATTTACCACAGTCACTGTACCTAATCAAAGCCTGCACGTGCATATGAAGCTATGGCTGGTGCTTACGTCGTGCCACCTGGTGGATTTTGCCTCCCTGATTTGGCAAGGGACATTAGAGGAGACATTATAAGAGACTCCCTCAAAACAGTAATTTGAAAATAGCCACAAAGGTATAAAAATTATATCATGTGTGCAAGTAAATAATGAGGTAGGACCCAAGTTCTAATTTAACTCTTCTAGCAGGATCAATGCTGCTTCTGCAAACTTCAGCGTCTGCATACTGCACCACGAATCCTTGAGGACTTGTTAGCTCTTGCAAGGCCCTCTGGGGTGATTTAGGAGGTTGGTTGTTGTCTGCCTTTATATGCAGGCATTAGGAGAGGTGGGCATTGCATACAAGCCTTTGTTACCACAATTTGAAACCTGGAAAATTAAACTGTGATTGATCCTGCCTCATGTTAATATTGCTGCCAATAGGCAATAGTATTTTGAGCCGTCCAGTAATTATATATATATGGTTTTCATTTTGGCAATTAAGTGTCAGGGACTGAGTGAATCAAAGCCTGCAGCTGCCTACAAGGAGAATAAAACCATGTTGCCAGCAGTGACTGGAGTGGGCTGAGCATGGGAGCACCTTCCTCCCTGCCCAGCCTTTACCTGTATTCTTGCCTGTTTGCCAGCCCTGGTAGCAACCTGCTATTCACCAGTGATGCATCAAAACCCAGTATTTTCAGGACCAACCATGCTTTTTTAATAAATTTCAGATAACATTTTAAAAGGCATGTCTAATGAAAGGCTTGTTATTTTCCCAAGCAGTGATAGGCAGCCCCAGTTTTATCCTTGCTGCATCTTCTGTTTTTCCTCATCACCATTGAGTAACAACCCATAAGATACATGACATTTATCACAACAGTTCTCATCCATTCACCTGACAATTAGATATGCCCAGTGGGTGGGCTGGAGGCCTGATATTTGTGTTTGTATTTTTGAGTTTCAGCATTTCTGTAACCCTTCATTATCACTGGAATAGTCAAAAGTCAGTGCTTACCTCACACGACAGGCACGTCCACATCACTAAAACACATGATCTCCTCAACAGACCGAAAAGGAGCTTGGGCATGAAGTCTCGTTTGTGTGAATAAGTATCTCTGCCAGTATTTTCTGCTCAGCTGCTGACATGTTACAACCAGTCGCATTTAACACCAGGAAAGGTTTGTCAACCTCTTCTTCCTCTTCGAAGAAAGATCAGTGTGGGGCAGGAATGAAATCTGTTGTTTCTTTGCCAATGGATAGATAAGGGCAGATCCTGCTTGCAGCAAAACCAGATTGAACAACTCTTTACGAAAACACACCCTGACTCCATTTCTAAACAAATGCTAACAGTCCAGTTTTTTTCATACCTGATATAAACTTATTGATCATAACATCACCCCATTGGTACTTTGAGTCACATTGCATGGGCACACCATAACTGGAACTTAATTAAACACATGATTTAAGGCAGAATTAAAATGAAGTGACACAAATTACGATGGGCTTATACCCTGACTTCGTGCCAATGGCACTACTAGGATTATTACTCCTGAATTTATTTGCAGAATAAATAATTAAAAGAAAAGCACGTTCTGACTTGCTTGGTCAAGTCTGAAAAAAATGAAGCATCATTAATCGTGTGAGAAACTTGTTATATTTTGGTGTATTTGATTTTTTAATACCAGACTTGGTTTCTTGCTCCCCGGTCTCCATAGCCCTGCCATCACCACTAGTTGCAAGAGAGGTGGTTTTGCAGGCAGTGACATTCCCCTGCAGAGGCTGTAACAACAGGCTGCCTGGAGGCACGATGTGTTGATTGAAGCATGGTCTCTATGTGTCATGTGTCATGTGTCAAGGAGAATATGTCACCAAATCATCCTTGCATCTCTATGCAAGGTGTTGAGATAACACTATCAAATCATGCTCTCATGACTGTTTTTTACTATCTAATATAACAAATCACTATAAGCTCACTCCAGATTAATGTCGGTGTCGTGAATGTTTACTAATGCATATCAAAGCTGGAATGCAAGGAAAGGATTTCAAGTATAAGTTTACAATTAAGTAGAGACATAGAGCTGACTCCCCCCCTCCAGCACAAATTACAAGTGAGTTTACACTGCATTTTGCAAGGGCAGAGAGCAATATTTGTGATATATTGTTAAGAAAACAAATAAAGACATTAATTTTGACTACACTGATTTGCTACTTGCAACCGTTGGATAGATCATGTTGTGAGCAAAAGGTGAGCTCTGGCTTGTCAGTGGACTGGTTACCACAACTGTACTTACAACTCAAGCTGGCTGACATGGCATCATCCAATTAGACAACATCATGTTTTTCCACTCCTCTTTTGTCACGTTCCACTATTGGACGTCTCATGAGACCCTTCGAGGTGGTCCATGACCTTGTCCAGTGCTAGTACAACAGATGTAGCAGTGTGCCACTGTCCATGCTGATAGAAACTCCTACTCTTTTGCACCAGGTTCCCCCTGTGCTGCTGGTGTTCCACAGGGGCCCATGGTTCAGAAGTGAACAGCAAACGACATGATCTGAGGGCAGCGTGCTGTTACTTTCAGTTTTAATGGTTTGCCATTGCTGCTTTGAAATAATTTTGTAAACTTGCCTTAATAGAATGCTTTTCTTTGACATGTGACAATATTTATCTTAACAAAGGGGTTTGGGGCACATACATTAAAGGGCAAGTCCCCTACTTTTAATTCCTGTTACCTGGAGGGATGGAGGAGATGCCTGCTTCTGTGTTGGTACCTAAGCTTTGCATGAGTCATTCCTGACCTGCTGGACATGGCAACCTGCTGCACAAGGTCTTCAGCCCACTCCTTGTCAGGGGGCAGCACTGTGGGGTGTTTCATGGGGCCAAGGAACATGAAAGAGAAAAAGGACAGATGCAATCCTCTTCCTCCTTCGTGCACCCTCTCTGCAGCTGGGTGGTACATGCTTGTCGCGGACCGAGATGGGTAAAGCCACGACTCACACCCCTTCCAAAGGGGATTGAGGGCTGAGGACCACTCCCCGTCACACTCACAAACAATGCTCAAGAATCAACAGATTTATTTAAGGCACCGAGGTCTTGGCAAGTCTGTAACTACTAAGGCCATTATAGAGTCTGTCTCTCACATCGCTTTTGCACTGCCACGTGCGGGAGCTGACCCAAATGGGCTGGGACTCCCTCACCCAGCAGCAGCATTTGGTGGCAGCACTGCCCTACACCATGCCAGGCTGCACAGGGGCAAGCTGGTGCTGAAGCCTCACATGCGAAGGTGAGTGCTAATGCCTCACTTCAGCCTCACTTCAGCCTCATCCCGGATATGTGTTTGTGCATGTATTTTCACAGCCCTCCAAACAAACGCAAAGTATGGCTCTTTCAAGCAGTGACAGCCTCATAAGAAAGTGGTAGACTGGGAACATCAACACTGCAGCTCCAGCCTATCAGCCTGGGAAACCTTTGCCCCTTTGCATCACTACATCCACCTGATCTCAGCAGGCACAGCCCACTCTCTTCCATCCTACCAGTTGCAACAAGGCCAGGAGAACATGTGGAAAACTGGACTGCTGGGAGTTACGGACCTCTGAAGCGTACTGAGGGTTGTAGGTGTTCCTTCCCTTGCTTTTCTGCCCCTACCCCAAAAGCAGGTAGCAGGATACTGGCTCGCACCTCACCAGCTCCCAAGTTACAGCCACAGAAGGCAGAGAAAACCAGCTTGTAGAAGGGGGCTGGACTGTGAACTGTGGCTGCAGATGTTGGCCCTGGACCTAGTGCTGCTGCAGGCAAGGAGCCAGCCCGAGCTGCAGAGCAGGGCACAACAGCCTGTGCCACCTCACACGTGGCTGTGGGCAGCTCTCTAAGCCCCTCTCTCTTAGCACAGTGTCAGAGCTGGGTTTGAAGCAAGCTTCAGGCAGGTTTAAAGTAAGATGATGTAGCAAAAACTGAGGAGTCTCGCTAGTGGTGTGTTATAATTTAAGGGGGCACAGGCCAATTTTACTATATCAATATAAGCACCAAGTAAGAGTGTGTTGTTTAGGTCCCAGAGGGATCCAGGGGGCAGAACAGAGAGAGGTCCGTATTCCCTCCCATTTCCTGCCAAACCCTACAAAAACCAGGAAGGTGGAAAAGTCCATCCCTTCTTTCTTCCTTTGCTCAGATGTCTTGGAGAGAGGCTCATGCTCTTTGTCTTCAGCTCACCATGTGCTCTGCAGGAACCCTGCTCTCTCAGTTGCTGGGAAGAGCCCTGGACCCTTTTCCCAAGTCAGTTCTTCCATGAGGGACTTTCAGACACTTATATCAGTAACCACAGCAATTGGATTTGATATATATTTGTATATTTTTCATTATTATCTCACGTTACAATCCCTTCCCTGTTCTACTAAACCTTTTCTAGTTTTAACTTCCAACCTTCAAGTTTCTCTGCCTTATTTGCTTTTTATCTTCCTCTGGGGAGGGTGGGGAAAGTAATAATGAACAATTTTGTTCTCTGGGTTTTGGTTCACCTTGACCACTAAATGGAGACATGGTGAAACAGCACCCTGCTCTGACTCCTCACCCAGCCTGACCAGGCTTCCTCACCTCTTCCTGAATAACGTGCAGTTACTCCTTCCACAGCCCCATACCTTGGAGTCCCCATCTGCAACCCAGAGCCCACAAGAGTTCCCTTCATTCATGAGGCATTGCAAAATGTTTGGATCCAGAGCTCTAGCTAAAAGTAGGCATTAGTTTTGTTCAGCAGATGATGCCGAAGGCAGTATGGCAATAGCCTGGGACTTGGGGGAAGGACAGAGGGAAAGAAAACCTCTTTGTGTGAACCCATGAAAAACACCAGAGTTGAATGCATAAATGAAAAAAAAAATCTTCATTTTGGAAAGGGTGGGTGCATTGAGGGTATTTTAAGGCAAAGCAAAATAGCCAAGCTGTGACTGGCATTCTGGCAGCCATGACTTCCCCACTTGCAGCCAAGTGTCACTGACCGAGAGGTGCCGGTCGCTAAATGGCCTTGAGAGAATCCAAGAAACAACTGTTGAGCTGAAACCAAACCAAGGGCCTTCTCTGCCATCCAGCCAGCACCACAGGAGGAGCTGACGTCAGATGGGCACAGGTGGGCCCTGCATGCTGCAGCAAGGGGAGGGAGGTACAGAGTCCTGGTCTGAGGGAATGTCCATGATTAGAAATTACTGCTAGTCCAAAATATTACAATTACCACTTTATCTGCTCCTCTCTGATAAACCATGGTTACTTTCTCCAGCACCTGAGCAAACCAAGCAGAGAAAGCACCAGAGGCTGCGTGATTTTTTTTATCTATCAATCTGCCTTTACAGCACTCCTGGGTAGGTCAGAGAGAGCAACTAACCTTTTGATTTCCAACACAACCATCAGCTTGTAAACCAAGACTGCCCAAATCAGAAGAGTACAAAACTTCAGCTTCAAACCCCCGCTTTAATTTCCTTCAGCAATTTATCACCTCTTTGCAGCTCACACATACAGAACAACCAGGAGAATTTCTTAGCACCCCTTTGGCAAGCCACATGGAAGCAACTGGCACAGTATTTTTTCATTCAGGGCCTACAGCAAAGCAGACTTAAAAAAAAAAAAAAAAGAGCACCCAAACTAAACTAGGAAAAAAAAAAGAATTAAGTACCTACCTTCCTCAGGCAAAGCGCATGCAAAGAGTGTGAGAAGCCACATGAAAGGGCAAAATAATTTTTCTTTCAAACAGAAATACCATGGAAAACATATCAAGAACAGTGTCATCTCCAAATATATATTTACACTAGCTACATACACACATCTGTTTGTATGTGCATACATTATATATTTATACAAATTATTTTAAACAGATTGGAGAAAGGCATTGCTTGAAATTTCACATAGATGCAGGAATATGGGAAGTAAAATTCACTCCACTGGCACTGCATATTAATTTAATAATTTTTCTACTAGATTGTTGTCCTTTTCCACTAAACTCTAGTGCAAGTTCAGACAACCTGCGTAATTCCAGAACAGATGGATTCACCCTTGTTATTTCTCATTTATAAAGCAACTGATACTCTAATGAAGTGAACAATTTGGTCTCGGTTCTTTGCTGCTCCATAGCCCACATTCTCATTCTACAGCAGTGTGAAGTGGTGGCAAAATGATGCCATACTAATTGGTAGTATTTTGCACCCACTAACCAAACTCTTGGAAGTGGTGTCAATGATTATGCAAAGTGCAAAGCCAGAAGACTCAGACCCTAAGGGTTTATAGCCAGGAGAGGTGAGAGCAAGTGCAGCACGCTGGACTTGCAGCACTGCAGCCTTGCCATGCAGTACTTGTGCAGCTCATTTAGTGCTCTACATGATGCTTGTAACCATGCAGACATTTGTTTGACTAGGGCTGTAGCTATGCCTTCTCTAATTTGCAATTTCACTGACAGGTTTCATGGCCAGCTTTTTATGTCAAGGTGGTGGCTCTTATTCAAGAGTCATCTTCCCTCCCATGGCCAGCAGAAGGGCACATTTAAGCCACATTGAAAGCCAGAGACATGCCCAGCCCAGATTTGAGACCACCACATGACAGACATGTCATCACCTGCCCTGGGGCTTGTAACCTGGTTGCTGCTGAAATTCGCGCATTTTGTCCCACGCCAGCGTGACTCGGTTAATTAATTCCCCAACACTCACCCTTGCCATTCTTAACTCTGTGCTTTGACAAGAAGGATTTCCACAAAGTTACAGCAAAGAGCAACACTTTCCTTTCCAACCCACACTTCTTCCTTAGCTGAGTAGGCAGCCAGAGAACCAGGCAGAAACACCTCACCGTTTCTGACGGGTTGGTGTACCTGGTTCTCTGTTCAGAGCTTCTTGTCCAGCTGTCAGATCACAAGTTCTCCAAGATGAGAACTGTCTTTTTATTGGAAGTCTGTCAGTCTGCTGGTATAGCCGAATCCTGACCTGTGAGCAGGACACAGATGAATACTTCATCTCTCATATAGAGAGCATATAGAAAAGAGGATTCTTCCCAAACCCTTTCAACTTGTCTTCTCTGAAGTGTTTTGTTGTGCTGCTGTGTGAACATTTCACATGGGGCAGGTAACTGTTCCCATTACCCTTTGCTCTTGAGGCTCTTTTTTCATGCAACATGTCTACTGCAGAGGAGAAAAGCATTCCATGTAGCTGCATTTTGCTCTCACAGCCTCTCAGTAGGAGGCTAAATCCCCTCTCTTCTATCTCTGTCCTTGATGGGCTTGCAAAGCCCACTGAGAAGAGGCCAACACGCAATCTACTAAGTGCCAGCATTGCAGTTCCCTGCTGTGCCCTGTCTACTGCATGCAGAGTAGATGTTTGACTGTTTACAGGCACTGGTGTGTTGGCACAGGGGTACTGATTTGCCCTTTCCAAAATGGAAAATATAACAGTCATGTTATTTTTCTTCCTGGGACCACCTACCTGTTGATAGTCCTACAGCATTGTTAATGTGGGATCCAAACAACGGTAACTTTGCTTACAGAAGGGTTTTCCTTTTATGCCCTGTGTTCAGACCAGACATACAAGCAGGTGTGATTTTCTATTGCTCGTATCAGAGGCACAAGTGAGTGTGCATGTGTACAGACTCATGGTGTTTGCTTAGTAAACCCTGTGTAATCCATAATAGGATATGGTATCAGTTAAAGTGTCTCTTTTGATCTGTCTTTTTCTTATACTACATATAGTGCACTTTCAGCAATTCTTCTGTTGTTCACAGGATTTCCTTGGAGAAGGAATCATCTACTTGATGTTAGGCATCTTCCTGAGACTTCTAAACTGCCTGCCTGAAGCGCTCTTCATAGCCACAGGAGAGAGGTGAGGTTTCACCCCATCATGAGAGGCATTATTTCTCTCCAATGACTGCAGAGACACTCCGAGGTATTTGGCTTTCACTTGTCTCTAAATGTCCTAGGTTCAGCCTGATGCTACAGCTAAGTTGATCCATGAGCTGCCAAAACTCCTGCCCACATGCTCTTTCCTCCTCAGTGTAGGGAATCTAGCATCCCATGGCTGCTGTGGACCCTGTTCTGTGCTCTCATCTGGGCCAGGGTGGGGGAAAGCAGGCTTCCTTTCAGCAGCACTCCACAGGTAAAGTTAAGGACAAATTTAGATTAAATTAATTTTACCTTTACTCCTACTTTCCTACTGTATTTAATTATTTTTAATTTCCCCCCGAGATCTGTCTCTTTCAGTTTCCTTCTCCTGTATCTATCATATTGCTTTTTTGTCCCCCTCCCTAATCCTTTACTGCAGCTTTTCTTCACTCTGCTTCATGTACAGTAGTGTATTAGGAAGACAGACAAAATACTTCTTCACGCGGGATAGGGCACAGCAGTTAACAACCATGCTTTTCCCTGGAAATGGGCTCACAGCAGAACTCGTGACTTTTGTTTAAACTCTAGCTGGACTTGAGAGTTCAGTCTTGGTAAATCAGAAGACAGTTTGCTACACTATGGCTGAAAGCAGCAAACTATCTTTTTTTTTTAAACTGTTAACATTTCTAATTTGAAATGATAAAAGGAGACTTAGATCCAATTTTAAGACTGTTTCTGGGCAACACTATAACTGTCCAAAAACAAATATCAAGGTCCTGTCTCAGATTTAGGGATGGGCTGACCCATAATTCATTAAGGCTAAGGAAGTCCTTTGGCAACAGATCAACAGAGGCATTTCCCAGTCTCATGTTTTTCTCTGGGCATCTTCTGCTTGGTAAATGGGAAATTGGCCCAGATGGAGTTTTGATCTGACCCAGAACATAGAGTTTGTTATCAGCACTCCTCAGAAACACCTATACAAGGTTCTCCATCAGCACATATTATCAGTGAAAAAGTAATTATTTGGTAAGAGAAAAGAAAGGGAAATTCAGCATAATGAGTGTTTTGCCACGTGTAGATGCAGCCTTTGCAGCTGAGGCTGTTTGTGCACACACAAAATGACCTGATGAAGGCAGGTATTCACACCATTCTTTTAATTAAAATACGTAGCTCAGAAATCATATAGCCTTATTTATTCAATAAAGTACTTAAGATTTCTGTTTAATTTTGTCTCACTTTTAAGTCCAGTGTGATCTCAGCATAATTATTATACCTGAGTTTAGCCACATTACCAACAGAGTGGAAACCAAGCAATGCAATTTTACTGTAAGCCAACTCAGAGTAACTGACGCCTTGGGGCATGACGAGGCAAGCAGCAGTCCTCAACACCTCCCTGGGCTCAGACCATACCTGAGCACTGCTGTTGGCAGGGAGGGTCACAAGAATTAACATCTGTTTGGGAACAGACCAAATCCTACATGGAAAATCATGCAAAAATGGCTTATAATGGAAAATTCAGTAGTGCTGCAATGAGTGGATAAATCTGTGCTGGAAGAAAAATGCTGGGCAACATTAGCTGATGTACCTATGCCCTCCACATGAAGAACTGCTTCTACCTACAGCACCAGGGTTTTGACAGTGCAGCTTATAAGGATACAGCAAGCTAAATAAGCTATACTGGCCAGAGCTTTTACTTTTCCCTTAGTGCAACCATATCCACAAAGGGCTTTTGGTAGTACAGAAATACTGTTAAAAAAATCACACTTCTAATCAAGAGTATTTTTCTGGTAAAAGTTGCTAGAGTGTGATCTTAAAGCACTTTACACTTGTGATTCTCCTCTGTTGTGCTCATACCGCACCACGGCACCGCAGGAATCAGAAGCACTCACACAACATCAGTAGGCAATCTTCCCTGGTCACAGCATGTGCCCAAAGTGTATATTAAATACCCATCAATATTTGGCATGAAAAACTGTTTGCCATCCCACTGTCACACAAAGATATTTCAGCCTTAAAGCTGTACCTGTACAGCTTTAAATTGAGCCTACCAGGGACAGGTCTTGGGCACCGAGGCCAGCCAGCACAGGATGGCCTGTGCCTATGCTACCGGCTGCTCTTCTCTTCCAAAACCATGTGGCTGCCTCCGGTCTGGTCATTGGGAACGGCCCACGCTGGCTCCCAAGCACTGCCTGCAACCTGCTGGGAGGACTGCTGCCTGCTTGGACAGGGAACCAGCACAGATGATCGAGTTCCCGTCCCAGGGATTTTCCCTGCCACTGTTTTTTGACTCAGATGGACGCAGACAAGTTGTCTGCTCCGAGTGAAGATCTTAGCTTAGGCTATTGCACAGAAGGACTCTCTAGGCTCAGGTCAGCAAACAATCTTCACAAAGAGCAGTTCAGCAAAGCACACATACACTTAGCTATATATCAACTGAAATAGTTGATAAATAAGCCCTGTTTCTGTGCTGTGCCATAGCAAAGGGAAAGATCAATAGGAAATGCAGGTTCCCCCTGGCTGCCTCCAGCAGCCTTGCAGCATATGCATGGTGTGTGTCATGAGAACTGCACAGCGTATCACCAGAACCTGCTCCTCTTTGACCACGAGGATGTGGTTCTCCAGGTCTGCCATACCCCCACAGTGAATTGATGTATCTCCCAGTGACTTGACAACTCTTCAGAGCTGAGGAAATGGAGAAACCGCAGAAGAATGCAACAGCCACAGCTCCTTTAAGCAAGGAAACCTCTGCAGGGACAAGTAATAATTTTTACTAGACCAATTAAGGCAGCTGGCAATAACAGACTTAAAAAAACCCCACAACTGATCTGCCCAAAAGCTTATAGCTTTTTTCTGGATATCATTTGAGCTAGTAACAGGTATTGTCTCCCCCCTGCTATTCTCCTAAGACCAGCCCAGCTGTTACTGTTAAAATTACTCATTTATAAGCTGTCTGCAAAGGAGTGGATCACCTAGAAGAACCAAACCTGCTGCTCCTAGACATGACCCAACTTCCTCATACCAGTGTCAGAATTATCTGCCTTCCTTTTCCATGGCATAATCCCTGAAGTCAGAAATCAAGAACTAACCAGCAGAGCTATCAAGAGATGGATGGCTAAAGCAGGGAGTAACTTCCCAAGCCATTGTGTGAGCATCATGTCTGCAGATAGTATAATTAAGTCCTACTGGTTGGACAGACATTAGATTAGATCAAATCAGATTTGATTAGATCAGAATTAATTCAAGATGGGTGCCTTATCTCTTGAGATGGCTCTTGCTTTCACTCTGGGATTCTAGGAAGCCCTGAAACATCTTGAATTGTTAGAAAATATAAAGGCATTTGTATTCTGCTCACAATTTGTGATTTTGTTATTGTTAAAGATTTAAGAGATGACTGAGGTGTGAAACCAAATTGTAATCCTGTGTATGACAGATGTACTGTATTACCAACACTGTTGGAAGTGCTAAATGACAATGTCACATGGATAATTTTTACCTGGGAAGGAAAGATGCACTCGCAGTTGAAAGGATAAATAAACACTACATGTTTAAAGATTCTCACAGAAAAAAATAAATACCTTCTGAACACCACAATTCTTCTCTCAGGATATGGTTACCTGTTTGCACCATACAGAACCAACAGCAGTATAATGTTCCCAACCCAAAATTGCTGCTACACTTCAGTTCTGAGTGTTGTTAGACATAATTTTTGCATATTCTAAAAGTCTGAATGCACCACTGAACAACAGCTAACTCCTCCTGTGTTTAGTCTTGTTCAAAAACCAAAACAAATTCTCCAAACACCACTGATGTACAGTGATGGAGCCATTCAATCAAGTCATCAATGGCCTCAGATTTATCTTGAGGACAGATCAGATCCAATCAGCTTCTGAACTATTTATTTTTGCAGATTTCTTACAGAAATCAGAGAGATTAGGCCATGTTGATGCTGAGGCTTCTCATCTTTTGGGGGGTGCCTCTCTCTTCTGTTTTTTGAAAAGTTAACTGCATGGCACAAGACATTTCTCTGTTTTCTTGGAAACCCATGGTCACAAGCACATACTTAACCAAGTTTTAAATGCAAGGGCACATCCCAATTTTTTGCTTAGAATAATCAGTTAGACCTAATAACAGAAAAAAATTAACTCAATTTAAGGTAATCTTGGGTTTCCTTCTGCCTCTGTCCTTGTTTTTTCTACTGTTTACAGTGTTCCTCCAATATTTATTGATATTGGAGTGGATGAGGCAGACCACATCATCTCTCAACCACATTTGAGAGGAGCAGTCACCACTGGGATGGCACACCTGAAAACATCTCTCCTGCGGTGGCTGCCTCTGCCACCACAGAACCACGGGTGTGCCTTTTGTGCCATTCCAATAAATTTATCCTCTCATGTAAAAGAGATGGAAGAGAGATGCAAAAGCTGACACCATTCAGGACACTATCATACCAGGCTTGTGAGTGATATCAAGAAGCTTCCTTTGGATTCCTTCCCAATAATCCCCTGCTCTACACAGGTTGGCTTACGTCCATCAGACACAACCCACATAGAGCTATGTCATCTATGCCTCATTTTTATGGATGCTAGTCAGTTTTTAGGAATCAAGTATTAACCACCATTTCCATGAGAGTCTGCAACTCTCACATTGTCTTGGATACAAGGAGAAATATTCATTGAGATGTATTTGACTGTTTTCAAATGTCCTGGTGAAATATTGCTATCAGATCTTACCCTCCATCTCTTCTGTGTACAGGCCCAGAGGCACTGAAGAACAGCAACAATGACAGAAGTGCAGATACAGAGATAAAATATGGTATTTTTGCAAATTGGCATCACAATTGTCTATCGAAACCACGGAGGTTGATTCCGGTGAGTGTGCTTTAGGCAGAGGATTTCAGAGATGACATTTTAAAAAGCACAAGCAAGAAGCTTGAAACTACAATGTGTTATTAACTCAGCTGAAGCAATCTGACAGCCCCTAGCAGACATAAGGCAGCCTGGGTGCTCTGTTTCAGCTGCTTTCCTTGGTTGCTGCCTGACAGCAGTAGCCCCTGAGCCTGGGTAGACACAGACAACTTCTACTGGGGGATGTTCTTGGAAACAGTTTTTGCTTTTATCCCTGCTTCAAAATAAACCCTTTGTCTTAAGTATCCCATGGTGGCAGGAGGCAGGTTTCCCTTTATTTTATGTCAGGTGGGGAGGATACCAACCATTTGGTTTTGGAGGCAGCAGGTCGGTGACATGAGTCACCACAGCAGCACTGGTTTAGGTGTCTTGTCATGACTGTGCTTTTGAAATCTGGTGGCACAGCTAAAGCACAAGAGGCACAGCAGCCTGGCCCTAAGTGACTACAAAAGGCAAATTCGTTGCCCATTGGCACTGGCAGGATTGAATAAGACCACAGCAGAGCTAAACTCTATGGACTGCTGGTGCTGCTTTAGGTGGTCTGCACCTGACTCTGTGCTGTGCTCTCACATAATTTTAATAGAAGTTATTTCACAGTTGCTTGAAGCTATTTTGTGATAAGGATGCATAAAAAGAAAGCAAAACCCAGTATAAAACTGACCAGGGTCTAGAGACTGATGGCAACATATAGATCAGCAGCTGGTTCTCACACAGCTCTTTATGCATCCAGGTCTTCTCTCAGTTCCTCTGAAGCCTGGTCTACACCTGGAAGTGGTAACCATGCTGGAGAGGAGTCTGGTTTTTCACAGACAAATATATCAGGAAGATCTTATATACAAATGCAGCTACAGTGAAATGAATGCACCTTGCACTGTAAATGCTATTTCCCCTCCTCAGCCAGAGTCACTACAACATTTCTACAACCTTTATTCTGACCTGAATCTCAGCAGGGGGGCATATTACTTTAGTTGGACAATTATACCCAATTATACTCAATACACTTCAGCAGCTCGAGCACCTTGTCAGCAAGATTTTTAGCAGCAGAGGGCTCTTTAGTTTGCAAAGGCACAAGACCCTGTTGCTGCTAAGAGTTGAGGGAAGGTGCTCTTGGATAATATCACTGAACAAGACTGGATTACCAATAGCCACTTTCACAATATGCTTTGTTTGCTGATTTATCACAGTTTTAAGAGCCCTCTGGCCACATGTTCTCCTCTGTCCCCTGACTAGAGCTGTGGGTGGAGCATTGGGTCTAAATCATATCTGCTGCCCAAGAAGGAGGTTTCTACTTGCTCCCCAGCTGGTCTGGTGAAAGCAGATCCCACCGCTGCAGCAGAAGTTTCTGCTCCCTCAGCTGTGTCAAATCCTGCTTCAACCCATTGTGTGGCCACATGCTAACCAAGAAGGTACAAACCACCAGTGAAAGACTGAGAAAAGAAGGAACGCTTAAGTTGGACTATTTTTCTTTTTTTTCAGGCAAGAGGCAAAATCAGTAACTTTAGTTCAAGCCAGACATAGGCTCCTTGCTGTAGGGAAAGTATTAAATGGAAGATGTGCTCAGTTTTAAATCAAGAATGTGCCTGAAGAAAATGTGTTCTAGTTCAAATATATTTTAGAAGTGTCCTAAAATTAATGTACTACTGATGTAACATCTGTTAATCTAAGGGGAACTGGCAGGTATAGGGAACCTTACTACCCTGGTGCTAGACCAGTTACTGCAACATTGACAACATTGTTTGTCGAAGAAGCCTTGAGAAAGGCAACAGTGAATTTGCAGGTACTGAGTGAGGAGGTTCATCCTACAACTCCACCAGCCCAAGCTGATCTAACTTGCCCCTGGACAGCTGAAGAGCAACTTTCCCTGCTGTAGATTCCTCTCAGCCCTTCTGGACTGATTTGTGGGCTTGACTTCTAAGCCAGAGCTCAGCACAAGGCTGAAGTTTGATTAAAGACTGGACAAAATTACTCGCAGAGAGTTCAGAAATTAAGTTACCCTGGCAACGTGTGTGGGGTGGCAGGGAGGGATTTTCATAGAGCAGGATTTTTCACAGGTTATGTTATGAAACCAATGGGTTTCAGTCAAAAGGTTACAAGTGGGTGTAGAAGTTAGAGTTAAGAAAATTTGCCTTTTTCTTTTGTTATTCAGGCTAGCAATAACCAGCAGGAATATATTGCTTTATAGAAGATTCTGAAGCTTATAAGAACTTTACATCTGTAAAAAGGTAGTAATGGAAAAATACCAGCAATGAAGTGGAGACAAAAGGGCAGATTTTAGCCTTCCTTTCTCTTTGAGATAACTTGCCCCGAGCTGTACTCCAACTCACTCCTCTGGTTAGGTCCCAGCTATTCTCTTTTCCTCCCTCCCACCTTCCCTTCAAAACCTCTGAGCTCCCTTACAAAATAAATCACTCTCTGATGGCATCAAGCACAGTTATAGGTTTCTAAAATAGCGAGAACTTAGTTATTTCAAAGTCATCTTTCTAGGACCCGTGACTTCTCCTTATTGAGCTGCTTAGTAGAAGTTTCCTCAGTTATGTCTCAAAAGGGTTCTTTTGTACCAAAATGAAGTTTTAATAAAAAAACCCAAAGCTTTAATGGCATTGCAAAAGCTCTTCTGAGCTACCGATGTCTTCAACCACCAGTCCCTCCTCAAAGATACACGGTTGCTCAGAGAGCACATCCAGGCAAAAATGAAACATGATGACAGACCGAAAAGATGGCAGGACTAGCATTAAACTAGAATCTGGATTAAAAAATCAGGGCTAGGAACTAACCATTCCCATAGCTTTCTTGCTCAAAAGGCAACAAAACTGGTGAAGTAGTTGTCTTGGAAAAGAAAAATGTAACATGAAACCAATTTCAGTCAAGATGAAGCCTGTATCTTGAGGAAAATTTGCAAAATTATTGGGGTTTTTTTTGTTTTTTTTTTTTTTAATCTACATTTAAACCAAGAATCAAAGCCACAATGAAAAAAAATTAGCTTTCAGCTCCCAGAAGCTTCAAAACATGACCCAAACAAATGTGGAAACAGAACTAAACCAGTAAAAAACCTCATTGGCAGTTTTCTTAATTTAAATTGATCCATTGCCTAAAGGATTCTAAACCAAAGTAGATTCTTAGTATTCCTAAACTCTTTTAACGTTTCCAAACCAGTTTGCCACTTTCTCATAGAGACAATACTTAGAAAGCCAAAGAAGTTCAGAGCACTGGTTCTCATTTGTCTCTTTGTCCAGTTAAAATACAGACCATGACAAGCTTGACTTTTTCCACAACAAAATCAGAAACACAAAAAAACCCACAGATTTTTAAAGTAACTTTAAAGTCATTAGATTCTATTGTATCAGTTAGAATATAGGATTATCAGGAATAGTATCACAGATGTTTTTTTCCAGATCCATTCTACTTTATCACCACTTATATATCTTTTGGCTTTTCTGTCTGTAATGAAAAAAAAAAAAGACTGTATTTGGCTTCAAATCTCTCTGAATGCTTTCAAAACTACAGGATCACTGGGAATTGGATGGAACCAGGTAAGTACAGAAGGCAAAGGACTTAATTTTTTTCTAAGTATAAGAAATGTCGTAAGAACATTATAAAGCCTGTCCTGGGTTAGACTCCATTTAGACAGCATCATGTAGACAGTTAGGAAAGTGCATAAGGAGAGAAAAAGCATGTATTGACATTTCCTGAGACTATTCTCCCAGTGATTTGAAGTTCAGGCAATTTGTAAACCAGAAGATGGGGCTTTCTGTTTAATAGCTGCATTTGGCTTTATGTGCTACGAATTTGTCTGGTGCCATTTCAAACTCATGTGAAAAAGAACATCTCCCCAGGTTTGCAAGCAATAAACTCTGTTGGTAACATGAACACACATTTACTGTGTTTGCATAATAGTCTCATCACTGAGTTACAACAAAATAGCACTTGATACCCTAGTGCAGGCTAACAGCTTCAAAATAATTCATGGTGAGTGCAAAATACTGTGAGAAAAAATCTCTGAAAAGGGTTTCTCTGATAGTTAATATCACATGTATATTCTAACAGGTTTTTTAAACAGTATAATTCCATATATTCTTAGTGGTTGTTATTATTCTTTTCCCTTGTAATTTTCTTTGAGTCTTTTAAAAATAAGCAGAGTTAAATTACAAACCTAGTGTTAACTGAGATCAGCTAGTTCATGAACATACTCTATGAAAGATACACCTTTTTTATCCATAGAGGTGCCTGGAGGCCTTTTAAATTAAAAAAAAAAAAAAAAAATGGATGTGTAAATGAAGGCAATAAGGCTTCTGATTGTTTTCTGCATTCAAAATGCACTTTTTCTAGTCCTAGAGGCTAGAAAATCTCTAACACCCATCACAGGAGAAGAGACACACCTGACTTCTGTGGACAAGACCTTAATTAGAAAGTCTGTAATCTAACATGTTTTTATTTTTCATACTTATATAGTTTTAATGCTAGATCAGCACTTCAGAGAAGGGATATCTTTCTTAAAAATGCACTAGTCTTAACACTTCAAGGTGAGAGACATCACAGTAAAACATGCTCTTAAGTAACAATAGAGCACCCTCAGTGTTACTAAGGAGAAAGGCAATGGGAGAAGAGAGAAAACTGCAAGTCATCTTAATGTATTGCAGAACAGCGACACGGAAAGACCATGTAGCTCAGATCTTCACATTTAATTTTTAGAGCTGGAGATTAGCACAAAAAGAAAAAAAACCCTGAGTTTTAGGGCAGGAAAATGAAGTTCAAATGGGATTTCCAAGTGTTGCAGATGATGAGCATCAAACCTGCAACACTTCCCAATCCTTCTGAATTAGATTTGGTCTTTCCAAATAGGTGATGTGACCAGGACAGGGCACGCACAGTCCCTGTGTTAGGAGAGCAGTCTGGGCATGTGGCTGGGAGCCATACGCCTCTGTGCCAAACAGCCAAGGCAAAACCCAGAGGGCAGGGTGGGGAGAAAAATCATTAAATCAAAATGCAAACCATTTATATATCAACATGTTAAAAATCCCAGCACTAAACAGAGCAGACGGCTGACGGAAACCACATCTCTTTACATTGGCAGCGTATCAAACAACTTTTTAAAAATAATCGGAAAGGTGCAAACCACTGAGGGGACCCTGCTGCTTGCAAACTGGAAAGTGGCTCGTACTTCTCAGGATGTGACTGATTTTGACCCTCTCGCTTGTCAGCACACTTCCCACGCCAGCCCAAGACAGGGGATCTCTACCGATTGATACAGCGGCGACCGGCTTCTACGGCCACCCAATTGCAATGGGGTCCACAGTGACAAGCGTGGTGATCTGGCATGAGCTTTCAACCACGCCATGCCTGGCAGCCCAGAAGCTCTCTTCCTTCTCAGGGAGGAGGTGATGCTCAGGAGATGGGTTTTTTGGGGTGTGGATGGTGACCTCAACACCCCTCACTTTTCAGGCAGGGCTGGAGTACCCTGTGGGCAGGCAGTGGGACAATATTGTCCCACAGCAGGCCTGGGGCACCCGTGCTTGCTATTTGGGCTGTATGGAAGTGTTAGCTTTTTCTATGGTACCCCTTTTTAGCCCCAAAAGTTACTCCCAGCAGGAATGTGTCCTTTTTCTGGGTAGAAAGCCAGAAATGGGCAGAGCCAACATAAAGCTCAGCCCTGACCAGTGACCTGGACCTGGGTCTCAGCTTCACCTCCCATGGCTGTGACTTCATAGTATGAAATGCTTGGTGGCAACACTAGCATGGTGAGCTCCCCTGGACTGCTGCTCCTCTACCACCCTTGCAGATCGCAGGGCAGCTTGGGCTCATCTGCACCAGGCTGGCAGGGTCTTTCCTGCCCTTCCCCTGCGACCACCCAGCAAGGCTGTTTGGAGGGAAGGAGCCAGCCCTGGCTGCAGAGCAGTGTTTTGGCAGACACTGTGGCCAGTGCCGACGTCACCCCAACTCCCCTTGGTCCAGGCCCACCGCTGTGCTTCGGATGTGCCAGGCAAAGGGATCCGTGGCTGGCTGGGCCTCCCTCCACAGGTTCCCATGCACACAAGCAAGGCCTGATGAACAACAGAGGATGCTCTGCTAGGGCTGTCAGAAACAAACAGCCCAATTCCCCTCCGCAGGACTGCTTCAAATTGCAAACAAAGGATGACAAACAACACACACAACAGATCCCGCTCCAGGCCCACAGGGCAAATCAAGAGGAGGCTGACAATGGCAGGGCCCCTCCAGCCCCATGCCAAGGACACTCACCCCCAAGGACAAGCACATGCTGCTGCCTCGCAGAGCTCCTGGCTGCCCGCCAACCCTTTTGTCTAGCACGTATGGAGCCCATCCTTGCTTGCAGATCGCTCTGGCTATGCCAAGGCTGCGTCTACCATCGGCCTCCTTGCCAAGAGTTCAGAGCCTCTCCCTACTGCAATCTCAACCCTCTGGTGCCTGATCCTTCCCCCGCACCTTCTTCTCCTCCTCCTTCCCGGGGAGCAGCAATGCCTGCCTGAGCTGGATGTGACACAGGGGTTAACATCCGGTCCTTAGAAATGAGTCAGCAAGTATCTTGCCCCCGCAGTCACTGCCTGGTTTCCAGAAACGCTGACCGTTTCCAGATCACCCCAGCATCTGATGAATACATCAAAAACACAACTCTGAGCCTCAAAAGTGGAAGAGCACACAGCTGAAAGCCAGCACTACACTCCCCACACCAACACCTCAGAGGGGCCTGATGGAACCTGAGATCACTTTCTGTCCAACACCAATATGACAACCAAAGGTCTTTGGTTGGAGGCTGTTACAACAATGGCTGTTGCTGTCCATGCAATTAGTGACATTCATTCAGAGTAAACCACTGCCATAAACACACTGAAAAGTGCAATGCAAACCTCACTGTTTGTATTCATTTCTGAGGCCAGCAGTGCTATCCTTCCACCCTTCCCTGCCAGCACCTCTTTAAAAAAAAAAAAAAGATTTTTTACGAAATAGCAAAAACATTTGCACTTCTCTCACCTAACTATGAAGATGTGATGGTGAGAGACTATAGGATTAGGAGGTTAAGGCTGGTCTGGCTGAGTGCTGGGGCACTTGACCAAAGGGCTACCCCAATTTCTCACAGTTTCTAAGCAACACATGAAGACCAAAGAAGATAACACTATTTCTGTGAGCTGTTGCTGCAAGAGAGGCAGGAAACACCATGAGAACAGGTTCTCTCTGCACACATCGATGTTTCCTCTTCCAGACCAGGAGGAAGTCCTTTACAGGAAGGCTTTAAATTGAAATGCTCATTCAATACACAAGTTTATCAACATTTTTGGGACTCAAAAGAACACAGCTAACAGCCCCTGTAGTATGGGCTTCAGACAAGTAACACTGTTTTTCACCTGACTATGTAGTGTTAGAAGCAGATGTGTACACTAATATGATTTTGCAAGAATCTAAGCATTGTTTTAGAGACAAATGCAAATATAATTACTCTGATAAAGAAGCTAAACTTGCAAAGGAGTATTTTGGTCCATTAGTGTCTACATATAACAATCAAGGCCTGCTGACTTTTGGCATCATCAGTCTGTACAGATTATCATAATTCTCATGAATGTGGCACCTCTCCTGAAGTCCTACATCATAAAATCATATCGCTTGATAACAAGCTCAGGTTCTTGGCTTTTTTGGAGAAGAAAAGCAAACCAAGCAGATCCAAAATCACTCATGCTAATTAAACACTCCACCCAGAATGTTTATAACACAGCCAATGTAGTGCTTGAACCTTGGCTTTCGAGACTTTTGTTTTACAACATTTTATCAATACCAAAACTTGAAGCTGATTGGAAAAATAATTGAGATTTGGGAGGATGGCAGACAGATGGGACAAAAAAATCAGAAGCTGTTCTGTTTCAAAGATCTTTAAGTCTTCCCCATGTGTCTTCATCATGCATACATTAATTTTTCAAAGGAATATTATTATTTATATAAAAAAAGATTGCAAAACGTACAAAGAAAGGGCATGGTGCCTTTTACATGAACATAAAGGAATAATTGCTCAAAAAGCACTGTAGGTTTCTGTGCAATTCCTTTACTGATTTTTAAAATAAATTAATTATTCTTGCTGTTAAATTATCTTTTTCCCCAATTTTTCTATTTCCCCCTGTCAACTGTCATTCCGAGAACTAGTCACCCACATTACAGATGATCATTCATTTAACATATCCTGGCTTACAGCCATTAAGAGTTTAATTCTGCTTATTAAAACTGATTCCAAATGATAATTTTCATTTTGGCTCACCCATTCACATAAATTTCATTTCTGCAATATCAAGTTCAAACAGTCCCCATTTGCAGCTCATGAGTAATTCTTAATTTACTTTTACCACCAATGAAAAAAAGAAGAAAACCCCACCAGTTTATTCAACCAGGTCTCCATTAGTCATCACGAACCATGTAACTAGCAAACAGTTTTCATTTCATATACTCATTGGCTGTTCAGGGTGAGGGTGGAGGTATGTGGGCTACGAGTGGGAGAAATGAGGTTACTGAGGTTAAAAAGAGGAACGTATGACTGTGTACGGCCCTGGTACCTCCACTGCTTATTCCCTCTTTGCTTTGCACCTTGTGCTGGAAGGCACACACCCGGCACTCTCGCTTAAAGATCAGTCACTTAGGTTGCAATTTCTTCTGCACATTTTAGTTAATGGATGTGATTGTGCACGTGGTTTTATTTCAGCATGTCTAAGTCCAATACAACATAACATTTGGCTTATGCCTGCATTTTAACGCAGTATTTATATGACATACTTAGCATGTTACTAAAAGTTCCTCTATATTTGTGCTGAATTACTGTCTAATATATACACACAAAGGCAAACATATACATATCACCTGTATCAAAGAGATGAACTTCCCCCCACCATACTCTCCCCTTAAAATCATCAGTACAGAGAGCTCTGCACAGCTGAGAAATCACACTGACACCAGAGACTTAACGCCCTGGCCTGTCTGAGCTCTGCACAGTCTGAGAACCAGCAAACAAAAGCAAGGCAATTCAGGGCATGCTCAAAGTCATCCTGCCAGTTCTGTCATCTTCGTACAATGAAGTGGTCACAGTTTTCAATCTGCTGCGTGCCTCTGCCACTGTCCCAAAGTCCCGGTCTCACTTTTGCAGAAAATCTCTGGACGAGATACTCGTTGCCCTCCTGCAACCTCGATGTCACCCATTGGAGATACTCCAGCTGTCACTGAGGACATTACAATCTGCATGCAGTGCTTTCTTCAGAGCCTTTGCATGAAGGGGCTCCACGTGATGGTAAGCTGCTCCTCTCTGTCAGGCAGATCAGAGAGTGGCTGAAGCTGCATAAGCCAAGGGAGGTGCAGGTCAAGGGTGTCTCTCACAGCAGGGTCAACCAACTTGTGTAGGTTGAAGGGATGGTTTTATACCAAGATCATCTGACATATTCACCCAACACTATCTCTAACCAGCACTGGCAGATGTCTCCAGTCACTGTCTCATTCCAAAACACACAGCGATGCCTACACAGGATCAGCCAAGGGTACTGGTCAGCACTTCCAGAGAAACCTGTGGGAGGCACCAAGCTGGAAAGGTTACCCCCATGGAAATCTCCACCTCTGCTGGAAAGAAGGGGTAGTGACTGTCTTTTTCTCTTCTCCCCTTCCTCATACTTTTTCCTGCTCAGCTGTTGTGAATTTTTTTTTCATTCTCTATTTATAATTAGAAATTGGAAAGCACTTACTGCTTTGCTGGTTGTTCATACTCTAAAGCAAGACTTTAAGAACTGAAGAACAGCTGAAATCTAGGCCATTTCAAAAACAAATTAAGCAGCAGCCCTAATTACTACACCTGTCCCTGAATCCCCCCCAATAATGTTTGTGGTTTTGCATCACATTTTCCTACATTAAAAAAAAAGTATTAAAATTATCTTTTTTGTTGCCAGTTGAAGAACCCACAAACAAATGGGCAAATCTGACTAACTGGTTAAGCAGAGAAAACAATGGAAATCTGTATGCACCAAAGGCTGTCAACAGCCCCACAGAAAGAATTGGAAAGACAGAAAAAAATTCTTTAAGCTCTTGTAACAACAAAATGTCAAAAACAAACAAATAACAGACAGAAGTGGGAGCTAAGTGTTGACTGTGCCTTGTTAGGAATTTAGGGAACAAAGCAGTCCCAGCCTTCCCCTGGGCTGCCCCAGTCCAGCCCTGGGACTACCCTGTGGCTTTCAGGGAGTTTGCTCCTGCAATCCACCCATCAGCAAAACTGCAATTGGTTTCAGAGATCTCCTGAGTAAGGTATCAGATGCTACATGGCATTTTAGGATAGCCATTGGGAACCCTTCCTCCTGCCCCCTCCCCGTTATTTATTGTTAATGCAATTTGACTAAAATTCTGTCCTGACATTCAGATACTGGTATTTGTAGTGCCTATTAATTTCTTCATTATTTTTTTAATCCTCTTTTTATGTTTTTATGCTGTAACCTAGAATAGATTATTAATTTCCTGGCTTCTGTGGGTTAGATAGGAAACTCAGTGTTACTATTTTGATGTAGAATGCAGACATTTTTGTGGTCATACTTATCATAGCTAGCTGAACTCAACAGGAAATGGCATTTCTATTTGCCTGTTGGCTCAGGGTGCATATCCCACAACTACAGTGTAGAAGTAACTGGTAAACTCTTGGGAAACCAATGAAGTCCAATTTAGACAGAAGGAACTGGCAGGTGATATCTCAGTCATCCAGATACAAACCCTATCAAGCAAATACACTGCTGCTTTGCATTCAGCCATTTTTATGAAGTCAGGACCAGCTACCAAATCTTTGTTACCAAACTGGGGTTGTTTTTATGCTCAAGGAGGGAGGGAGGCTTCAGGAGGGAGACCTCCACAAGGAAGCTTAGAGCTTGCCCTCATTTTTTTCTTCAGTAACTGTCATAGCTAATATTTTTGTTTTCATTGTAGCAATTCTATGATTAAGATATAATTACTGGAAATCCATGTGGAGAAGAAACCAACATAGGGAATTAGAAAATACCTGTTTATTAATTTGCTTGTTTTCTGGGATAACTCATATGTCAACACAAAGCAAGGTCTGGTACAAGCCACCTGTGGTACTTCTGCAGCTCAGAAAATGGAAAGGACAAAAGACTTCAAAGTAGCACCACAGATCCCTTCTGTTCCTCAGGTTGAAAGATCATGGCAAGGATATTAAAAAGAAGCTATGGTTTGAGTGGGTATACAGCTGGGTATCTAGTTGCAACATTTTGAAGGCAATCCATGGGAAATGGTGCTGTCCACCTTGCACTGAGCTCTGACTCCAGTGAGGTACTGGCCTCACCTTGCCTCTTTTAAAAGGGAATGTTCCTCTGAGTTTGTCCTCTGTGGGCTCTAGCATTCTGATTAAATTTAAAGACAAATATAATCAGACAGAATACTCTTGGAGGTTTATCTCATTCTTACTCTGTTGAACCACAATTCACTCATTCTTCCGCCCATTTGCTACAGTTCTGGGACCTCAGGAACTGCCTGTCCCTCCTTACTCAGGTAGGTAGGGTGTGCAATGACCACCTGGGGCTATGGTGGAGTAATGCTCCTCATTTGTCCTTTCCTGAGCTGAAACTCCCTTTTCTGAATTTGGAAGTCTTGTTTGGTATGAGGATCTTGGGAAGCTTCATGCAGCCCTCTAGGTTTTATCTGGGTTGATAACCTTATGTTACAAGGTCAAAGGACTACCCAGGGCCATATACTTCCTCTGTGATCTCCACCTAAGCCACTCCAAAAAAAGAGCTGGGAAAACTTGAAGTTCACTTTCTATCAGGCAAGTCTTTATTTATAGCAATAAAAGACAATACTGAATAGTTGCCTCAGCAGGCAGAGGGGGGTGTGAGGGTGGGGGGCAGGGGGGCCTGGACTGTTAGAAGCAAGGTTTCCATTTGTGCATGCTGTACATCTGGCAGCACTTCACATAGAGTCAGTTTCAAGTTCCCCCACCCCGGCTGCTCTGTCAGTTTTGCCCACCATTTGTGTGGCTTCACACAGCAACAAGGGAGACAAAAATGTATTAAAAATAGGAAAATGTGACTGTCAAACTCCCAGCCTTGACAGGTGAAACTCAGATGGTAAAAGCAATCTCCAAGACCACATGTAACTGAATTCTGCAATGACTGTGTTATAAATCTTCCTTTTCCCCATACAATCCCTCTGTTAAGGGAAACCTGGGGTATCCCAGGAGTGTTTCATGTCCTAAGCAATTAGTGCAATTTGATAGCCACATCATGACCACAGTTAAAAGGAACCCCAGGGAATAAATTCCCATCTGAGAACAATAGCAGACATTGGGCAGCAAATTTAACTTGGATAGCCAGGACTGGTTTTGTTCATAATAGTCCACTCTACAGCAGCTTTTGCTGATCTCAAAATACAGCCATCTGATCCACTTATGAGCTAGCTCCTGAAGCATCATTTTGGCCAATTAAAGCAGCTTTGGTTGGCCTGAATATACTGGGAGGCACTGCTGCTAGATGAGAAAAAGGAGATATTCTCAGGTAGATGCAGAAACATCCACTAGAAACATGAGGTACACAGCTGGGAAAAGTCAATTGCTTTAATCAAAGGCTAGAAACTCAGAAATACTGCTCCATAACTCTCCTCAACCACCTGAATGGACATACTGCTTGTAAGGCCATGTGATGAAGCAGACTGGGAAACTGATCCTGCAGAAAAAAAGCCACTGTATCAGCTGTAAGGGGACCTTACCCAGGTAACTGTGCTCCTGCACACAAAGCTGTACCAGTACAACCCCAAACACGAGTGGCAACGAGGTGCTGGAGATGGGGATGGCTTCCATGTCCCTATTGCTGAAGGTGCAGTGCCCTTGGCAGCACTGCTAGACACTGCAGCAGCAGCACTAGTGGATCAGAAAATACATTTTAAAATCCAGAAAAAAAGAGTCAGTCAGGAATATTATTTTTTTTTTAGAAAATGCCTCTTATCACAGGATGCCGATTTTGGACATGAAACTTTTCATGGAGATCTTCTGGGCTGGTGAAACTTTCTGCTCTTCATTGCTCAAAAGTCTTTGGCAATTTCTATTAGAAACAGGAATATATCCATTAGCTGGAAATTAATTTAAGTTAAGCAGATTCTGCTTGCCTTGTTGCAAGGATCAATCTTATTATTATTCTAACTTATCTTTTCTATTTCACCTTACTGATGGCCACTGTGGAAAAGTCATTAACTTTTTTGTCAGTGATTTTAAGTCTTTGATGCCATTTTGTGTCTGAAGAAAGAAATCCATCTGCTCTTTTTGATCCCGAGCTTACCTTTGTTTCTCACATTTCCTGTCTTTGTAAATCTGCTTATTAACACTTTCACTGTATTGCCCTATATTCAACACTGTCTCAGTCACACTTCTGCTGAAAGTCTTATTCACACTTCTGTCTTCTCCAGGCTTGATTATTGTAATTTTCCATCTCCAAGGCCTCTGCCAGGAGTTTGCTTTCTTTAGAAGGCATAAGAAGGATCATAAAATAAGAACAACTCACACTTTGTGTCATACAGAACAGAAAGAATAAGATGATTAAGAAGTTATGAACTCAACTCCTCAGCTTGCATTAAGGGCCTGTACCGTCAGCCCCTCAAGGCACAACACTGGGCAGTGCCACAGCCAAGGTAAGCAGCATAGTCTCACTTCTATTTTTCCTACTCCCTGAAAACAAAGTTTGCTTATTTCTCACTGCCCAGATCTAACACCTGACCCTTATTCATCATTACATGCCTTTTGTGTTGATAAGTACACCAAGAGGAGTGGATAAGACCATGGTGCAGGTGAAACTGAAGTATTTTGATCACTGAAATTTCTGTCTCAGACAAAGACTATAGATCCTAATCTGCCCAAAATGACAGCAGAGGCCAGGCACTTGGTATCAGTTGGCATCCTGAGCAATACAGTTCCTGGTAGGGGGATACGAGTCCACATTCATCTGCGTACACTGTGATGCCCCAGGTTATAATGGCACGTTCCTGTTGGAGCAGAAGGCAATTCCCAGGTATCACTGTGAGCAAGATGACCAGGAATGGGTCTGCACACTATGACAGCAAATTGTAATACACCTGTCAATCTAATAGATTTAATGTTGATTCCCACTCCTACCCTAATATTCATATGGTCTTCAAATGGTCATAGCTACACAAGCAGGGCCACGCTAAATCTCTTTTGCCAGCTGGAGTTGATCCAGCAGTTTAAGTTCTCATGCAGTAGATAAGAATTTAGACTCAGTTGGGACAGAACAGCAGAGGGGCATGGGCCAGATCTCACTCTGAATTAAATGTACTCATGAGGCTTTTTCACACAGATGTAACCAAACTGGCTTATACCTGTGTGCACACAGTCCTGTACTGTGCAAATGATAATACAAGGCTATTCATCCAGCTGATAAGTATTTGCTATAGTTTATTTCTAGATTTTAAGGCTATCATATCACACAAACTGACTTTCTGTATAACATTGCCAGAGTCACACCTAAATTGATCCCAAAACCATGTATTTGACCAAACAAGTCTTCTAAAGAGACATTTGGCCTTGGTATGAAGACACTAAGACATTGAAAGTCCACTACTCCTACTGGTCATTTCCACTGGTCATTAATCCTCCTGATAATTCAACTGATCAAGCCCATTTTATTTCTAAAGTGAATGGACTTGGCTACCCTTTTCAGTCACTGAATCTTTTTACATTTGATTTTTAGGTTAAAGACTCCTATCTATACACACTAGAGCAGAGTAGCTCTTGCTTTTTTCTTTCATTAAAATATTGATTTACAAGTGTTTCACTGGAAGGTGCTTTCTCCAGTCTCCTTTGTGTTGTCCCCATGCAGACAGCAGAATGATGTATGGTATTCTAATGCAGGGTATGCACATGATGTATTTGCAAGTAAAGTTGCTTCTCATCAATTTCCACCAACTTAAAATAGCCCTGCCTTAAAGCAGGGTCTGCACAGCCTTTCACATCTTTTTAACTACATCTGTTAAAATTCTTATCTTGATTTAAAACAGAGTAATTCCCATTGAACACAAACCTTTGCCATTTGGGTGGTAAATGACACGTTACGATATACAGAACATGGACATAGGAAATAGTGAGCCCATGCTACCATGTGGTCTTAAAGCTCATCAGCTAGTCCACACCAGCTGTAAACACCCATACTCTTACCCCATAATAAATTCAAAGGCTGCTGGGCTATGTGGTACCTTGATGCAAGTGTGGGTTGTGATTCCACACTGGCAATGACGTGACAGACAATATCTGAACTGGTGTAAAGCCTACCAGGATGAAGTTACCTCCACTTTTTAAAATAAAATAAAACTTGCAGAGTAAGCACAACACGTGGATCTAGTACTAGGAGCCCTGTAACTTGATTTACTGTCCTTTGGAATCGAAGTCTAATAAAGACAAACTCATGAATAGGCTTTGACTAACACAGTTCTCAAAAATACAGAAAAAACCCACCCCAAAAATCCAGTTCACACTTGTCAGACAAACCATATCAGAAGGGCTTTTAGACATAATATGAACCAAGATAAGTGATCTTTACCAACGGCTGACCACAAGGAGTTTGACTACACCATTCAGAGTTCTTGGGGACTCCAAAGGTTTTCTCCTGGGTCTTTTGTCTCTTAAATTAAGCAAAGCACTGACATGACACTGTTTTCACTAGATGAATCATGTGGCAACGTTTGCAGAGTAATTTTGGTTTCCCTTTTATGTTTCTCATGTTTTTAGTACAACCATTTGGATTTGCCCTTGTTCTTGGAGGCAGAAGATGCTTTAGGTCATTAAGGACACAATTCAGGGCTTTTGCCGAGTGTTATTCATGTGCCTTGGTTGCAGCACTAAGCAAGTCTAATGCTCCATTGCTGTCCTTCATGCAGCCCCATCAATGCAAAGAAACCTCCAACCTGAGCTTAGCCATGTTTTTGGTGTTTCCAGCTAGCAATGACACTCAAAAACTTAAAGCTTGTTTTAATTTTCCTCACTTGAGTTAGCAACCTACTCACTTTGCAGTAAAGCTGCCCACTGACCCACTGGAATTCCAACAGTCTTGCAGCACCTTCCCACAACTTTCCCCATGTGTCAACAGCAGGCATGTTTTACAGCAGTTTGTTCACCAAGTTTCCCAGGCCAGACCAGGTTCCTGCAGAGTCAGAAAGCATGGGACAAGCCCCACAGGACCAAACAGGTCCCTTGCAACACCAGAACAAACTGTCTAGGTTTTTTAGTGTGATTTCTCATATGAGCAATGCTCAGCTCAGTGCCCAGGTTAAGGTCACAGCTGCTCATGGTTAGCTCCACTATGAAGCTACACTTGGGACAACAGGGACAATTGTTCATTTATAAATGAAACACGTATTGTTTACAAGCATCATCTACAATCTGAAAAAGTTTTCAGTTAGTATTACCAGTAAATTATGTCTGTTAAGGATGCACTTAAAGATGCATTGTCAAAGATGCCTTCAAAGGGCTATTTCTTTCCAGCCTGTGCTGAAACAAAAATATAAGCTGCACAGAGTAGTCTTGCCTAAAGGGATTAAGAATAGTGAAAAGTCATTGAAGACAAGAAGTTTGAGCCTGCCTCTTGTTTTGTAATATCAATATAG
The DNA here is from genome assembly GCA_020745705.1 of Hemiprocne comata. Taxonomy (NCBI): domain Eukaryota; kingdom Metazoa; phylum Chordata; class Aves; order Apodiformes; family Apodidae; genus Hemiprocne; species Hemiprocne comata. Next base: position 42,724,179 of record CM036587.1, read on the forward strand.
AGATGAATTTGCCATCTTAGGAGCTACTGTTCTGATAATTACTATTCATTAGAAAAATGTCTAATAAAGGAGAAAATTCTGTGTATTAACCACTGAATAGGATTGTGTTGGGATTGTGCTATTTTACTAACTTTTACTAACTTTTTTTACTAATTTTACTGTCATGGGAAACACATGCAAGTCTACTGAGTACTGTCCAGTTGTCATTCTTCTCACCCCCCATTTATTTGCTTTCTGCTTTTCCTTATATTTTTTATATTATCAGTTCACCTTTTCGAGGAACAAAGTTAAAATATTTTAGGTCTCCCCCATTATTATTTTTCTCCATTTACAAGGAGCTTTCCTACTTAATTATTTCCATAGTGAGCTAATTTCTTCTTTTATTTTGCATCGGTATCTCACACAGGAATGAAATCAGTCTGCTGGAAGATGAAAATTGGATCAAGGGCTACAGTAAGATGTTATATGATAATACCTTCTAAAAATGATTTTAATGGAGTGGCTATACGCTATTGAAAGTGATCCGCATATACCCAGTGATTCAAAGTCATTTTTAATGCCTTATTGAAAGCACCACAAAGTGAAAATGAAATTAAATGCTTTTGATACCAGATGGACTGTAGTTGAGATATAATTATTTTAAGAAAAACAAACAAACAAGAAATGGTAATTTTCAACAGTAGAAATCAAGTGAGCTCTACAGAACATTGTGGAGGCATGAGACAGCACATGGCATACAGATTCACTTCTTTTTTTAATCCCTCATATTGGTAACATCAGGTAAAATCCTCTCTGTGTTATGTTTTTCCTGTCACCCTATTTTTGTCAATGATTAATGAACTTTAAAGCAGCCTTACACCAGCAGTATGCTTATAATTCCCAGCTTGTAACAGAGTATTTTAGGATTCATAGGGGAAATAAATTAAAAACTAATAAATAAGTCAAGGGCTTTTGCTTTACTTACCCAGAACCCTGAGTTCAGAATGTCTCTTGGCAAGGATTTGACAAATTATCTAAGTATAAGAGTGATTTAAACTGTCAAAAATGAAATAATGCCACCAATGTCTAAGGCAAGACTGTGGCATTTAACACCACTACTCTGTGGCAAAAAATGTTTCTGAAGAAAAAAGGATTATGCAATGAAAAATGAAATGGTATAGCAAAGTACTTACATAACTCAATTTCAAGCATCTCATTTGAGGTTCTATGTGTATTCAGTGGAGAGATACACACTCCTCCAGTACTGGTGATTTAGATGTTAAGTGAAAATACTCCTTCCATCAATCACAAGAGGCCCCTACTTTAACTAAGAACATTTGTCTGAAGTTAGGTAAGCGGAAGTCTACTTATAATCAATAAAGTGACACTCAAACTGAAGAAAGTTAGGCTCTGCTCCTGGTTTTATGCCAAGTTCCCAGGTGATTTGAGTTTGAATGCTGCCTGTGCTTCAGTTCAACCTTGTTCATTAAGGGAAGGTGTTGCTTTCCCTTTCTACACTTTGACAGGCATAGGTATTACTGCTATTAAAATGATAAGGCTTTTATTGGTACCCAAAAAAAAGTGCTCTAGGGAATAAAGAAGAAGCATAAATGAGGCAACCCCTGCAAAAACTGGATATATTTGCTGATTGGCTTATAATTATCCTGCCTCCTGTGTTTCCCCATCTGTTTCAGGATGGATCCCTTTCTGTATAAGCTCTTCATTTTCATGAGAGACTTTGTACTGAGAGCTTGGAAGAAATTACACCATTAGGCTGTTACCAGATTATTGAAGTAACAGTTCTATCACCAGAATTCTACGAAAGCACATACGAGTGTTGCAAATCTCTCTAAGAATATTAGGATGTATTATTTGTAAAATAACTGTGCTATGTGTAACAGGTACACATAGGTGAAGAGGCAAGCCCAGCACAGAAGATATTTCAGTCCAAATTAAGTGTTCCACTCCTTTGCATAGAGACAGAACTGAAGTACAAAGATGTAAGTGACTTGCCCAAAGACAAGTAACCTCTGGGAGACCGAGAAAGTGAACCCGGATCCTCTGAGCTGGTCTTTGTTGAGTGTTATAACCACAAAGCTCTCCTTCCTCCCCACCTTGTTCCTTAGTCTAGTTTCTCTTTTGTTTCTTTGCTAGTTTAGTTCTTCCCTCTATTTTAAAAGAAGTCATTATTTAAAAAAAAAAGGTGAGGTGTAAAGATGTTTCTCTACTGCTGGTTGCCCTGCTGTTCCCAACAAATCATATCTATATGATTACTTACTTCCTGATTACATTACATACTAGAAAAGACATATCTTAATTTTCTTTTATCTGCTTTATACTTCCCTGCTTTCTCGCTTTGATATTAGGTAATAAACTAATGTGATCGATAGTCTGAGCATTTCTGGAACAGCCTATCTTCTCAGATTAGTCTAAGAATCCCATATCTTAGTGCATGGGGACTGGCAATACCCCATAAGAGAAGCAGTTCCTTAGAGGTCACCCTACAGAGTGGAAACTGTTCCCATTGCAGAACTAGCAATTGGTCATTTTTAATTTAATGAAGGTTGTGCACACAACTGAAATACAAAGAACACTAGGTTTGGGACCTGACTGTAACTCTCAGTCATACTGATGAACACTGAATCACCCAAGGATCCCTTTTAGTCAAACAAGGTATTACTCACACAGATGCTGCCCAAAATGCGTAGAATCATAGAATCATAAGGACTAGAAATTTGTACATTATGTGTTAATTACTAGGAACTAATCTAAGCATGGTTTTACTATACTTCGGATCAGTCCTAAAAAAACCTTAGTTATGAAACTCTTATTTCAAAGTGCTTGTTCTTTTTAACATACCTTCTTTCAAGGTCTGTGGGGGTTAAGTGAAAACATATAGAGAATAAGAAAAAACCTCCTGGGTTATTCCTCAGTAATTGCTGTCATAGGTGAACTCCAACCTATATGACAGCAGTTGGGTAAAGAAAGCAAGTTTCTAGGCTTCTCTGGGTCTTTTTTCCATTTACTTTATGCTTGCAGTAAGCTGCTCTTACTGAACTGCTTTACTTCTTAAGTCCAACAGGTAAAAATACATCTTACGGTGCAGAGGAAACTGCACTGTAGATGGGGGTGAGCTTGAAAGAACATTTTTAAGTAGGAGAAGAAAAGAGTTCACTTCAGCAGAGCTCATTCCAGCAGTGCAGCTACCACATTACTCAGATCAAAGCAGAGACATGTCAGTGGCATATGACAGGGCCACATGATATAAAGTTTCACAGCCATACCTGTGGATGGATGTGTGCTTGATTGCTTAATCTCCAACACATAGTCAGTCTGTGTGAGCTGGGAAAATGGAAAATATAAGACCATGACAATATCTAGTAGGTGTTCTTTTGGGTTTGGTTGACATTGTTCTGAAAGAGAGGAGGAAGCTGGGATGACCCAGTCAAGAAGCAATCTTCCACTATAAGAAACCAGCTACATACAAGACCATTTATATTTGAAGCTTGGTTTGTGTACAGTGTCAGAGGGATTAGCAGTCTCTGTACAGAACCTTGTGTATCTGCTTAATTCCTCCCCCGTCCACTTCTCTCCCCTGAAAATATTATTGGTAACCGAAACGATTTTGTTTCTCTATTAGCAGAGTCAACAGACAAGCTGACAATTAGACTGAATAGAATTACTCTCTGTTTACAGTAGATAAAGTAGCCAGTGCTAACAACAGGTGGCCGCAGCGCCTGGAGATGGGGAAAAGCTTGTGCTGGAGCACAACCCCAAGAAGCTCCACTAAACCTCATTGTTTCAAACACGAAGCCTAGGCAGAAGCTGAGCATGAATAACCTTCATAGCACATATGTTCACCCTGTCACAAAATGTAAGAATGGTCTTATCAGCTCGACCTAAGTCCACTGAGTGCAGTGTCCCACTCTCCAACAGTGGCAGCAGTGTTTACTTAAGGCATTGTATAAGCACCACAAAGTAGCCATCCTTTTACCAGCAATGCAAAGTGCAAGGACTCTGAGCCAGAGGGGGTGTCTTTGACTTTAAGTAAAGTGCCATTTGCAGGTGGAGGTAATGCCCTATGTGTATTTGAATGCAAACTAAACAATTTGGGGATGCAAGCAGAGAAAAAGGCAAGCTGTTGTAGTAAAAATCTAGTATTATCATATATAGTTTCTCTCAGACTTAGTTGTGCTTTTTTGTAGAAATGCAGATGTACCAGAAAGAGAGCACTTATGGGGTAGGCAAAGTAAGCGGGGGTAGAGATCTTATCTGTCCATCTGGTCATTTAAAGGCAACTAATGAATTTCAGACTCCTAAACTCTCTGCCTTGGCATGTGTAACACACTGACATTGATGGTATCTGACTGCAATTCAGGGAATTCACAAGCTACAGTGCAGGTGTTACGGGCTTGGCATTTTCCTTGGTCAACACATATTTTCCCCTCTTCACCTTAGATCCCAGCACCGCTGGGCACAGTTCAGCACTCACAAGGAGCTGCCTCAGGTTGGTCCCCAGCAAGTCCTCAGAGCTGGGGACCAAGTAGGGCTCAGCTCCTTGGCCTTGAGCCACTCGCTATTGATTCATGCTCTCAGTAGCACGATTCTTTTTTCCCTAGCACTTTGGTGACACTTGCATGGCTTGTCGTGCCAATAAAGCCCCATTTTAACAGGGCTGAAATAGCACTAACAAGATGTGGAGGAAGAAGTTAACAGTACCTATAGCAATGAGTCTTCTGAAGGAAAGTCGGAGGGGAAGAAATTCACTCTTCAAAATTATTCATCACACCTAATTGCATGAAAATGTTTACTAATTCTTGCAGGGTTACAACTCTGATCCTAATGACAAGCATTATGTGGGTACGAATTCAACATGGGATAAAACAAAATCAGGTCTTATGGAAGAATTAAAAAAAAAAATTAATAGAAAAGAGCACTACAAGTGCTACAAGCCTTATGGAGCACTTGACTTGAGATTCCAGTATTTAAACAGCTTAAATTTGATACCTACTCCATGAAGACATGCCAGGGCTTGTAGATGTAGTAATTAAATATGTTAGGTGGAGGTTTCTGATATGATAATCAACAACAGAACGGCAGCTTTAGCATTTAAAACGATCTTAATGAGGTGTTAGAACCGAAGCCCTTTGAAGCGAATGGGGAAAGTTTATACACACTGCTATTGTTCCAGCCAGTCTGGCTCTCCCCTCGAAACAACAGTGCATTTTACCAGTGATTACTTTAACAGCCAGGTGGATAAGAAGTTGAATTCCTGAGCCATTTGTTTTGTTTTGTGATGGTTTTTTTTTGTTTTGGTTTTCTCTTTACACCCTCTTAATTTTCAAATCCTAAGAAATGTAAAGACAATGAGAAAAATAGTCTGATACCGGAGGCACCAGGAGGGGGAAAAACACTCCTTAAATCACCAATTTATGCACCTTTGGTTTTGCCTAAAAGTTGTATGGAGCTTCAGCGTATTTAGACACCGACGGAGTAAATGGATAGTGTTGTTTTTAATAGCTCCTCATTACCGTTTCTTTTCGTACAGAACAAAACGCTTTCTTTTCAAAACGATGGCCTATCAGGCACTCATCAGTGTGACTAATCAGCTCGTATTTGCACAGGACTTTGAAGACAGAAGAGGCTGTAGAAATGCTGAGGGTTATTACTGCCAATGTAAAACTCCTCGAATTCCACTTCCAGCCTTGCAAACAACTGCCACCGAACAAACAATTGAAGACATAAGTACATCACTTCATTCCCCTCAAAGAAATATTGACTTCAAAGCCAAGTTAGGACCATTTACATGCAAGTAACTCTAAAAGGAGCAGCAGGCTGAGCGGGAAGCAATTATTCAGGCACACACGAAGCAACTGCTGTCTGTGTTCAAGCATCAGCCAGGACATCACGTTTAAGTTGTTTTTCCACAAGCGCCACTGAAAGCAGACTTATCTTCTCATGCAGTTCCACAGTACTAAACATGAGGAAGGTTTCAGAGGAGTAAAGACTCTTTCTTTCCCCTCCCCGCCCCCCCGGAGATTAATTCATCCTACTCTGAAAGGCAAATGCCCAATCCCGTTTAAAGTAAAATCGCTGCCACTGTTGTCCAGGTGTTCTGCACCACTTTTGATTGTGGCCAAAGGCCAACATCTCCACCCAAAGACTTTTAACTGTCTAGCAAATATGGGGCCCCACCTGAAGTCCACAGAAGATTCCGAGTAACTTCATTTGCAACCTAAATAGAACGGGTATTTGGCCTTCTTTTAGCTGTGCTAAATCAATTTAATTGTGGTATTATTCCATTTTACCATCAATCAAAACACCAAGGATAATTCCGGTGTATGGATAACCCTCACAGAGAAATAAATGTTTTCATGTTAGACATACATTTTGTTCAGCATTAGTAAAAAAAATACACTGGTGTCCTTTGTCTAGCCAGAGTGTAGGTGTCAGACCATGGAAAATGGTAAGGGTATCTCCCAGAATAACAGTTTGCTTTATGTGTGCTTTTGTTTGTTTAGGTTGTGGTTTTGTTTCCTGTTGTTTGGGTTGTTGTTTGTTTTTTTTTAATTGTTTGTTTTTGTTTTGTTTTATTTTGTTTTAAAATTAATTGACTGACTTAAAACAAGCAGTTGAGTACCAAAATAAAAGGGTTTAAGTACTGTCCTTAGAGAGGAAGAAAAGGAGCTCACACAGGTGTATTTAGATTACTAAAGGCCTCCATAAAAGACCTCTTACTTATTTTGTGCAAGCAAGAGACCAGGTGATTCACAGGCTTACCTGTAACCTTTAGAAATTGCTCCTGAAGGAAGCTTTGTTGAACCTTTTGCTCCTGATCTTATGTTTAATATTACAAAACCAGATCTCTGTACCCATACATGGTCTAACTGAAGTCATCAAGGGTTTACATAACTCTGTCAGATATAGATGACTCTGTGATCTATTTTCAGTGTGAAGAATCTCCTCTCTCATCTGACCCTAGTTTTAGATTTCTCTCTACAGTGACCCCTTCTGCAAGACTCAAATAAAAACAATAGTACTGGGGTTAAATCCCTCAGAAAGACCTCCAGCAGAGTTGGCGTATTGGCTAATTTCTGAAAACAGCACAATTAATTTTCAGGCTCTGGTGAAAATACTTACACTCATAACCAGTACTGCACAATTATTTGCATAGGTTTGGTACTAGTATAACTGTACTATGTTTGACTTGTGGGACAGAAAGTGGGAGAGATTAGGCTCATTATTTTTTTGTAAACAGATATATTTAATATGACAAGTGTGAAAATAATGGAAGAAATACAAATGACGGATGTAACATAGACAGTGAACAGTTTCATTTTAAAAGCATTTTCCTCCCTAATTTTCCTACCAGACAGGAATGTCAATTTGTCAGGCTGCAGCCATAGCCCTGCCAAGAAGCAGAGGCTGAAGGTAAGCATGCCAGTCAGAGACTGAAGGTTTGAGTCTGGCTTCCCAAAGGAAAAACGCCAGTGAGAGCTGGTGAATGCATCTGGGTGAGCAGCTCCTGGAAGAACTTGGTGTCCTTGACTGTAAGGAGAGGGGAAATGGGGTGCTGTTGTCTACCCTGCTTATGCCTCCTGGGGAGAGGTACTGTGCTGCTGTGGCAGTTCTGCAGCATGGTCTGCTCTGCTGCCAGGCAGGACACTGGGGCTCCAGTCCCAGTTGCTGCTAACAGCAGTTGTTCCAGAAGAGGGGCTCACTTGCTGGAGAAAATGTGCACCTAAGGGTGTGCTGCATCCCAATCGTGGGGTCTGACAGGCACTTGGGAGGACAACATCCACCTCCTTGCACCTTCACTTCCTATTTCCTCCCTCCTTGTGGTTTTCCAGACTCTAAGGCAAAGAAAAACCTATCACAAAGTCAACTAAGCAGCAGTCTGTCTAGCCCAGGCAATCCTAGAAGACTCCACAAGCTGAGACTTGAGAAAATCAAAACAGAAGAAAGGAAAGCAATTTCCTTCAACTTTACAGATTATTTTTTAATTATTATTTTTAGCTAAATTTGAAGAGTGTGGAAGTAAGATGAAGGATATTTTGCTTGTTTGTTTCAATGTGACAAAATATCCCCTCACTTTTCTCTGTATTACTGGGAGAAAATGAGTGGTTAGCTCATCACATTGACACTAGAGACAGTACTTTTGGTCTCCTGATTTATAGCTTCCATCTTGCCTATTTACAGACCCTTGGGTCTAAAAAGGTCTAGCTGAGGATCTTTACATCATGTATGTAGCTGGGGGAGTATGAGAAACAGTGTTCACAGCTAGCAGCCCAAGTCCTGAAACAAACCTGCACCTGCTCCTATTCCTGCTCACTTGTACATCCATCAGTTGAGGATGTTCAGTCAAGAGGAATATGCTTATCTAAGGAATATGAGTATTTTCACACCTTTATGGAAGGCAGTGCTGATGCTATCAGAAGAGGTAGGAGCAGTGAGCAAAGCTCAGGCTGACAAAAAACCCAAAACTGAGGCATCAACCACCCAGCGACTGCTGAAAGGAGTTGCTGGAGGTTGCTGGTGAGGCAAAGAGGGAGAACGTGGGAGTTTGTTCGGTTTTGAGAAAGGTGGGCTTGAATTACCCTGGAAATCATGACTCAGATGTTTTCGTGGCCCCAGCTTGCATTACTCCCAGGAAACTCTGTGATGCCGAAGTCACAGTTTAGTTACATCAGTGACTCAGAAGTGTGAAGATTCATGTTTTAGCACTTGGCAATCAGAGGCAGCATTAAACCATTTAAAAATGAATGCTGATGAAAATGAAGAACTTATGAGGGCTGCTGACCACGGATGTGCATTAGGATCCTAAATTGAGATGAATGCTTTAGTTGTTCTCTGTCCCTTATTTTGTTTAATAGTTCAGGGATAAAATGAGCCTACTGCTATAGGAAAGATAGTTGTTTAATCCTTCCAGGACAACCTACATTAATTTTCACTTTGCCTTATGTGCTAGTGTATAACTAAAAGAAAAATCTTATCTGTGAACACTCCTGTACCCTGGACTGCTTTTCTTGAGCTAATAGAGAGCTCCTGGTTTTCCTTAAATGATGCCAAAGATAACATTTTCTACCTCTTTCAGGAAAATCTTTTTAAGCAGCAACAACCCTCTTCTGTATTTCTACAGCATCCAACACAAGTGAGGTCTGCCCTGATTGCCTTTCAAAATGAACATGTAAAGATTATTTGTATATCAACTTTGTCAAACCTCACAATTTTATCATAGCTTTAGTATTACTGGCTGATTTAAAAAGTTATTTAAGTACTGATTTTTCCAGTCTTGTGATCAAATGGAGATTTTGGTCTTTTTTTGCACTTTTCAATGAAATTACCTTTCTACCTTTTGTAAGGTAGCTTGAAATGGTGAATGTGAAAGGCTTAAAAAACCTAAGGGAAACACTCCTTCTAGGTTTGTCTGTGTTTATGGGAGGTGTGGGAATATGCCTACCTTTGCATTTGCAAAATGTTGTGATTATTAACCGAATATCCTCCTCTGTTAATTATTTTTTAGTCAGTGGCTGAAAGCATTGATAACAGTTCAAAAATTTTTTCACTGTTTCTTCTGTAGCTTCTTGGTGTGAACTCAGTTAAAGCAATCATCTTTTATGCAGAACTATCCTTTTACCTGGTATCTTGAAACACATAAAGCATGACCCGTAAGACTCCTCTTTGTGCCCCGAGGCATTAAGACCTAACGCATTTTACTAACTGAGAGAATGTAGCACAAAGTGGCATATGGCATTTTAGCTGGGATGATTTATGGTGACATGGTCCAAAGGAGCAAAGGGATCTTCAGCTTTCTCTATGACTATTGTAGCTTTTCTGAATTGGGCATAAGAAGCTGAATGGAATAAACCCGTCTCTAATTTGCAGTGACAGAAGCAAGATGAATTCTCAATAAAGACAGTGACATTGAATCAGAGCAGCAGACCTGCTTGTTCCACTGGTGGCTGTGGAGGAGTGAGAGATGAAAAAAGAACCAAAAAAACCTTTTTTTAAAATGGGGGGCATTTCCATTACCCCCTCCTAACGCTGAAGGTCCCATTAGAGATTAAAATCTCTGTTAAAGAAAAAACAGTGGCAGCTTATTTAGAGCTGTTCAGTGTTGTGTTTTGGAAGGACAAGACACACTAAGATCAATGAGGAACTAAGTGCAAGATCCTGCTTTACTGCCTTTATTTGCTGTACTCAGCCTGCTTTCTACTTTTCAGCGTGCTATGCAGCACCACAAGTGCTGAGACAAACCAGCAGCATAAAATAAGCTGCAGTCTCACTGGCAAGGGTGTATATTGCCTTTTCCTTCCAGAGCCGCCTGCCTGAAGCATGGGGAGGTCCATGTGGCCCTTACTTGGGGAGCAGGCCAGAGGGGCCATGCCTGCTGCCAGGTTCTTGGATATCAGGACAGTGAAGCCACCAAGTGAGCATCCAAGTGTCAGGGAGGGTGAGCCAACAAAGCCCAGCTCATCACACAGGGGCTGTGGTGGGGAGCAAGGGCTGAGGCCTGGCGAGGTCACAGCCTGTGTGGCTGCATGGCCAGTGGCACTGGTGGAGCAGCCTGACCCTGCTGCTGCCTCCCTGCTCCCTTGCACTGGTTGTGGCATGTGGGGAGCCATATGGGGTGAGTGACCGGGGCTAGGATGACCCCTCTTTTCCAGAAGTGTCCCTGCCTGTGGTGTTGCACTGTGCCAGAGGGATATCCCCCTGCCTCCTATACAAACATCTCTGGAGCATAGGAAGATGCTGAGCCACATGCATCAGCGGCCGGGGCAGAGATGCTTGCTCTCATCCATTACACTTCACTGGTCACTACGGGAGACAGGAGTCCTGGCCATGGGTCCCACACAGGTCCCCTGTTTTTCACAGCATGAATAACTTCAAAGTAGGCAAAGCTCAAAGCTGGGCTGCAACCCTACAATGCATTGATGACCCTGTGGTAGCCATGGCAGTGACAACCCTGCAGTGGCCATAGCAGTAATGCCATTGCTGCAAGCCTGACAGAAGGAGGAGCTATACCAGAAGGGCTCTGGCAGCCTGTGGGTCCATGTATTCACAGAAAGAGCATAAAGGAGCAACTGTTCCAAGGTCCACTTTCTCGGAATGGGTTAGATGGGCTTGCAGTTTGGGATGGACAAGCAAGGCACTCTATTTAGTAGTTGCCGGGTCTAAGGTTATGAGCCCCAAAGCCAAGAAGTCACAGTGGGGTTTGCAATGACGAGCTTTCCTGGTACTGTGCATTCTCACAAGACCATGCCTGCAGCTTGAATCTAGTGGAAGATGATTCCACTCACATCCAATCCCACTCCTAATGATGTATTGACACCTTCATGCCGTGGTTCACCACCTATCACACAAGCCTTGTCACTGTTTAGGGGGCTGCACTGCAAAGTAGATCAGTAAAATCTTCCTGACTAAAAATAACAGTGTTTAGTTTTTTTCACCTGGATCCTAAAGGAGTGTGGCAGCACAGCAGAGGGATAACTGAAGTAAAAAGACAGGAATAGGCTCTGGAAACCAGAAGGAATTGTAACTTTTAAAGCTGGTTGTGCCACCAAAAGTAGCATTGTGTGAAATGGCAGACAGCACCTACACAAAAGGTCTGTATTTGCATCTTTATAAATTTCCATAACATAGGAAAGCCCTTGATGTCAGCTCTGTTATTGGCAGTAATGAGTGCTCTGTGCCAGACCTGCATGTGCCACTTCAGAAATGCTGTGCCTAAGAAGGGAAGTTCTTAATTTGATTATTCAAGCAGGCTTGAGACTGGTTTGCAGTCTCTTGCATCAGGATCCCAGACATCTCCTGTCAGAAAAGATATCCTCACTTATGCCCCATAGCTACTGCCAACAGGATCAGAAATGCTGTTTTTAATTAAAAATGTTATTTCTAAATACAGTTTGCAGTGTATATTCTTGGTGAGAAGAGCTTCTCACCTTGTGAACTTTCAAACTGCTGTACTGCTGATCAAAAGATTGCAAGCCTTTCTCTGATGTCTTGTCTACACAGCCTGAGCAAATGTGTTTTGGTTCCCACTGCAAGGCTTTGCTGGTGTAGCTGTGCTGCCTCCGAGTTGAAAAACACCATACTGGCAAAAAGCTAGAAAATAAAAGGGCAGAACTCCCAACCTTTTGCCATCATAGCTTGTTTAATTTAAAGTGACTAGCTACAACCACAAAGGCACTTTCTTGAAAACACGATCTACACTTCATTTATTATCTGTAACAGAAAATTGCCAGTCACGCCCTGCTCTCCCAAGACCCAGTGTGCTTATAGGAGAAACCCAGTAGCAGATTCATTCATGAACTCACAGCAAATTATTTTAACTGATCAGGATGGGTCATCACTCAGGTCCTCAGACCAAACTCATTCTTACTGCTGTATGTGTAAGACTGAACTCCTACAAAAAGGCTGTTTTGTAAATGAGCTCTTTTGTTAATATAAACTGAGTTTCCACTGAGGGCTTTATTGTACATTTCTAGCAATTAATGTTTTCAAGGGTAGATGAGCTCAGAGTCTTGACAAAGGTCATGGCTTGGACCTAATAACAACCAGCCTTGTTTTCTCCTGTCCTGCATCTTGTACAGTCACTTACACCTGTTACACCTGTGGGTGTGAAATGTTACCACATGAGAGCAGTCCTGCCTTACACCCTACTTCACTTACTTGTCATAGGTGTGAATAACTGTATTTGTTTCAGGACAATAGACATTCAGACCCAACATGGACCAAAACACACTGATGAAGGTACTCAGTTGCACAGCCAGGTTTAAAGTACTCTTTCAAGTCCAATCAACCAAAGTTTTTCACTGTAAATTTCCCACCATCCTACTACTTATACAGTAATCCCTCAACAGAGAAGCTGAATAAATAAAGTATAAAATATGGTCACCAGCATTTTTCCCCAGGCACATATCTTACCGGCAAAATTAACTCATGCTTTCTAATTTGGTGTGTCCCCTGGCCAAGAAAGCTACTACCACATTACACTTGGGATAGTTCAGTCTAGCCTGCCTGGCTTGCTTTAGGGTGCAAACTCCCAAGTGAAACCTTCTGTAAGGGGGCTCTTAACCCCCTCACTCTGCAGTGACTGTGAACACAAAACCATTCAATGTGGCCAGCAGCTCTCTGACATCTTCTGCAGCTCCGTGTGATGAGATAAGAAGAAAAGCTAAATCCTTTCCCAACGGACTAGGAGAGGCTCACAGAGCACTTCAGTTTACCACACATAAATTTCAGGGGACAAGTCCTCAGAAGCCCTCACAGCGCATACAGTGCCTGTCCATGGTTTTGCACTGTGACTGCTCACCCCCTGCGACAGCTTAAGCTCAGATGTTCATCCCCATTAATGCTGCATCGAATCCATTCCCATATTGACAGGCAGTAAGGCAACAGAGGCAACACTATCTGCACTATGCTTGGCCAGTCTAGCTATCCTCTCTGGGGTCAGAGCAGAGCTGATATGACAGAGGAATTAAACGTTTATATATGCAAGACCTTAGAGAGCAAGCAAAACACAAGTGTAACAGAGTCTTCTTATCCATAAGAAGCCAAATATTAATAAGAAAAATGGTTTCAGTGTTTGTGACTTTATTGCAACACTTGTCACATTTGATCGTTTTCTAAAATTTCTAAAATCACTCCCAATTTTCTTCTTGAAGAAGCTGAAGGAACAGCTTTCATGTAAAAATACAAAAAAGTATCCTTGTGGTTGCAGGGCAAACCGTGAGAACATAACCCGCAGCAGTTAAAAAAACCCAGAAAGCAAATCACAACGGCACATCGTGGCCTGAAAAAGCCATGCAGTATTATAATAGTCTCATGGGTCTGGGAGGCAAAACTTAGTATCTTTGGAGTGCTTGGCTCTGGCACTACACTGTTTCCACTGCAACTTTGCTTAATAGTGTGAACTTGCCTGCAGTCCTTACTTCCGATTGTGTGCACCACCAACGACATACAACTCATGACATTGCCAAACACCTTTTCCCTTTTCCACAATGCTGCTTTTCTTAGCTCTTCCAGTCAGCCTGTAACTTCAAGCAGACAATAAGATGCTTACAAGCACTACAGATCTTTCCCAAGAGCAGGCTATCAATTCACATGAAAGCAAAAAAATCAGAAGGACTCATCAAATTGTCATCGCATCTGTACAGAGCTTTAAAAAACAACAACTCCTTTTTCTTTCATTTTATTTCCCTTCCTTTTATTTTTCATTGAGGTTTTCCCAGAAGCCTAAGCTCTCATACACTGTTCAGCTGTTGCTGTATTTCTGACAGAGACCCTGTGGATTACAGGGGTCCCTTTCTTGCTGAGCCTCTCTGATACTGGTAAAAAGAGAGAAAGCTTCCAAATGTTACTGCATGCTGCATTATTTCTCTTTTTCTCATCTCTCATGTGTTTTCAGTTATGTGTGTATGTTGTTGATTTTTTGAGACTCTTCTAAAAGCTTTTAAGTTCTCAAGCTTTCAGTCAAGCGCAGAGCAGAACATTGTACAGGCTCCCATTCTGACAGATCCTGAAGAAAAGGGACAGAGCCATTTGCAGCAACCAGGAGCCCACGTGCGTGGGCAAGCACACAGACACACACAGGGCTGTGGGAAGCGTTGCAGGAGGAAAGACTGCAGGATGGACCTGTGCAGGCTTAACATTCTTGCAAACATACAATGCCTTTTCTGCAAGTTTGGTTTCACAGTTTGTCACTTCTAATATTAGTAAGTGACCAGAAGAGAACAGAATGGTAACCAATGTGTTTGAGAACATTTGGATTTCTATGCGCATTTCACGAGGAACTAATCCACATGAATCCCAACCCTTTTTTATGAGAGTAGGCACTGCTGTCCATCACATGAACTGTGGTGTATGCTTATTGTAGTCTCATTGTAGTTTTCTGCCAGCAGCCTGTCATTTCTTCTTCTTCTTACTTTGTAGATGGCTAGTACAGAGATCTGCAATTCAGAGACTGTCCTAGATTCATCCAGTGCTGCACTGTTAAATCACGCATTTGATGGGAAAAGACAGTCTAAAAGTTCAGTTCAGCTACAAAGACTCAAACACTAGATCCAGCTGTTTTCATGCAGCACGTTTTGATAGATGATACAGGCTTCAGACAAAAAAATACTCCAGCTCCCAGTGCTGCAGTTTGACTAGAAACAATTCTAAAAGTTTAACTTTTTAATTAAAGAAGTGATCCAGAATTTTAAAATATGAAACTTGCCTAGCAAGATCTGGGAGGTGTTTGCCCCTCTTCTACAGTCCAAGAATGAACTACATGTCCCCGTCTTCCTTTGTTACTAGCAATAGTTTAACATCTCATCCAAATAGCAGCTGTCATGGAGCAGCTCACACTCCTCACCATGGCAGGGAGATTGCTGCTACACTGCATATCTCTTAGAACTATCCTGAAATAAACACCATGAAAATGAACAGCTCTGTAATATTTTCTAGAGCTTATTTCCCCAAATGGTAGATGTCTGTTTACTTTTTTCTTCTATTGCAATCAACTACTGTCCTTCCTGAGCTACAGGAATAGCTCAGGTGCAGGGAAAACAAAGTGTCTGCGGAGGCCTTGCCACTACAACTCTTGTTTCACCAGGGCAAAAGATGGTGCAACAAGTTTCCAAATCAGAGCCTTAGTTAACAACATACATGTTTGATCTGGAATGATTTGGAGAAGGCAACCAATTAGCAGTTTAGAAATAGCAACAAATTTTTAGTACTTAAATAGCATTTTTTTTCCCTCTCTGCACCAGTTTGGGAAGCCTCTCAAGTGAAAAGTGGCTGAAACCATTTCACAAGCGGCATTCCCTACCTGGCAAGCAAGGCCCAAATGGATGACACTGATTTGATCAACTCAGTCATTAAGGGTGTTACTGCCAGCAGAACCATTGCACCCTTGCCTGCCCTGAAAGAACTGATAGCCAAACAGCTCTAAGGGAGACACCAATTAAATTCCCTCTTATCTTCCTGAGGAGTCAGAAGTTCCAGGTCCTCACTGCTGCTTTGACACCCAGTTCCCTCTGAGTTTCTCCACTGAGTGACTTTTAAGTTCCCATTTGCAGCACCAGCTGCAGGACCAGCCTGCTCAGTAAACTGGCCTGATGCAGCAGCCTTCCAACATTGCCGCAGCAGAGGTGAGCCCAGAGGAGCCTGACCCAGCCTGACAGCGAACCCCAGAAGCACTCAATGCCATAATAAATAATGCAGGGCAAGTATAGAGAAGGCATAAGACGTGGGAAATGTGATATCTCAGTTCTGAAACCCAGGTGGACCAAGTTGGCAGTCTTGGATAGAAACAGAATAAGTGTGAGAAATCACTCATCCTTAATAAATACTAGTTTCATAGGCCTTGCTGGTTGTGAGAAGCATTCAGCTTCAGCAAGTCATTGAAAACAAAATGTGCATTTTTTCACTTCAGAGGATTTAAGATTTGATTAAGTACAAAAAAGGGAGCTCAGTGAGTAAAAGGACTAGACTCTCACTTCAGGGAATTCAGGTCGAGCCCTCTGTGAAATGAGTTCACGTGTCAGTTTGGCATCTCCAGCAGATACTAGCTCACATCACAAAACCACTGTAAAGGAGTTGGCATAATATGTTATGTCTGAGGATCCCTGCTCAGAAAGGGAGGAGGGAGGGAGGAGGCTTAGCTGGCTTTAGTGCAGGACTGTATCATCCCTTAGCTGCAGAAAGCAAGCTTGGGGAGATCTGAACAGGAAGGGCTGGGTCATTTTTAACCTGGAATCCTATCTGCCAAATGGAAACCATTGGAGTTCTACTTTACACTTGAACTAAAATAATTTCCCACCTCTTTGGAGGTGGCAGCATTGAAGGAAAGGACTGAGATGCCCTGTTCAGGGCCCTTCTCTCAGAGAGGAGGAGAGAAAGTATACACACAAGGGAAAACAACCCCATGTTGGTGTATCTGCAGCCAAAGTGGTGTGCTGTGGGCTGTGTCCAACTAACCTCCAGCCAGTTGTGTCCAGGTCCTCCTGCTGTGGTGTGCCACAGAGACCACTCTGCATTTGCTAGATGAGCTCTCCAGGGTTCATAAAAGCTAGCATACCATGGTGAAGCCACAGTTACATGTAATACTTGGAAAAGCAAAGGCAAATAAACAAAACCTGTGAAGTAAGTGCACCTAAATTAAAATACGTAAATGATGTAATTATTTAGTTCTAGGGAAGATTTAAAGCATAGTAAAAAAGGCCATTATTAGAGAGTGAGAATGCTCTCCTGACTCCCCTCAGCATCTCTATATAGATTAATTTCAGGTGTATTTGTGTGGGACCCCGGCAATTCCAGTTTCTCCCTCTTTCTCTCAAAAGCCATTTTCTCTCCCTCAACTCATTTGCTCCACAGTGAAAATAAGAATAATGCAGTATGAATTTTTTCAAGCCTTATGCCTTGGACACCTTCAGTGCTTGATACACCATCTGAAGCTTTGTTGATTAAGGCACCTCAATGTGTTCGTCTTTTGAGGACACAAAGCAGAGGGATGTGTCCAGTAAAAAATAAATAATAATAAAAAAATCATATGCAGCAGGCTTTGAGTTCCAGTACCTTATAAGTTTAGCTATAACTGCTTCATTGATTTTTTTTCAGTTGTGAACAGGTTTACGTTACAATTGTGAGAATGTGTAGATGCCCTCTAGTGGTGCATTTCTTTTAAATTTCTGCTGCTGTGCCCTAAAGGTGCTCCCAAAAGGAAGACCCTGTACCCTCCTCTGCAGTGCTCTGCATACGGGAGCCAAATCGCAGTGCATCCAGAAAAGAGAGAGGACAGCATATATAACTTCAACTCTGTGTAAAGCCAGGTTGAGGCATTGCATTGAATCGGGCAGCCCTCTTCCAGATCTGCTGACCTTTCAAACCAGTAGGCCTCACAATAGAAAAAAGCACCTCCAAATGTGACATCATCTTCAGATCTCAGAAAAGGAGGAATTTTCCTGTCAATCTCCATCTTCTTTGACAAACATCCTGTCTCTTCACCCAGCCATGCCCTTCTAACATTGACCTCTGTTTCCCAGACAGGTTGTCCATAAGAAGCAATCATCTTCAACAATTAGCTGTCAGAGTGTCCTGGCTTTGCCAAGAATTGGGAACAAGCCATTCTGCTCTGCTCTCAAGAGATCTTCAGACAATACCAAACCAACCAAAAACACCATCAATGAAAAAGACAGGAGCTTGATTGAAAGGTCCTTGTTACAGCTCTGCCCCTGGGTGGTATTATTGTCTGGCTCTACTTTCCTGTAGAGCAGCTGGTAAATGATATAACCACAGCTAAGTATAGGCAATGTATTTATCCACTCCAAGCAGCACAGAGCAGGCTGTAGTTCACTGTATTTACAGTTCTAGCCACAGAGGCATATGTAGACCAATCTAATGCATTCATCCCATATTTAACTTGTTGCCACTCCATGATAATGAATAGGAGGACAAAAATCCCACCATCCTCTCTTCACCTACTGCGTGCAGGTGTCATTCACAAGGACATGTGCAGGAAGGAGCTTTTCCTCTCCTTGCAGGTCAACTACTTTAGACTCTTGGAACATGTTAATTTCTAGTTGTAGCAACCGCAGCCAAAAACCAAGGATAAAGCCACCAGTCTTTCTGTGGCTATTTCTGATCCTGTCTTGTCTGTCCCAGCCACAGTGAGATGTTCTCTTGCAAGTATGGCTGTAGCAATTTAAGAAGTTCCTGTGGATGGAGGCTCTTCAAATGAACCTGACTCAGGTGGCACTGTGAAACAGAAGAAATGGGGTGGTGGTGCCTTAGACTACATTATGTAGTTTTGCAAGAGGACCCTGAACTATGGTCTTAGACTATAAACCTTATCAGCTCTTGAAAGGTTCAACTAGATTGGCAGTTTAGATTACACTTTCAGCTGAGGTTGGTTGTTGCCAATATATTTGAAAGAGCTAGACACTGCACTTTTTTCTCCCAGAACACAATCATTTCTGGAGCACTTACAGGAAATGTAAAGAGAGCCAATAACTCTCAAATCCTGGAATGAGGATCAGTGGTCTGTCCAACCTAGTATATTGTTACATTATCAGTCAATCAGCCAAGCCATTTAAGCTAGGAATGCAAAATCTTTTCTAGATAACCTTAAAGGTTTGTGCAGCAGCTAGCACATCAGGGGCCCTAGAGTTATCAAACTATGAATACAAATTATAGCAGAAGGGAGCAGTCACAAGACTGTGGGTGAGAGAGTATCAGTGCCCAGAGTACACCTCTGAGGAGCTTTTTTGTCACGGTGGGGCTGTAGGATCAAAATAATCAATAGAAATACATTGTAAATTATGTTTCCATTGAAAACAGCATCTGAGTCCTTAATGAGACCTTAAGAAATGGTGTGCTCTGATAGCCTTAATTCTTAAATTTCATATCCTTGGCAATTTGGTTGGAGCATACCAAAAGACGGACAACATGGGGAGGGAGGGGAACCTACATGGATTTAACAGTTGCTCCATGCCTGTCAAGGAATGAATCATTACTGATGACCAACACACGGAGGGGGATGGCTAAGGGCCCCTGAGGTTGTCTGACACTCAAGGAACAGCATTATGAAAGCAGACATCTTATAAATAATTATTAAAAAAATCTGTTCCATTCTTTTTTACTGACCCCAGATGGGCAAGGCAGCCCCTTAAAGATGGTCTTTCTCTGCTCAGTCAAAAATGGTATGAAAATGAAGCATTTGACAAAGAATCTGTGTGCATTTGCAAAATACATTTTTCAAGACCAACCCTAAGTAGCTGACTGATAAAGTCTTTGTGTATCTAAGCTTCAAACTACTTGCGAGCAATAATTCTCATACAGAAATGTCATTAGTTCTTCTTTTATACTTTACCTTTTACCACTATTTCTGAAGTAATCATTTTTTGAGAAAGGAGCAAAAGGGAAAACTGCATAGTGCTAATTACAGCAGGGCAAGCAGCTTTGCTGTTACCAGACTTTTAACACTAGTCTACCAAACATTAACATTACTTCTACCAAATGGGCTGTGCCTGTGTATGTCTGATTGGAAGACCCAGCTTTCAATGTTTGGGGTATAATTAAAAAAAAAAAAAAGAGTAGTACATCTCTGTGCCACTGTCAATAAGCGACATCAAGCCTACACATTAAGCAAAATTATGAGCATTCTCTTGGGGAAAATGGGTATCCCAATCATCTATCTACTTGCTGTTAAGCGCATCTACTACAATGCTTTATTTTGGTATTTTCTCAGTTTTATGAAGGTGTTTTTGCCTGTAATCCAATTTTTCTTCTGCATCTCTAACCAGAATTTCTCCAGCTACATCTCACACATCTCTTGGGCTCTTTCTGCATGCACCAGCCTCACTGAATGTACTTGAATCCAAGCCAAGAAATTCTTGCCACTTCCTGGGTCCTATGGCACAGTTCATGGGGCAGTGCTGCATACCCCCTAACAAATAAAAATTCAGGATTTGCAACCACGGTGTACCCTAGCTTGAAGAACAAATGCAGCACTGTTCAGCTCTAGCTCTAGGGAAGCAGTCTGCGGGAAGGTGGCCTCTGGGACTCAAGTCAGGGATGGTTAATAGCAAATAGGGTTTTCCCCTGCCACAGGATAGGTTCTTGGGCTTTGAGACAAAACTTGCAGAAATGCAGACAAGTTATTTTAAGCAGCCTCTATCCTTTGGTTTGCCACTGGAGATAGCTACAAGCAAAACGCAGGATTATGTAGAAATAGCTGTGCTGCATTTAAACATGTTAACTCAAGAACCAGTAGTTGTGTAAGAGGAGCAGAAGCATGCAGCTCAGTGCAGGGCTGATTAGCCCTGGTCCTTGTTTAACACCAGTTTGTATAATTCCACAGTGATTTGCAGTAGCCATACCCAATTTCCACATCAGTTGGCTACTGCAATTGAGTTACATACCCTCCTTGTGCACTTGCAGCTTTAATGGCTATAGGCTCTGCTCTATGGTAATGGCTCAGGCTGGTTGGGGAAGGGGATTCAAATCTGTGTTTTTGGTGAATGAGAGGGGTTTTGTCCTGCAAAGTGCTGTGTACCACTCCCACACCAGATCAGCAAAAGTCAGGGCACACAGCATGCAGTGAGCTTGGTCTTCCTCTGGTCTTGCCAGCAATCAAAGCCTCTTGAAGTGTCAAATGCTTAAGTCCTCCTTGTTTTACACCCACAAATAAATCCCCATGATTTCAACATCCATATCCTTACTTCCATGTGTAGCTCCTCTAAGTTCCTCAGACAAGAGGGAGTTGTAAGAATTGTGCTTTAAGCTACAAAGTGAAAGAAAAGAAAGAAGAGAGTAATTCTGTTATCAGACGAGCCCAGGAACATAAGAGTGGGGAAAGCTGTGCCATGCAGCAGGCTGAATCTGCTGTTTACAGTATTTCTCTTCCTGCAGCCAGCCATAGGCATAGAAAAGATTGGGAGGGAAGAGCAATACCTCCAAAAAAGAATGGTCACTACAACAATAATTAAGAAGTGCAAACTGACACAGATGTCAAAACAAGCCATCATTCAGAAGGGCAGAGCTAGCACAGAGCCCCATCGGGTGACTAACACAACCCCATGTCAGAGTCAGAGGCACCTCCACAGCCATCAACACAACTGATTGCCTCAGGACTCATACAAGGAGCCAGATGCTCTGTCTGGCAATCCATCTTCCACGAGTCAGCATCAAGATCCCAGGACTGTCATCTTGAGAAGAGGAAGAACAAGTACAACACTGTGACATAAAACAAAGTTTGAACTGGACTATATTTGGTTTTGTTAATTGTTTTTTAATGCATGGAGTTATAAATAAAACAGTTATTTCTGACAAACTTCTGCTTTGCTGCATAGTTGGCTTTGCTTATAAAAAGGAAAAGAAAATAATAGAATCATAGAATAATAGAACTGTTCAGGTTGAAAAAGACCTTCAAGATCATCGAGTCCAACCGTATCCTTACCCTATTACCCTATTTCTGATGACCCACCGCTAAACCATGTCCCCAGGCACCACATCCAGATGACTTTTAAACACATTCAGGGATGGTGACTCAGCCACCTCCCTGATGAGCCTGTTCCAGTGCCTAACAACCCTTTCTGTAAAGAAGTTCTTTCTGATATTCAACCTAAATCTCCCCTGATGTAACTTGAGCCCATTTCCTCTTGTCCTGTCATCAGTCACCAGTGAGAAGAGACCAACCCCACTCTCACTACAACCTCCTTTCAGGTATTTGTAAAGAGTGATAAGGTCTCCCCTCAGCCTCCTCTTCCCCAGACTAAACAGCCCCAGCTCCAAGCCTATGTCCTCTTTATGAATATTAAGACTGGGCCCCAATTACATGTTTCCCAGCACTATTGCCTCAGGCTTGGGAACCCGAGGAAACCAGCCCCACATGTTCCTTTGCAAAACAAACTCTTAGATCACAGGCTGATTAGGCAAACAAACCCCTCCCTGTCCTGCAATGGAGATAGGCCAAGAAAAGAAACATTTACCTATCTCTCCACCCGCACTTTTTAGATAAGGGTCTGAACCATTCTTGATTTCAGTCATCAAGAGCTCAGCCAATGACAATTGCAAAATCTAACTCAAAGGCAATATCCATCCTTTGAGGTATGTCCATCCAGGAAAAGCAAACTTTGAACAGTCAAGTAAAAAATGTCAACTTCTTTGCCACTCAACAAAACCATAACAGAATGACCAACTCCAGTTCCCTTGATCTGATATTTTAACAAGATCACAATTCACAGGGGAGAGCTTGAAATTTTGACCTGCCAAATGACCCATTTTTGAACAGGCTTGTCCCCACAATCTTTTTTGTCTGCCATTGTAAAGTGCATAATAGCCAATGCACTCCCAGGGAGGAAGTTTGCATCCAATAAATTAGGAAATTTAGGCTACTGACAATTTAGTCTATAGATATCTGAGGTTTGATATTGGGAAGCAGCTGCGGTGTGTTGACTTCATCTCTGTTGGGTCATTTTTGCCTTGGTAGCTTGGTTCTTCTGCAGCTCAGCATTCCAGCACAGCGGGAAGTAACACAGGATACCTTGCAAGAATGGAGCAGACATCACATGTCTGGCATTTGAGCAAAATTTATTCATGTACCACACCTGGATTAAAAAGAGTGCGACCTGACCAGCCTTCTTTGTATGAAGTAAAATGTTGCTTTCCCGTAATTACACCTAGTATTTTGCTGTTTTGGGGGAAAACATCTAGTGTAAATATATAAAATCAGACCGTAAGTGGACAAAAGGGGATCTGGGGAGATTATACCTCCAGCAGCTCCATCCAGCAGGTGGAACAACTGGCAGTGGTCTTTGCTCTAAATCCCACTAAAGGAAAGGAGTGATCCTTGTGTCCAAAATAGAAATATTCATCCTAGAAGCAAGAAGTGTTTTTGCTTTGGTATCCCCTCAAGGATCCCCTCAAGTGACTCTGTAGCAGCAGGCTGAATCAAACTAGATCACAGCTGATGTGGCAGCAGTGACAGCACTGCCTGATCAGTGACTCCTGGAGCTGACTTCCCAAGGCCAGCCACGGTGGGATGGATGCCGCTGAGCTGGACTGGGTGGCTGCATATTGAAATGGAGGCTGACATGGCTGAATGTTTTGCACATGGTTGAATACTGAGCCTATAGGCAAAGGGAAAACCTTCCTGATCACCACTGAATTTAGCTGGATCTGCAGGTGTGTTTGAAAAGAGTGGGAACCGTCAGCTCTTCTAGACCATAACAATGAGTGGACACACAGACCGGTGTCTATGGGAGGTCTCGTATTCCTAATAGACTGACTAGGTTTTGCTCATCTTGCTTTTTGGAAATGTTTATCATGTTGGTTTTAATTGTTTCCCCCATTTCCCTGGGACTACTGGGGCTCCAATATTCAGAAGGCCTCTGGAATGTCTGGGGTCGTGACTTTGCTGGAGAAGAGGCTAAAAAGCTTAGTGTTGAAATTCCCCAAGCCAGAGTTGGAGCATAGCTTTACACATAAGCTCAAGCCATTGTGCCATTTCATGTCATGAGAACTTAGAGAAGGTTACATCCACCAGCCCACCCACCCACACCCCTCCATGTGCATCTGTCTGCACAAAGGGGATTTCTCTGCAAAGACTGTCATGTAGAAATGGCCATGACCACTTGGCCCTCTGCACAGATAAAGAAACAGAGACCTTTGCCCACATTTCTAAAGACAACAATTAATTGTGCAATACAGTGGCGTACCTGTCATTTTAAACAATAGGCAAAACTGACAGTGTCTTTGTCCTCACTGTTATAACCTAAGTTACTGAAGACAAGGCAAATAGTGTATGAACCTGGGATCAGCAAAAAGATAGCTTCATGAAGAGAAAAATCCCAGTGAAAGTTTAGAATAGAAAATGAAGGGGGAATTCATGGATAGACCACATTTTTTGTTGTCATTAGATGGAGTGTATACTTGTACAAATACCACGAGTTCAGGCAAGCCATGTGATTTGTATTTCTTGGTAGTTACACTGTATTATTCAGAGTAATTGCTAGTGGAGCTAATTGTTGAGACTATTATTCTTTGTGAATGTAGCTACTTTTTACTATTCAGACATAATTACAAAATAATCCTGTTTTCTATAGATTAAAAAATATTCATCAAATTGTTTACGTAAAGAATTAGGAAACTAAGAGACAACAGACCTACGCTTCTGAAGAAACAAGAAAAATATTTCACATAAAATAATGAGAGCTTTAAAAAGCAAAACCAAGAAAACTCTAAGCAACTACAACAGTCAATCTGAAAAATGGTGAAAGAGAAACGATTTCTGGCAAGTGCGATGTGTCAGTCCATCTTAACACGGAATAATTTTTATGACTATAATTGCAATAAGAACAACAGAAGTAAGTATTATGTTTTCTATTGATATCTCTTGTAATGTCCCTCAAACTAATAGATCCTCCAGAATTCTTGATATTGCAAAACCACACAACTTACCTTGCCACACAAAGATGAAGCAGGACCGTTGTGAAGCTGATCATAACATGAACCTCCAATGAACCACCTACACAAACTCCTTCTAACATGCTGTGTCCTGGTTCTTAAAAATGAAACTCCCATCACCAATTCTGGTTTAAATGTCAAATACAGCTTTAAAAACTCCAGACAGGTGCTTTGACATTTAGGGTTTTTTTCTTGTTTAACTCATCACTCCAGTGAATCTCCACAAAACTGCATTTTTCATTGCATTCACATCCCCCTCATTTATGTGATGCCTTCAGAATATTCATATATGCTATCAAATACATAGGAAACACCATACAACCTAGATACCTGTAATATACATGCTTTTTACATGTGCACTTCAAGATATTTTAAGGAGGTCTTCTGTCATCCTGAGTTTACCTATCATATGCATATGAGAATAAATGTGTGTATTTAAAACCCGTGATTCACTTAATACTGTTTTATGCAGCACCAATCAGATTTAAAAGGGTCATTTCAGAACAGCAAGACTGAGAAGAAATCACAGTAATAAAACATCAATCCTCGAGTGTAGGAAGTGTCAACACACAACCAGGAGTGGGTTGATAATAGCAGAGAAGCTGCTTTATCTATGTTCACTATGTTAAATAGTCATATCCAATTACTGAAATCAGCTTGAACTTTTTTGCGTGGGTGTCACACACCAGACTATTTGAATACACTAATCCATAGATGCAGAGAGCCTGCCTACAACAGCAACACTTTTCCCGTTACACATGTGTTGAATGATCTGTGTTTGCAGAGCACTGGGGGAGAGAGAGTGCTCCATCTAAAGGACAGAGGCACAAAGGTCTTTGCCTCCATCTCTAGTGGATCAGCTACAGCAGTTATTGCCCCCCATTGCCCATGTGCTCCTCCTATCAGAGGTCATAGCCTCGCATAGGTGCCCGAATGGTCAAGCAGTGATTTGCACTGCCACTTAAGAACAGGGGCTATAATATTTCTGTACTCACCGTTGGTTTTACTTTAGGTTGACACACCAGGTTGTGAATCAGGCTGAGGAGCAAGCCCTGTTCTACTATTCCTGCTCTGGGCTGTTATCTCCAGCAGATGAATAGGAGGGCAAAGGTAACAACACTTTCACCCATGAAAACCAACTCTCCTTGGGGGTGTCAATCTGGGCCTTTAGCACTATGTGAGGGGCCATTTACACCACAGGAGTTTTCCTGATAATGGCAGTCTATTCAGTTAAGTATCTCATCTAGGGTAGCAGTTTATAAACTGCTTGTGCTGGCCTCAGTTATATCACTGTATACAAAGATGAACTCAGTGAAGTTCCTCTAGCCTCAGCACAGTCCAGGCGGGTGAACACAAAGCAATACTTGGGGTTCCAGGGCACCCACTATTAGCTAAGTCCTGAGTGTCCATGAATGGCATAAACTCTGCATCTTGCACTCCTGTTAATTCAACCCAAGAATGAGAGTGCCTGATCTTGCACTGTCAGGTGATTGCTCAGCATTGATGAACACAGAAATATACCCTGTGCACCAAGGTTGTTCAAACATGGTTATGTATCTATGCTGGAAGTAACTGCACCACAAGCAGACACAGCTACATGGAGTAGCAGAGTATTCAGCAGCAATGAAGCTGACAATCTTCACTGAAGCAGACACATGTCTTTGAGCTTTCCTGCACAAGTGAGAGTGAAGCTAGCATGATGCTTGAAGGGTGTGCTTGAAAGGAGTGGGGACTCATTCTGCAGTCACATCTCTATTTGCTTTGTGGATATTTTGCTCAGTGGGCAAGAAGAATCTAAACCATTCCTTCAGGTTTTATATGCCAGGTTCTCCACTTTCAAGCAGTAAATGTTTCAAAGATGTCCTGGAAGATGGACATTTTTCATTACGATACTTAAAGACTACATCTTGCAACTGTGAACAGCTCCTTTAACAATCAGGACTCTCAGAGTCCCCCAACACTTATATACTGAATCAGCCATAAGACATATTTGAAATGTCAAGGTGGAACTTGTTTTAAGATTCCATCATCAGAAGGAATGTGCTTAGCTGGACAGCACAGCAAATAATTATTAAAAATAAACAGAACCGGAAGAACAAAATTTGCTTGTCAATTCATAAATCATAAAAGGGCTAAGTTTATGGCAGTAACATATTAGGCATGATAAGTTGAGCATGATCTTCAGAAAGCCAATTCTATGAAGTACAGATAACTCAATAATTTTAAGTTGAGCATCACTGTCACTTCAAAGATTTATCTGATTTTTGTCTTCTGTCAACCTCCTACTTTGTGTTTCCCTTTTACTTTGCCAAAGTTAATTCTACTATTTTAACAATGTTCACCTGTGCTACCTCTTGTGGATATAACACAAATTTTACTGTACCTGGTGTTCTGTCTATATATCAAATTCCCAGTGTCAAGTGATCATGTGGGAACCTGGAAAAAAAAATAAAAAGAGATCATTTTCACCCTTCAACACTGTGTTTAAAAGAAGTCTGAAACAGAAAGCAGGTCTTGTCATTGCCCTAAAAATTACCGAAGATTTACTATTATGTAAAATTTAATTATTTGGGGAGCTTCACTCATGCTTTTTGAATGCTAGGGACCATAAAAAGGTCCTTTACTATATTTAACGTTTTAGATAGCCCAGAAAACCTGATTCATCTCTGACTGTTGTGGCTTTGCTTCTTTCTTTAGCATCATTCAAGGAAAATTTGTAACTTCTTCCCTGTGTTTTCTGTATAGTCATTGTGTCCTTATTCTTGTTTCCTAGATCAAGGTCACTTGTCTAGGGCTCCCAGTTAACCTGGTGAAGGCGATGAAGCTAGTCTTTGGAGGAATGAGGAGTCTTCAGATTTATTTTTTTTATACAGATGGTTGATTTCAAGAAAAAAAAACAACAAGTGTTGAAGTCTTTTAGAGATATTGAAAGCTAAATTAGATCCAAAGCAGATGAAGCTGTATAAGTGAAGTGGATAAAGGTGGGCTACATGCATTTTTATTTTTTTTTTCTTATTTAAATGTATCGCAACCACTGGTGTGGTTTGTACCTAGAGTTATACAGAGCATGACACCAGACTCATTAAGATCAGTAGGAGCTTTTAGACTTCAAGGAAACCAGGATTTAACCCAGACAGTTTTACTTCTCCACCTTTACAGCATTAGAACATTCAGTTAGAACATATGCTATACACAGTAGGACATGACACAAGTCTCACAAAATCAGGGGAGGTAATCCTATAGGTTTGCAACAAGTCATGTTTAATACTCACTGGACTTGCTTCAGCCCCCAATGACTACATTAGCTTTCATTGATTTCTCTGGATCACAATCACATTGAAACAAGCCCAATGAATTTATTTAAAGACTGAGCAATAAATAAGTATGTGACATAAAACTATTTATTCCTTGAGCTATTGTTCTTAATTAGCTCCCATTCCCATTAATAATTTTAAAAGGATGCTACAGCCACATCACTTAAAAATTAAGTATTCAGCCTTGAAAACACACTTGTATTTTTCACATCCTGAATATTCTTAACTTTTAATGATGAAAGCTGGAAAACTTCACTGTAATCACTGGGATTAATTATGTCACTGATGCACTGCATCCCTGACTTGTGCCAGAATGTAACAAAGCTCTCAAACCCAGCCAAAGGTATTCAGTTACATGTTGAAGGTGAGCAGAGGAGAGTTTAGAAAACAAGCCACAGATAATAGAAAATATAATAAAGGACAAAGAGGAGACAAGTATTTTGTGCAGGAGATGAACTGCCTGCAAACCATGGATTGGTGTTAAATCCTGAACTTTAGTGAGTGGGCGATGAGCTGGGTTCATGTAACACCAACAAACATGATATAGCTAGAGGGCATTTCACCCTGGTTAAATACCAGATGAATTAAAGGCTGTTGCCAGCAGCTGTGATGAATGTCACTGGGATGCCGTCCAATTGCTCTCTGAGTTTTATGACTGAAGTATGTCAGCTCCTTCTTTGTTAAGGTCAGCATGTATTTCTAATGGTTCATCTGCAGAGCTTTGCTGAAGGCACCAGTGAGAACACAGGTGCTGGAAAATGTCTCTTTCATACAGCACAGACTGAAACAAGCAGGACTGCATAGTGTCAGGAGGAACTTTTGCATCAACATGTTTGCAGTGTGGAAACAGGGCTAACAGATCAGGACATAAACTGACAGGCATTAGTGGATGGGACACACTTACTGCCAAAGAACAGGCATTTTTATTTAACTTGCGTAAACAAATAATTTTCCTTGAGTTACCTGCTTCTGAAATTCAGGGAGACTTGCACCACTTTTATATAAAGGTGCTTAAAAAAGGTCTCAGATTGAGAAAGACTAAGGTTTGCCTGTTTTCAAGGCTTGCAAGGATTTTGCTACTGGGCTCTGCAACAGTGATTCAGAGAAGGGGTTATGAGCTTTTTAACCTTCCTCATCCACCATTATGGATGAGTACCTAAATTAATCTTGGTGTTCCTGTTCCTCTGCTCTTCTCTTGTACAGGACAAAGTGAAGCTTGGCTTTCATAGCAATGTGAAATTCCTGGTCACTCACTTTCCCACCCATTCTCTGCTCTGCCTCCTTCTGTCTGTCTGTAGAGACTACTGGCAGAAGAAAAATTCCTAAATTTTTGTTGTGGTCAACAGTTGTATAACAAAATAGGCACTTTATCACATCTTATCGTTCCTCAATGAATAAAGAAGTAGTTAGATGTGTTTCTCCCCAGGAACTTCTGTTAACTTTGAAAAAAAAAAATAAAAGAACATTTGATCATTATTATTACAAGCCAAATAATCTAGTTGTCCCAATGCCAAAAAACATGTTCCATCTAGTTTTGCCAACTTGCTCACTAATTGCATCCTAACCATCTCATGAGGTAAGAGGATAACTAAGGCTTTGTTTATACCTAAGAGTAACCCTAATCCTGGATGTTGATAAGAGGTACGGATAAATATAGTCGAACTGGAGCTTGCATCAACTGAATGAACTCACACTTGCCAACATCTATCATGAACAAAGTGATGGGAATCTGACCCCATCCAGTGGAGACCTACTATGCAAGCTCTGTTGATTAGCTCATTAAGGCTAACACTTTTCTGGATTCGCTTGGCTTTCCATGAATGAGTCTTGCTGCATGCACGCATGGACTCTGACACTCTCACACATGGTCTCCATGCTCAGATCACTCTACTCCACATGTGTTGTGAATCCTCAGTGTCTGGGACATGTTGAAAAGCCACAGATGCTTCTCTGCATGTATGCAGTGATCACTTGTCTGGCCAACTGGCAATTGATCACTGCCAAAAGAAGGCACTGACTTCCCTACAAGATGGTTAATGTTGCCATGTGGACATTAGAAACATCAGCGTAAGTCCCTTTACCTTCCTTTTATCTAAGCACTAAGTCTCTCTAATGTCAGGAGATCTAAGAGGACAAAATGAATGTTTATTTGGAGACTCTTGAGGCATAGGTAACAAGGTTGACAAAATATCACTAAACCCCTCTGAGTTGAAAGGAAAGTTGACTCTCAGACACTTGGAAAAACCACCTCACAATTTAAAATAATCCACATCATTTCAATGATATCTGTAGGAGGACACATTCTTAGGGCCTGGTTTTACGAAACAGGTGTGACTTCATTCCAGCTGCTTTCCACATCAGATCCAGTCTGATGTGAGTCTGTCTAATTCACTAAAATGGAAAAAAAAAAAAAAAATTAGGAAAAAAGAGACCAGGACAGTTTTCTATTGTTTCAGTAAATTAAACTGGCTCATGGGAGAGCACAATGACTGCTATTGCTTGAGTAAGGGAAGGGTCACGGACCAAGAGAAGTAGTGAGGGAAGAGCAAGAGAGGATTAGCTACTCTATCACGGCAGTTGTCTGTGGCTCCAGCATCATACTGAAAAGTACCATAATGAGTAAGTGACAGGAGGTGATCAGTTCAAATCAAATCAGCACAGTTTGAAGTAGCAATACAGAAAGTTGTTGCAAAACCTGTCTTGTTATCTTTTTACTGAACATTTACTCACTTAAAAAAAAAAAAAAGAAAAAGCTCCAATTATGAGCACATTTTGTAAGCTCAAACAAATGAGAAAAATGTGTGATGGAAGATACCCCGCCCTGAGCAAATATATAGCTAGGGAAACCTCACTTAGCATGAGTGCTCTCTTCCACACAGTGTCTCCTGCTGCAGTTGCCCACTTTGTCCCCTTTTCTGCTCTTTCCTCCCACCATGAAATAAAGGTGAAAGCTTCACAGCCCTGCCACTTCATCATGGCTTGTGTTGCAGTAAAAACAGAATTTAAGGTAAAGGTAGACAAGTCTCAATAAAAAAATCTAGTGTCCTTAATTCTGCAAGATTTCCATGTGACAAGTATCACCAGGGTCAATCAAAGCACACTGGGATTTTTTAAATGGTA
Source organism: Hemiprocne comata (assembly GCA_020745705.1). Taxonomy (NCBI): domain Eukaryota; kingdom Metazoa; phylum Chordata; class Aves; order Apodiformes; family Apodidae; genus Hemiprocne; species Hemiprocne comata. Next base: position 42,755,543 of record CM036587.1, read on the forward strand.
TGAAGCTAGGTACCTTCCCCAAACCAGGACTGGGATCAAGAAGCCAGTTCCCAGCTTCCCGATTGCAGTAAAACTTCCACCAAAACTCAGTGAACAATGAACCATCTGTTTCAGGAGGAGATAAAGCTCATGTCACTCGACTTTGGGTGCTTCTCTGGTAGAGTTTCCATAACAGTTTACAGTCCAGGTGAGACTTCTTCCATGCTTCTACAGCCATAAGGTCCACAACTGTCGCTGACAGTCACTGCAGCAACTGCCGTGCTGTTGTTTCACACCAGTTTATTATTGCTATGAGGTTGGCAGTTACTGAATGTAACAGAAACCATCATCAAGTTGTTTCCTTAACAGTAGAGGTTGATAACATTCCAGGAGATCCGTGTGGGACCTTTACAACCCAATTGTGCTGAAATAAAATAATAGTAATGCTGTGTTACAGGGCTTGGCCTTTCATTTACGCTTTGAACAACATTAACCCTGAATGGTGAAGAAAAATTGCTAATGCACATTTTATTTCATCTTCACAGCACAAAATTGTTTTCTTTTCTGACAGATGTAGGACAGTACTGATTCAAATTCATTTCCTTCATAAGTCTCACCTACCTCTCAGTTTTCCCCTATTCCTTCCCATTTGCTCTCTTACCAGAAGAGGTGGGCTGGCACTCATATACTGAAATGAGGCCCAGAAGAGTTGATGTACAAGCATGAGCCCCTTTCTGTCACCTACAAATGCAGATACAAACTCCAGCCAAAAAGCAGAAGAGGTGTTTGGGTCAGTAGTGTCTTAAACCACCTTAAGTAAATCCATCAGGGCACAACTCTCTAAAGGTCTCAAGCTTTCTCCAGATCGTCTCTTTTTTTTAACAGCTTCACTGCCTTCAAGTTACACTACTTTCAAGTTTTGTCTCTTCACAAAGGCCATCACTAACAGAAAATGCAACTAATTTTTATTTTAAATGCATGTCTGGTTATGATAAGCAAATCCCTTCAGTAGTTTCTGTCACTTTGTAAACGTTTGATTTCTGTTTTTTCCAGTTGGCTCTGGGGCATTGCCAAGGTTCACACTTTCACAAGTTATCTCTAATTTTTGATACCTAAATTTTTGCATGTCCAGATGTGGAAGCTGAGACTGGTTGCTCAAAGCTGCTTATGCACTGTAGCTCCGAGAGGAACCATGAGCTACACTAATCCTGTAGTCTGGCATGTCCCACTTTTGGTCCAGACATTCACTCAGAATGAAGCCCTCAGCCTACACATATTTAACAAGCATATTATTAATACACATGCTTAAGGACAGGGCTTCTTGGATCAGAAGCAGCATTCCTTGTTTTGCAGAATCAAAGGCTAAGTATGTGCATGCATATTCTGCAGTAGAGTGGATTCTCAAAGTAGCACTATTAAGTGTCTGCTTTTTGTGCACCAAAGCTGAGGGGACTCTCTGAGTCACACAAAAGGGCAGCTTATAGGGCTAACTACAAGGGTACTATGAAGTATTATTTAGAAAGAGAGTATGTGGGGCTTATGAGCCACCAGAGATTTCTTTTAAAATGATCCAATGTAAGGATCATTTTAGGATCATTTTAGAGGATCATCCTCATGTGAGCTCTATTTTGTACAAAAGTATTCTTGCATTAAAAGCAAATCAATGTTGCAGTTAAAACTTGTGATTTATTTCCATCATGTTAGCTTTTAATTTATCTTTATTCCTTTACCTTCAGTGTGCAAAAAAAAAGGTGAAAAAGGATTACTAAAGCAGAAAAAAAAAAGGGGGGGGGGGAAGAATGAACTCACATACTATGCAAATATCTACAAGTACCAGTTTTGAACCAGGTGACACCACAGTAGAATCTAAAGTTAAAACATGCCAAAACCTCCTGAATAAGCAACAGAACTTTTTGCTTTTCCATGAGATGCCTCACTGGACTCTTTGGAATCAAATGGTTGAAGATTAAGCTTCTCTGGGAGCCAGGAACCTGCACAAGTTATTTTCCTATGTGTTATGCCATAGACAGAGGCTAAAGCACAAACATGGAAGAGTAACACAAATACACTGGCACTGCAAAGCAGTACAATGCTGGTGCAATAAAGTGTATAAAACCAAAGTAAATTTAAACTGGTAAAAGCAAAAATGGAAATTCCTTTCTGAGCTGAACACTCCCCTCACACTGTAACACAACTTCACCATCTGATGGTTGTCTCTTCTTGGAAGAAGTTTGCAGAAATGGGGGTGGGAGGAGAGACACAGAAAAACGACGGTGAAAATACAAAAGATACAGAACTAGATTTTGCAGTGGACCCATTGTTAATTCAGTTTTGTTCCACTGAAGCTAATTATAAAACCTTCATTAGTTCAGCAGAGCAAAGCTGTAACAGGATTGAATACTTCTGAAAAATTTAGTCTTAAAAGAAATACAACTAAGACACTGCCAGGGCTGTAGGAGTCCCTCATCAAACAGCAAGAAAAAACACTCTCTTCTTATTGCCTGTGAGGAACTTTTCTTACTTCTGAAAAGGAACTAATGGTCTGAAGTGAATAATGGCAGTGAATCAGCACATTTGCTAGACAAGGCAAAAAAGAGGACCTTCATCTTTGCTGTTGTCTGACTCTCGAAATTCTTGAGACAATTACTGCAGTTTGCTGTTTGTATAGGGAAAGTGTGGCGAGGAAGAAAAAGACTTCCTCTCCTGAGGACACCTGTTCTGAGAAGCTCTGACAAATTGAATATGCATAGCACAGCAGAGGCACTTGCAAAGTGTTAAGTAAATCACCTAACAAGTAATAAGGGAGGTGGGAAGATGAAGAGCGGAAGGATACAAGACAGACTGATTATAGGGTAAATTAAAGCATACACAGAATGCCATAATGAATATGTACATCAATATTCAAGCTCTTTGATTTTTTTCCCATTAGAAGCAGATATTTCTTTCACAGTTGCCATGTGCAACTGATGATTTTGATTAATCTTCCCATCTTTCCAACTCAATTGATTGAAATGAGAAAATGCTCTATGTCAGCCTTAAATTTGGTTTCTATTTTAACATCAGATCACTTTGTTTCAAATCCAAAATATTTACATTTCCCATTTTCTCACATTTGTGATATTGCAGAACTTTTTCCTTAAAATTCAGTATCTTATTCTGATTATCTTACATCCATACAGAAGTCTAAAATGACAAGCTTTTCAGTTATTTGAGTTGTTCAACAAGTTTAATTTTTTTTATTTATCTTGCCACTGCCAACTGCATTTAGTGCAATTATTGGAAAAGCAAGAACACTCATGACACAGCCTGGGTTGATTGTGTTATCATAAAAGTTTATGCATACGTCCCTCATTTTGTGACTGATGAAAATCACATGTTGAAATAAGATTTGAGCAGAATTACATGAAAGAGCGTTGAAAATATGGAGTGAAATTTACATCTGAGATACTCTAATAACTTGCCATCACCCAAAAGGACAGATGTGCTTCCCCCTTGCTCTACCACTACCTCTCACCCCCATATCACCTCTTCCAACCTTACATTCCCACTCTGAGGCAGCAGCTCTGGAACCAGTATGATTCACAAATTCATCACTAACCTGTTGGTACTTTTGAGGCATAATGCTCTGTTGGTGCAGAGTGGAAAGATCGCCAATAGGTCAGCTTCAGTGGTATTATACAACTTAAAAATCAGGTGCCCTTTTCAGGCTCTTGCTATCTTTAATATACATTTTTACTATCTTTAGTTGGTAGAGAACACAGCCCTGGAGCTATTTTTCTTTTGTTCAATGTACTCAACACTTCAATCTCCTGCGAGTTTCAGCGGAAGCAGAGTCAGACATTCAGTCAGTCAGTCCTGGCAAGGCTGGGCTCTCCTTGATCACATACACAAAATGTTTGTCCTGACAGCTAACAGGGAAGCCACTGATGGAGGTACACTGCTCAGTGCTTTCTAACCCCATCTAAGTGTTATTTGTCCCCTACATTTATGTGTGTCACATTTGCTTGTTGTTTAAAAAAATGCCTATGCTCATCTCAAGTGTAGATATGATTTTTGTTGGTAAGGTTTGTACTTTTCTAGGGGAACCTTAGCTCAACTGAGGCTTATCGTTGACTTTTAAGCACTGCAGGTAGACCAAAATTTTCACGCCTAGCATTTATATTTAGCACCAAATTGACATGGAGGACTACATGACAGCAGGGCTGCACTAGAAACTTTTGCTGGTAAAGCAGCGTGTAGCACAGAGTTGGTTAGAGGTGTGATTTTAGTGCAGCATCGCTAATGTCAGCAAGAGTGCAAGCACAGACACAGTTAAAAAACTATTTCTTGCCTGAAAAGCTTCTTTCATTCTGGCAACTGATATAAAAATGTAACAAAAAAGGTGTTTTGCTGATAGAAGTTAGGGTGGACACCAATAGTGATCTAAACCTAGTGCACGCACGGCTGTGATCACATCGTATCACATGGGCACATGTCTTGGACTTGTTCATACCGCAGGGGAAGGGACTGGAGGGACAAAACCTTGTTAGCCCCTCTGGCAAAGCTTCTCCTAGTAAAAGCTGCATCTCCTAGGGGTAAGACAACTGTAGGACTACATCAGCACCAGGTTTATGCAGGAAGGTAATGATGTTTTGCCATCCACTAGAACCTCTTAGAGTTCAGGTAATCGAACATTTGTGAAAAACTTAGATGCTAAAATACTAATATTTGTGGCAAGTTTTAGGCACCCAAGCTTGATAAACATGTTCTGAATAGCTGGGATCCTAAGTTTGTGCACAGAGACAGTCTGAGACACTTAAGGTATCTTCATCACATTTCAGGAAACAAATAGGATGAAGGCTGAACCCTACTCCATGTATCTGTGTGTGTGAGAGACAGAGACAGGGAGAGAGATCCTTTTCCTCCTAAGTGTGAAGGAAAGCTACCAACATACCACTTCACATAACATCAAGTTAACTCCTACTGCTGTCAGGACTAATTGAAATTTACAGGATTGGTACTTGCTGTATTAACCCAGGAGCTGTCAAGCTTCATTATTTCCAGTGGAGTATGACAGTCTTGTCTTAACATTATGAAGTGTCAGTCTCTTTTCCCCTGATGACAAGAAATAACATCTGCATTTCCCCACCCTAAAAGGCTAAATGGGTATGAAAACTACTGTTATGGTCAATATTTCAGTGTTTTCAGGATCATGATGATGTAGTCACTGCTGTTATCACAAACACCAAAGAAAAAAGTAACCCTGTTTACTTTATAATTGCTAGCTTTCCCTGTTGAGCCAAATACTACAATTTCTCCTTAGAAACAGTGCTACAGTTAACACTTTTCATTAAAAGAGTATCTAGAAAAGTCCTTTTTCCCTTTGTTTATAACTGACTGAAAGGACTGAGGTTATCAAAAGGCAGACAGAACAGAGCAGCATTTCATCTTCAGAGATCTGTGTCCAACTAAAAGCTTGGACACAAAGTGGAGGTTGTCTGCAGATTAAACCTTCTCTATTGTATCAGGTTCTGAAGTGCTGTCCACAGAGATGAACTTAATGCCTTACAACAAAAAAAAAAACCCAACCCAAACCAAAGTCCTATATTAACATGAGCTGAAGCCTAATACAAACTTGCCCCCATGGATCTTTAAACAAACTGTATTAAACCCAGTACAGGTTTTCCCACTGGCACTAGTGATATTCCTAGCTTGCTGAGATGTTTATAGGGGCAGATGTTCTTTGGTAAAAAGGGGTGAAGAATACTCATACTTAAGAACTTACAAACTGACTTTCTAACATTTCACTTAAAGTTATAGAGGTAGCTAGCAGCTCCAGATGAGCTGAGGAGGGACTCTGGGGCCAGCATGGATGGCCAAATCCAGCTTCCCCAGAAAGAAATTATTGGAGGTAGCATTATCTATGCAAACTAGCTTTATAACAGTTGCCACAAAATCTTGTTACAGGAGTCAAGGAAATTTATCTAAAATTAAAGAAGTAGCAGCTGTATTTTCTCAGTTTGGATCCAAGTGCTAAGCTTTTGCTCCTAAAAGCCCATGCACAGATCTGACCCATAGGAAGACCTTTTGAAGAAGCAAAATTCCACTTCTCACCAGTGATGCATGCAAGATCAAAAGCCAGATAGTGCAGCAGTGTACGTAGGAACAGTACAAGCCAGTTAAGCCAAAATAAAGTAAAGCCTACCAAATTTGAACAAGCTGCCCTAGGCAAACAGTCTGAACCTGGCAGTTTCATCACCGATGTTTCCTTCTCTCATTTTTCCTCCTGCTTTTACTTTTTACTGCAGTTGAGTGGGTCAGCCTAAAAACACTGCAGGACTTAGATTCACAGTTGGTTCCAGGAAGTAATGCAGTAATGCTCATCTGTAACTGGGCCATGGCAAGGCAGTGCCAGAACCCCCCAAGACAAGAGGGGACCAAGAGACTCAGGCCCATCATGTTGGTTTGTGCAATAACTATTACAGAATGAACATTACCACCTACAGATTTACGAAGCACAGAGATCTCCAATGTGCCTGTCTATATGTGTATGGAAAACATTATAAACCAGTGGATCAGTTTGCCACTGCTCCATCAGATTACCTGAGAGAATTGTTAGCTGTGATTTATTCATTTTTATTGTTACTATGCTCGATGCTCCGAAGTCTAATTAAGGTATTAATTTGAACATACATAAGCTAGCATCTATTTTCACACTCAATATATAAGTGGCTAACAGAATTAAAATCACTTATGTCATCATAAGTACAAAAGACCTCACATCTATCTTCATAAAGGTTCAGAACTTGCATGTTTTCAAACACTCAAAACTTTCTGAACAAAAAATGAATAGAGGTTCAATGAGGACAAAAGATTATAAATAGCTCAATGAAGCTGAGAGGAAGAATATATTTCTTGGTCCTCACCTGTCTCAGTTCTTTGACACAAAAGCAGAGGTCAATGACCACTGTTCTAGCTCCTATTAACATAAACTCTCTGTAACTACAAGGCTAACTTACAAAATTCTAAGTAAATTCTCTGATTAGAATCACAGAAGTAACCATGACATGCAGAGCCTTCCATTTATCCTCCTTACCTGCAGAGAGATAATATTCAGAACTTAAGGAAACTATTCATTTGACATCCAGTTCCTTGTGACTGGAGAAACCAGGAAAAGATAAAAATAAATGTGGAAGCATATATAAAAACTGCATAGTACAGAAAAGTTCCACTCTACAAGAAAAAGATGAACATTCATTTACATAGGAAGATATTAACAATTAAAAAAATTAAAAGGAATTTTTTTCCACACAAGATCTGGCTGGACTGTAGAACTGCCACAGGAAGCAAGAACACAAGAAATTACAATAGGGGCTTGAATTTTATTACACAGGTATCAAGTGAATCCAGATATACAATAACTAATAATAAAAAAAATTTAAGGGGTGCTAAACCTGGTCCACCAGAACTTAATTATTAGAGGGTAAGATATACCTTAGTGTCATTCACTGTCAGATGCTAGATGCTTTGCTCCGAAAATAGCAGTTTCTGTATTATTTGGCTGAAAGATTCAAGCTCATTCACACATTTTCTCATATGGCATCCTTTTGATAATCATAAAGTAATTTACAGCATTTGAAAGCCATCCATAAGTGAGGCTTTACTGGCACATACCTAATAACACATTTGGCATCTGTTGCAAATATTTTTCAGCATATTAATGATTAATGGTATAATTACATATTTTGTATCGTCTAATAGCTTTAATTCTGGGCAGACATTAATATTGTAGATTTGGCAGCATTTAGCAGTATTCAGCTTTAAAACAGACTGCAGTGTTATAAGTTTTAGCTAATAATTAATAGCTGCTATGTTCATTGTAAACTACAGTGTTTAATAAAAAATAAAACAAAAAAAAGCAAAAATCATGAACAGTATTTCCTGAGTATCTTTGAGTATGTCTGCAATGCTTACCTATCATCTTTTTCTCCTATTCATATGAGTTATATAAAGCTATATACCATGGTAAATGCTGATATATCAGGAGGTTATAGGAAAAAAACCCACATGTTTAGGCTGGTAATTTCCTTTTGTGAAAAACAAGAAGTCCAGGCAGAAGGTGAGGACTATTTGCACTTGAAACAACAGAACAATTGGTTTGGAAAACAGAGCTTAATGTGTGAGCTGGCAGCTGTCCAAGTATCCCAGAAAGATGTTCATTTTCTTTGCTCAAAGGCTTCCCAGTGTCTTCCTGAACCCCTGGTTCATTGTGACAGCTGAAAGCTACAGAATCCAACCTCTCACCAGGTTCGGTGATCCTTTATAGGAAACCTCTTACCTGAAGAGACAGAGATATGGGAATGTTGTTTTGAACCCACGAAACATAATTCTTAATTGTGGGAATAAATTGGCTGGGAGATACATCTTCACAGACTGTTTTTTGTGTACTTCCTTTCCAACTACCACTCTCCATTTTGGTTTCATCCTCTTTCTTTTTCCCCCTCATTCAAATGCCCACACTTGTCCTTGTTCTCTAACACTCTACAAGAACTTAAGGCAAACACTGTTTACATTTTTCCTTAGCAGTGAATCTGATGTATTTCCTAATGGCTATTCTGAAAGCCATCTATTACGCCAAAAAATTAAGAGACATCTTCATTCTTGTGCAGCTCAAGTCACAGGGAACCAGTTGCCAATAAAAGTAGAGAAAATAACTGCTTAGAAGTGTTAAATATGTGAACTGAGTTTCAGCTAACTCGGCCTGGCTGGAAGCCAGCATATCTTGTATGGCACTGACAGGGAGCAAAGAGCTATGTGCTGCTTATATACTGCATACGTTTTTCCTAATGACAAAAAATTGTTTGGAAGATGAGCAGCAGCCACATGTGCTAAGCATTTTTCCCCCATTATATCACTTTGCCTAATGCTTTATTGTCTTGTTATGATTAAATCATTATCATTCAATTACCATGATTTTAAAAAAGGGAAGGATTAATAGAAAAGGATGCACATGATAGGCATGACTTTGTTGCAGCTGTGGAGTTTCTTGAAGTACTATTTGCAGTTCCATATCTAAAAAAAGACAGAGCAAAGTTAGAGAAAGTATGGAGAATAGCAAATAAAATCATTAAGTAGAGGGAGCTACTTAATGTAGAGCTGAAGAGGCTGGGACTCCTCAAATTGGACAGCATATGAGGGCTAAAGGACTGGTTTAGAAGCTCATGATGGCAGTGCACAAGGTAAATGATTATTCAGCAAGTCCCACACTATTTGAACTAGGGGGCACACAACAAATAGGAGACCCACCTAAAAAGGATTTTTTAAGTACTTCTTTTGTTTTTAAACAACAGAAGTGAACTTCCAGAATCTTTCGCCAGAGGAGGTTATGGAGGCAGGAGGTATCAACAGGTTCAGAGAGGACTGGATAAATTCATGTCCATAAGCAGACACCAAAATAAACAGGCAGGGAGGCATTCTCTAACATCTCATATCCAACCGTTGTCGATGGTGGGGAAATACAAGGGGAAAGGACCATAGAGAGTAGCTGGGGTTGCATGCTGTTCCCAAACAGCATCTGCAATTGTCACTGTGGGAGACAATACATTGGATAGGAAAAGGAGATTAAACAATTGACATGTTGGGTTAGACCATCACTTAACACCATCATCACATCCTATATGCTCATCACATATTGTAATTTCTGTATTATTTGACAACATAACTTGTTCTAATTTTCCTCCTCTTTAAAAAAACAACAACAACCTTACATCTAGATAAAACCTTATATTTCTAGATGAAGACCTGTGGCTTGTAACAATATCTATTGAGAAACCTAAACCTAGACATAACAAAATAATAGCCAGTATTCACAAACTACATTATTTCTGCAAGTAGTTCTTTCCCAGGAATAGCAAGAACCCTTTCTTCTCAGCCCAAAACCAAGGGAAGAATTAAATCTTTACCCAGCAAAGCATTTTCAGCAGTTTAGCTGTAAGCATGAGTAGCACCCTTTAAAACAAACTCTTGAAATTTAACCAAGAACTTAGTGAGAAATGTAGGTATATTTCTATTGTATAATTTGCATTTTAAAAAAAGCGTATTTCTTTCCCACCCTGCTTACACGACATTTTCCAGTTCCTATATTAACTCCCAATGAAATACCAGATTACACAAGACCAGTAACACCTCTACGCCCAATCCCTCTCCAGCAGATTATTAAAACATTCCCTGAAAGATCTACTGACACGAGGTTCCCCAACTGCCCAAACCTAACACCGTGCTAGCACTGCAGCCTTGTGCTAGCAAAAGCTCCCACCAACCAACCTTGGAACAATACCTCCATCCTATCAGGCAGGAGGCTCTGGGGTGACCGTTGAGTGCACTCTGATTTTACAAACTGTCATATGGCGAGATAGTGGTGGGTTTCAATGCCGTCACCTATTCAGTCAGCCCAGATGAACTAGAATCACCATTTCAGTTATATCATAGCTCGGGGCGAGAACATGTCACCCTCTTTATTTCCAGCTCAGAACAAGCTGCTTAGGCAGATGCTAACTGTGGTCCTCCCTGCCATGTTCTGTAGAGTGGCCTTTGTCTGGGTTAATTGAGCCCCCACTCCATTTAATAGGCTGTTGAAGTCTTATTGAAACAGAGCTAGTGCCGCAGGTTAAATACATTGCAGTGCTCCTGTTAATCCCCTCATTAACGGAGCTGTAAAGCTTTTTGAGAGCTGTGAGTTTGCATATATTATCAGAGAGTTCTTCACTCAAGTGCTATCAATAAAATGACAAAGCCAGTTTGCAAATAGTGAAATCAACAGTGACACAAAGCTAGATACTTTTAAAAAAATAAACAAGTTAATAACTGATAAATCTAATTTTCACACTTGGAGGATAAAAAAAACACAATAGGATGAAGGCTCTCCTTTTTTATTGGATGAACTTAAAACATGAATTATACAAACATGATTACTTTCCTTGAGCAGAGAGAACAAGCAGGAAAAAGACTCCTTCAACAGCAGCTTCTGGCTGAGATTTGGCTGTAGGTGTTTAGAAGTAACTTAATGAGCCATGCACAGACTAGCGTATTTAGGAAACCCAAAGAAGACTAATAATACAAAATAAGAAGTGAACTTAGATATCAAATGCAATGGAGCATATTGAGAAAGACTTGTTTGGTCTCCAAAGGAAAAGAAAGCAGAGTAGGCCCTGGAAAACAATAAATGGGTGGTTAAGTGTGTCATTTAGCAAATCAGGGTGCTCTCACACCTGCCAGGAGGGGGAACAGGAGGAAGACTTCCCCCAACACGTGCACAGTGGGAGATGGCTGACTGTCAAGCAGCAAAGAAATAGGAAGATAGGACTGGTGTTCAAGGATGATGTTCACCAGGACACAAGAGAAGGAGTCTGAGCAGGAAAGGCAGCCACTAAATTAATCAAGATGAGGGCAGAGCCATCTGGAGGCCAAACTATCTGGTGCTGACGTCAAGGGGCATTTTGCAACGACTTACTGGGGCCAACCAGCAGCCTCCAGAGCTTGTGTTTTTCCTGAAGCAACAATCTTCCTTGCAATAAGGAACAGAGAACTACCCAAAAATATCTTTTTGTGCATGTTCATTTTTATCTTTTATTTGCATTGTAGGCATGATCCTTGGCAGATGGGAATGACATAGAGAAGCCTTCTAGTGAAAATAATTACTAACACTATCAAAACTGAACTGTTGTAGCTACAATGTTCATGTAGTGCTGATTTCAACTTTCTCCTCTCTACCTCTGACCACGTAATGCATATGGTGTAGAAGAGCCCATTGGGGTAATTTCAGACACCTGACAGCCATAGCTGAGTCCTTTACAGATACTCTCAGAAGTTCTTTTTCTAGAATGTAACACTAGTGTCTCAAGTTGCCCCTTACTTTCTGCCACTTGCTCTGACTTGATGGCCTATAAGAAGATCTGATTTGCATTCTTTTCTTAACAGCCCCACCTATATAAATAGTGAGTTATAATTTTGATAAGGGCTTTTTTAAAGCCCTGGAATAAAGCATAGCCAAAGATTGTTCTGCACACCAGTGATGGGGCTGGACAGTGACTTTAGTACAGGCAGCTCTTCGTGGTATAAGGAGAACTGTGTCTTCCTGGGCACTTTCAAAAATTCAGCCTGAATGCATTCCTCTGAGAATGAACCCTATGCCTTTCCAGAACAACTTTTTTAGCTAAATGAGGTCTACATACTACATTTTTTTTCCTACTGTGGTCTGATGCTCTTCTTTTTTAAATTTGGAAACAACCAGAAAGTGGGTTTTTTCAACCCTTTCTTTACCTGCAAGTACTATCTCTGTAAACTGTACACAGTTTGCTGTAGATGTAAAATCTTAATTTTCCAAATTCTCGGGATGTTACCTTTGCACAAAACAAAATCTGAGAAAGCTGGTCATGACCTGGCAATATGTCCCTGCAGCCCAGAAAGCCAACCATATTCTGAAGAGGCATGGCCAGCAGGTCAAGGGAGGTGATTCTGCCCCTCCTCTCTTCTCTTGTGAGATTCCCCCTGGAGCACTGTGTCAGTTTTGGGGTCCACAGCACAGAAGGATGTGGACCTGTTAGAGTGGGTCCAGATGGGGACCATGGAAATTATCAGAGGGCTGGAACACCTCTCCTGTGAAGACAGGCTGAGAAAGCTGGAGTTGTTTCACCTGAAGAAGAGATGGCTCCAGGGAGACCAAATTGCAGCCTTTCAATATATAAAGAGGGCTTATAAGAAAGATGGAGAGATAATTTTTACCAAGGCCTGAAATGATAGGACAAAGGGCAATGGTTTTAAACATCAAGAGGGTAGATTTAGGTTGGACACAGGGCAAAAATGTTTTATGATGAGGATGGTAAGACACTGGAACAGGTTGTCCAGAGAAGTGGATGCCCCATCACTGAAAGTGTTCAAGGCCAGACTGGGTGGGGCTTTGAGCAACCTGGTCTGGTGGGAGGTGTCCCTGCCCATGGCAGGAGGGTTGGAACTAGATGATCTTTAAGGTCCCTTCCCACCCAAACCATTCAATGATTCTATGATTCTAGAGAAATAATATCAAATTGGCAAAGGTTGGTCCTGTTTTTTTTTACTCCAGGGCTTAAATTTGTTTTTCTTTGTAATATTTTTACTTTAAGCATAGTAATAATAGAAATGGCAATTTTGTCCATCACGATTGGCCTTTTGTTAGAGTTTAATTGCTGTTACGATAGGGTTTTTTTGCCACATCCTAAAATTTAGACTGTGAGTTTTGAGGGACAACCTGAAGCAATTAAGACTCTTTCGAGAGCAATAATAGATAAGATAAATATGTTATGTGTCCCCTGTTCAGCAAGGCCTGGCATCTGATCAAGGTCTCTCAAACCACTTTTTAACAGCAAACATATAGTCCTTATATCTTATACTCCTTTTTTTCACACGAGTTAGAAGTGGTGGTGGGAGAAAAGGTAGTGGCTATGGTCAGGAAGCTCAACACAGTGTTTGAGAGCTGGCAGGTTTGCAAGTGTATCTTGCAACAAATGTTAGGTTTTATGAGTCTATATGCTGTTTAACATCAAGGGTGCTATATTTAACATCAAAACCATAATAACTGTTTCTTATTGGTTGAATTCACCTAACTGCAGGTAGTGCTAACCACAGCTTCAGGTGCAGCACTTCAGCTGTCTCATTCCAAGAACATGCTGCTTGCTTTGCCATACTGGAGATGTACTGTCATTTATATGAACATGCCTTTAGTAAGCTTAAGCAGTATAAAATGTATGTATGCCCATGCTCCTGTATGGACTGCAGAATAATTAGCAGACTGCTATTGCAAACAATATTAGTCACTTGGTCATTTTTGTGAGTCTTCAGACAAGAGGATTATTTCAGAGCATGCCCTGTATACTCACAATAACTCATAGAATTTCTGCAGTTTTTTTCACAGCAAAAGACATTCCTCTTCTCTACCAAGTTAGCCTGGCTGACTGTTTTTCCATAGATCTAGCAAAGTACACTTTGAAATCATAGAATCATAGAATCATTTAGGTTGGAAAAGACCTTCAAGATCATCAAGTCCAACCTTTAACCCTACTTTACCGTGTTCACCCCTAAACCATATCCCCAAGCACTGACATCTATATGATTTTTAAACACATCCAAAGATAGTGACTCAACCACCTCTCTGGGCAGCCTGTTCCAATGCCTGACAACCCTTTCAGAGAAAAAAAAATTCCCTATGTCCAGCCTAAACCTCCCCTGGTGTAGCTTTAGGCCATTCCCTCTTGTCCTATCACTATTTACTTGTGAGAAGAGATCAGCACCTACCTCTCTACAATGTCCTTTCAGGGAGTTGTAGAGAGTGATAAGGTCTCCTTTTCTTTAGACTAAAGTACCTCAGTTCCCTCAGCTATAAGACTTGTTCTCTAGGCCTTTCACCAGCCTAGTTGCTCTTCTCTGCACCCGCTCCAGCACCTCAATGTCTTTCTTGTATTAAGGTGCCCAAAACTGAACACAGTACTTGAGGTGGGGCCTCACCAGCACCGAGTACAGAGGAAGGATCACTTCCCTGGACCTGCTTGCAACACTAGCTCTAATACAAGCCAGGATGCTATTGGCCTTCTTGGCAACCTGGGCATGCTGCTGGCTCATATTCAGCCACTTGTCGATCAGCACCCCGAGGAGGTTCCTTTATGCCAGGCAGCTTTCCAGCCACTCTTCCCCAAGCCTGTAGCATTGCATGGGGTTATTGTGGCCCAAGTGCAGGACCCAGCACTTGGCCTTGTTGAAACTCATACAATTTGCCTTGGTCCATTGATCCAGTCTGTCCAAGTCCCTCTGCAGAGCCTCTCTACCCTCAGGCAGATCAACTCCCTCTCAACTTGGCATTGTCTGCAAACTTACTGAGGGTGCATTCTATCCCCTCATAGAGGTCATTGATAAAGATGTTGAACAGAAGTGGTCCCAACACTGAGCCCTGAGGAACTCCACTTGTGAGCGGCCGCCAGTTGGATTTATCTCCATTCACCACCACTCTCTGGGCCCAGCCATCCAGCTAGTGTTTTATCCAACAGAGAGGATGCCTATCCAAGCCATGAGCAGACAGTTTTTCCCATGAGAATGCTGTGGGAGACAGTGTCAAAGTCTTTATTAAAGTTCAGGTAGAAAACATCCACAGCCTTTCCCTCATTAACGGTGATAAGTGTAGGGTCTTGCACCTTGGAATGCATAACCCAGGAGTGCAGTTCACACTGGGATCTACTTGGCTGAAGAGCAGCCCTGTGGAAAGTGACCTGGGGGTCTTGGTGGATAACAGGCTCAACATGAGTGAACAGTATGCTGCAGCAGCAAAGAAAGCCAACAGGGTGCTGGGTTGCATCAACAAGGGCATCACCAGCAGAGATAAAGAAGTCATCATTCCACTCTACTCAACACCTCTCAGACCACACCTGGAGTATTGTGTTCAGTTTTGGTCCCTAATTTATAAAAAAGATGCAGGCAGGCTGGAGAGAGTCCAGAGAATGGCCACAAGGATGATCAGAGGATGATCAGAGGACTGGAGGACCTGCCATATGGAGAGAGGCTGAGAAAACTGGGTTTGTTCAGCCTTGAGAAAAGAAGGCTTAGGGGAGACCTTATTACAATGTTCCAGTACTTAAAGGGTGGCTACCAAGAAGATGGAGACTCCCTATTTACAAGCAGTCACATGGAAAAGACAAGGGGTAATGGGCATAAGTTGCTCCTGGGGACATTCCAATTGGACACAAGAGGTAAATTTTTCTCCATGAAGACAGTCAAACATTGGAATAATCTCCCAAGGAAACTGGTAGATTCTCCACATTGGACAGTTTTAAGTCTCAGCTTGACAGTGTGCTGAGCCATCTTATATAAACTATAGTATTAACTAGAAAGGTTGGACCAGATGATCCTTGAGGTCCCTTCCAACCTGGCATTCTATGAACATCCACAACCTTTCCCTCATCCACCAGGCAGCTCAACTTGTCGTAGAAGGAGATCAGGTTCGTCAAGCAGGACCTGCCTTTCATAAACCCGTGGTGACTGGGCCTGATCACCTGGCTGTTCTGTGTATGGTGCATAATGGCACTCAAGATGATTTGCTCCATCACCTTCCCTGGCACCAAGGTCAGACTCACAAGTCTGTAGTTTCCCAGATCCTCCTTCTGGCCTTTCTTGTAAATGGGTGTAATATTTGCCACCCTCCAGTCCACTGGGACTTCCCCAGTTTGCCAAGACTTCTGGTAAATGATGGAAAGAGCCTTGGTGAGCACATCCACCAGCTCCTTCAGTACTCTTGAGTGCAGCCCATCCGGCTCCATAGACTTGTGTATGTTTAAGTGTTGCAGCAGGTCCCTGACCATTTCCTCTTGGATTGAGAAGGCTTCATTCTGACCCCTCTCCCTGTCCTCCAGCTCAGGGGGCTGGGTGTCCAGGGAACAACTAATACTACTGGTAAAGATTGAGGCAAAGCAGGCATTAAGCACCTCAGCCTTTTCCTCATCCTTTGTCACTAAGTTTCCCCCCGCATCCATAAAGGATGGAGATTTTCCCTAGTCCTCCTTTTGTTGCTGCTGTATTTATAGAAACATTTTTTATTGTCTTTAATAGCTGTAGCTAGCCTGAGTTCTAGTTGGGCTTTGGCTCTCCTAGTTTTCTCCCTGCATAGCCTCACTACATCTTTGTAGTCCTCATGAGAGGCCTGCCCCCTCTGCTAAAGGCCATGAACTCTCCTTTTGTTCCTGGAATGCTGGCGTCTTTCACATAATTTTTTGTTATTTATATAAATTAAAACTTTTATATACCCTCCTCTCTGTTTTCTAGGTCATCTGTAAAATAAGAAAAAGGAAATGATGACCAAAGTGGAGAAAAGAGTCCCTCACTACCTGGGCGTAGCAGATGGAAGTTGTCAGTTTCCATTTCAATGTATACAACTGCTGTAAGCAGAAGGATCTCTTCTCCTTTCCATGAAGAGTATACAGTTTAATAGTATTTCTGTTAATAATTAAAGCCTTTAGGTAGCATCAAGTGACTCCCTGGAACACTTGCCACAACTTGTAATTCTTGATCAAAATGGAACTGTTAGTGAATGTAAGCCAAAAATTTTAATGGCATTTCCTGTGCTTCCTCCTCCTATTTACCTCTATGAAAATATTCCACCAGAAACATTTTTCACTGGCTCTTCCAAATATTGAGCCTGTAGGCAGGCAATGACTGAATAAATATTCTACTGCTAGCAAGGGTCCAATGAATGACTGTCCATCTGTACAAAGCTTACTTTGCTCCCCATGGATCTAAAATGGCACCTGTTAAGCAATACACAGATGGGTTTTATGTTTGCCAGTTGATCTAAATAGGGATAGTCATCTTATTGATGGTGATCCTTGGCTGGCCATAATGGTAAAAAAAGGGGAAAATCTTGGCATAGGAACACTACTAATTTACTTTTAAAAATATTTATTTAGCTAGATTTGAGTAAAATGGCTTTTTTAATGTAATTTTTTGCTTACTACCAGGTGAAGCAAACTGGGATTTTATCTGCAGAGGTGAATATATAGCATTAATCAATAACTCAGCTTGTGAGTATTTCAGGAAAATCTCTTCTACCAGCAACTTCCCTCTGAGGCTACAACAAGCAAAGAACATTGTCTGTTTGACTTTATCTAACCTACATTCCCTTTCCGGACTAGAGAAGCCCATATGATATGATACCTCTTCAGTGTTGTGTTCTACCATAATACACCAATGCTTCATTGCTCAGAATCTACTCACTCACCCAGTTAACATCCAGTCTTCCATTGTACACAGTTTCCATAATCTTACATCACACAAACCTTGTTCTCTCAACTCAGTGCTATGCTTTAGCTAAGCAACAGGGATTTGAAGGCAATGGTAACACGATCTCCTCTTTCTTTCAGTCAGTCAAAAGGAGCCTTTGCTAGGAAGAATTTGATTGACAGAAGAATAAATGATTTCTTTATTCCACAGCTTTTTAGTGTAAACTTTTCTAATGCTTTATGTCGTTTCTTGTGTAGCTCCCCAGTTGCCTGGAGTAAATTTTCATGGTAATAATGCAGGACATCAGTTTCATGTAGTACCCCTGCTTCGCTGTACCAACCATTATCTCTTGCTGCCAAAATCTCTAGTAAATACGAATGTCTTCGCTTGCTTACAACCATAGAAGTGTCCTTCCACACCTGGCTTAAACATATGCTGAAGTGTGCTACCTGGAAATAATCTGCAAAAGATGTGTATTTTTTGGTAAAGTTTGTTTTGTTTTGTTTTGCAAAACAAAAAAAAAAAAAAAAAAAAAACAAAACAAAACATTTTTTCACCCAGTTGAAGAAAGAGACTTGTTTAGGCCACATTCAAACATATAATCCAGAAAATTAGGATTGCTCTTCTGTGTAGCCTGAAGTTTCATTTGTGGATGAGTAGATCTTCTACAGCTCGAGGGTATTTTGGCCATTTTTGAAGATCATATGGTCAGAAGAGTGCTCCAAATACTTTTTGTTTGTTCTTCAGGAACACTACAAAAGCTGAGGCCATGTTATAATGAACTTTAAACAGCTGCTTTTGCACATCAGAAAGTAGAAGAATTCCCAGGCTGTACTGAATTTACATCTACCATGAACTAAGACAAAAAAAAACCCAACAAAAAACCAACAAAAACCCCAAAAAGAACTAACAGGCAAACAGCAATATTTACAGAAAATCACCATGGAATAATGTTCAAATAAACTAGAAAACACTAATGTTAAAGTTATTTCAGCACCTTTGTCCCTACAGAGAGAAAATAACTCAGTGAACTTTTCAGACCATTGGAACACCACAGTCTCTCTGCAAAGTTCTTTCCCTCAAGGAAAAAATGTTCTGATGACATTGGCTGTGTGCAGATTGCAATTTTTAAGAATGCCTCAAGAGTGATTCAAACAGCTACTTCCCTGTGCTTGGGTGTTGAATACCCTATGGGCACTTTGAAATTCCCATGCATGATGATGGATGAATCTGCCTAGACAGTCCTCAGGATTAAGTGTTTTCCTTCCATAAGCATTCAAGTTAACTCAGATGACTCAGCTGAGAAATCAACCACTGCCTCCTGTATGATGTGAAAATAATGTATTTCTAAAAATGTGATTTTCTTTTTAAGTCTTTGCTCTCAACAGCTTTAAAGAAGGAAACCCACAAGGTAGGTTAAGAAAGCCTTTTTTTGGCATAAACTCCTCAATATCTTTCAAAAATGGAGAAGGAAAGCTCATAAGGAGAGTCATTCACTAACTCACTGTACAGTTAGACCAAGAATGAGCCAACTGCTAATATACAGTGTGCTCAGACTGAGAATCTCTTATTAGTTGTCTCTCCATAAAGTCAGCAAAAAGACTTCTTTGACTAAATATTTGGCTAAATCTTGAAAAAAAGAACAGCTGGAAAAAACATGATGGAAAGTGAATTAATGAGGTACCAGGTCTTCACTTCTGATATGCTAGTTCCTGGCTCTGTAATGAAATGTGTGTTGACCGCTTGTATAGGAGAAGCTCACTGCAAATAATTTGTCCTGTGGAAGCCACAAAACAATCTGTATCAGCTGCAGGGCACTAAAATAGGGACAACAAAGTTTTAACTGTTCCTAGACAGATACTGCCCAGACCCCAGGGCCCCAGCAGAGCCTGTTCCATATGCTCAGCACAGAACATGACAAGGCCTTGACTCCTCATCTCTCTGTTTAACTTGAGCAAATGTGTTAATAGATCTAATGCCATCTTATTTTCTCACTTTGGTTCTACAGAAGGTGACCAGACAACGAGTGTGAGGTCATTCTGGAAAAAGGAGGACTGCTGAGGTAAGGGTCATTGAAGAGGCAAGGTGCAAGAGTTCAGGATCTTGCCTCCTGAGAAAACCGAAGTTTGCACTCTGATTTCTACATTTTTACAAATTTCTTATAATGACTTCTATCTCCACCTTTTTAGCTGATTTATCTTCCTTGCTAGAGATCATCTCTCCCTAGGTTGGTGGAGAGAGAGAAAAGCCGTAGGGGACAGTGTAAATAGTTATGCTTCTATGCTCCTAGGCAGAGGTTGCAATTACAGTTGCATGGGAGCTGTCACAGCAGTTACCTCCCTGACAGGATCCTCCAGGAGGATGAATCTGTTATTCTAGAGTCACTGTTTGACAGCAGATTTGGCTCAGCTAGTATCATCAGATCAAAACACACAAAGCCAAATAATCCCTGCTGTCTGCAACAAATCCTTCTTAGTTTTACACCTCGTTTTGCTTACTGCACATTCCTGACATCTTTGCTCATTCTGAGCTCCAGTATATCTAGGCATGTGACCAGAAGCAAAAACTCTACAGCCTAATTTCCAGATGGAATGGAAAAGTCAAGTTAGATTCTTTCACTATAGTAGGATGGATACTTGTTTAATCTGAAAGAGGTCAGTGTGTGCTACCTGAGCATCCAAGACTCTCTGTTCTAAATCCAAAACAACCTTGCAGAAAAGGAAAGACTTCTGTCTGCAGCCATCATCCTCCATGTGCAAATACCCACCATCCCATGAGCAGCAGAGTAAGATTGGCCATTTTGTGAGAGTGCCAAAAAGACAGAAGGCCATCTGGTGCTGTAGACTAATCTAAAAGCACTGAAGTCAATACAGCCTGGTTGGTACACAGTACCACAGGCTCTCTTACAGACAGATTAGTCCCCATAGTCAGGAGAGACTGGACATTACGTTATCTGTGCAAGAGAAGCAAACACTGACAAGCTGTGAGAAACAAGCTGGCAAGGTGGCCCTCAGAAAGAGCAGAGAGTAGGAAGCTGATCACAAATAGATTTGTTCAGGATTAAACATTTTTAGAAAAAAAAGTAGCTGAATAAATGGGACTCAGATGGAGAATGGTGTATGTAAATTCCTGCCTGGCATAACTTTGGATGTGTTATCATTTGTACAAGTAGTTTGCAAGAGCGTGAAGTTGTTATGAAGATAATATGGAAAGGGAGGAAACTGTGAGATTCAAACGGAAAGAGTAAAAGGTTAGTGCCAACACATGCAATCACACCAGCATAACCCAATGTCTCAGTGGTCTGCTGTGTTCATTGCATTAAATGTGATCGTACCATATGCTTATACAAACATACAGTTCTGAAAGTCAGTACATTTATACACACAATATGTCATTTTCCAGAGTGGGGGGGGCAGGAACAACTACCATTTTTGAGGGCTGACAGTCAGTGTTGCACATGCAGTTAGATAAAAGTGTAAGCAGTAATCCAGTGAATTGTAGACCAATAGTTTGCTTTCAATAGATGGTAAGTTATTTGCATTGCTAACTATAAAATACTTAGAATATAATGGGACCAATACACGATGAGCTCTGCAAAGGAAATAATCTGTTAAAATTCTTTGAGTCAGTAGTATAGTAAGTAAAACAGAAGATTGACATAATTTTTGAAGGTCTCAAAATGCCTTTGTCCAAATTCTTCAAGTAAAGAAGCTAAGATGGCAAAGAGGAGAAGGAGGAGGACAAGACAAAGTAGTTGCATAGATCAAAAATAGTGATGTAATAAATAAAATGCAAGAAAAATGGTTGCTACCACATGAGGTTATCCATGGTGTGCTACAAGGTTCCATCCTCAGGTATCTGCTGTTTATCAACTATGTGGAAAGTTGTTTGCTGACATTCCAAAATTATTTAAGTTGATCCAGACCAGAGAAACTGAAAAACTTTGGAGGCCTTAAGCAAGTTGAGCAAATAGAAAATATGATGGTAGATGAAACCAAATGCTGGCAAAGTTCTTCAGCATACTTTAAAGGAAATCACTGGAGCTGCTGGATTTCTTGGGTTCTAAACTGACTGTATCTCAGAAAAAGACTCAACAAACACTGTCCATAGATCAAAAAAGACCTTTCCTCATGAAGAAGTGATCATGGAAAAAATAAGCAGTTACTGTGCAGTTGCCACAGCTATAGTGGTAATAGAACAGAAATATAATGATGTATGTCTGTGTATTGTAAATTAAAGAAATCGCTTATCAACTGGAACACTGTGCACAATTTTAAGTACCCCTACAAAAAGGGGACACAAGAATTAGCTGAGATAAAAATTAGTAGAAACACACTGAAAGACAGAAGGCAAGTCAGTGAGGACACAAGAAAAGAATCACAATAATAAACAACAAGCTCTCAGTACAAGAACAAGGAAGCATTCACTGAAATGGAAATGTAGTGGCAATTCTGAAGTGGCAACAGGAAACTCTCCTTCACACAAAGCAAAATTACATATAATCATAATTTTAAATATTAAATATTAGATAATTATTTCAGGGACATATATCAACCAGCAATTAGACCTTTTGGAAGCATGCTCTTCTACACAGCCAACCAACTCCCTAATAATACACTGCCAGGCTTCTTGCACTTTCTTTGTACTAGCTATGTACAAGTACTAGCTACTGTTCAAGCTGGGACAATATGCCTCAGATCTGACTTACTGTGGGCACTTCTATGGATAGTTACTGCAATTAAAATAATTAGCACTGTATAGAATGCATAGTGACATTGAAGCTATCATTAGAATGTTTTTGTTTTAAAAGTTCGCTGCTTGATCTATTTCCACATATTTTTAACTGGAAATAAAAAGCAAGGAAATTAGCAACACAGAACCCTTCTGCCTCATTATATTTCTAATTTTTGTAGAAGTGTTGTAAATTCACTTTTCCCTGATAGGAGTTTGAGTGGGGGAGATGTAGACCACAACGAATATTTCTTTGACCATTAAGTTGTTATTATTGATAGCAGACAGCTACTTATGTAACATATTCACTTACTCACACATGCAGTCATGGTTACCAGTCAATGAGTAATAGTTTGGAGACAAATTTCATTGCATACCTGAAAGCAGAGGATTATGCTGAAGTACCCTTGGCTTCTAGGTAGCTGTTCAGAGAGCCCTCCAGCAGCAGTCTTATATTTCATGAGGTGTACTTACAATGCTATAATCTTTTCATACAGCAGGCAGTGCCTCTCAGGATGTGGTCCAAGTTATACAACCCACTGTCGATACCAGTGTGTGCTAGTAGCCTTGTATCAATTCAGCAGACTCAAGGTGCCCTGAGTTTATTAGTTCTTGCAAATTCAACACGACTACCTGACTCCTGATCTTATCCTAAGGAAACTTTCGCTAACTGCCACCTCAGCACTTACTTTTCCCCTCCTTGGTTTGTAGGTAGTTAATACCCAGAGTTAACACAGGTTTATCAGAAGGTAGTGATTCAATCAATCCTGCCTTGAATTTTGTGCCAAGGCTTATGAGTAGAGGCAGTGCAAAGACACTTCTGTCCACCATCTTCTTGTTCCTGTGCATGAGGAACTTGGTCTCCTCACATGCATTACTGAAATATGGATATAAACCAGAGTAGAAAAGGATCAGCTGAAATGGCAGGAAGGGATGATTCTATCATAAACTTTTTTTTTTTTCAGAAGCATCATCCAAGTTTTCTCTGGAAAGTTGTGTTCATGTAATATCTTCAAAGTCTGTGGTATTAACACATCACCAAACCAGCCTGTTGTACAGTATACCTTATACCCCAGCTTCTTGTAGTCACATCTTTACTGTGAAATAATGTATAAATGGATATTGGCCATACCACATACACCTATGTAGCACATTCAACAGTTCTGGTCTTTGCTCCACAAGTGCAGTGCAAAATAATATCAGAGATATCAAAATATATTAATTCTACTAATCTTTGCCAACAGCTTGGGTATTATGTTGTGCCCTGCTTTAAACATCACTGCATCCATTGCATCCATTGAGATTTGCAAATTGGGGGAGGTCTTAGTTAAATTTTACATAAAGTCATGGAATAACCTACATTGCCTAATGATCAACCTAAATGTTGCCTAAATGATCAACACTTAAATCAGACCTAACTTATACATTAGATCAGGTTGCTTGGGGCTTTGACCAGTCATGTTCTGAATATCACCAGGGATGGAGATTCCATGATAAATCTGAGACCTTGTTCCAGTGTTTGCCCAGCCTCACTAGGATCTTCTCAATAGCCTTCTATAACATACGCTTCTCTAATAATCTTTCTGACATTCCACTAGATTTGCTGCTGCACGTCACAGAATCACAGCATGGCTGAGGTCAGAAGTGACCTCTGAAGGAAATCTGGTCCAATGTTCCTGCTCAGGCAGGGCTGGTTGCCCAGGACTGTGTCCAGACAGCTTTTGAATGTCTCCAAGAATGGAGACACCACAACCTCTCTGGGCACGCTGTGTCAGTGGTCAGCCACTCTCACAATGAAAAAAATGATTCCTTATGTTCAGAAGGACCCTCCTGTGTTTCAGTGGGTGTCCACTACCCTTGTCCTGTCACTGAGTACCACTGGTAAGAGCCTGGCTTTGTTCTCTGCACCTTCTCTTCAGGTATTTGTATATATTAGTAAGATCCCCCCATATGTCTTGGTAAGATGCATATCTTACCAAAGTATAAACCCTTCATATTTCAATATTTTTCTTGTACCACAGTGCCTCATACTGGACATAGACTTCCAGAAGTGATCTCACAGGTACCAAATAGTGGGGAACAGTACTTTACCTCAACCTGCTGCCCATCGTTTTACTAATGTGGTATGCGGTTAGCCTTCATCAGCATGTTGTTGACTCATGTTAAAGACCAGAATGTCATATGAACATTTTTATATATGACCACTTAGACACGCCTAACATCTGAAAACACCAAAATCTCCCCATTAGCCCACATACATCTACTGAGAAATCCCCTGGAGTCGCCACAAAGAACTAAAGCACATATGCAAAATAAGTACCCATCACACATGCCAATGATTACCGAATACAATTCTTGCAGATTTTATCTTCTTTAGATTGGAGTGGATCACCTGCAAAAATTACAATCACGACTCATGACTAATTCTAAAGATACAGCCTGAAGACAGCAGTGCTTTACAGCATACTAGGATGTATTTGAGAAAAAAAACAATAAACAAGTTGGTTGTGGATTAACAGGCTAACCACTGATACTCTGTTTCAAAAATATGTGATACTACATGTGCTTCCATGTGAGGTTTTCTCCTTTAGAATGAGATCCGGGCAGTATCAGTCCTTGAGTGACCTGTGGGGATTTAGTGAAGCATCTGCCTTGGTACATAAAGAAGGAAGAAGCCAGCTCTGCTTATGGTGCCTTTTAGGAAATCCTCTACAGGTAGAGTGGAGAATCAGGCCTGTAAAGTTTCAAGCTGAGGAAGGATATGCTTGCTGAACTTGCAGAAGCAAAGAGACTGAAGCTAAGCCTGCAAGAGAGACAGATGGTTCCTGTGTGGTCATGCAGAAGGAGAAGATGGCAAGACTTGTTGATGCTACAGGAGAAGATGTAAAGAGAGGAACATCTGTAAATATCCCAAATATTTGGGTTCCAGAGCAGAGACCACCAAAATACTGATGTACTTTCTGTGATGTATTTATTGATGTGCTTTATATGCAAACCTACTCCATAGCAGGAAGGAGGAAGGTACAAGACAAAAATGGAGGCAAAGTCAGGATTCTGACAGGAGGGAAGGGCGAACGGTGTGACAAAAACGAAGACACTATTACAACAAATATATGCTGATCAAATATTTCCAATGCTATGTGCAAGTTTGAAGAGGTAAGCAAATCAGGCAAGAAGACAAAACTTTTTAAAAGATATTTCAAATTGTGTGTCATGTTTTGTGTAAACATGAGCCTATAGATGTACACAAAACAATAGGGCATTCCATCTCTCTGATCTTTTGCTATATTCCTTTAGCTATTAAGTCAACAGATACATAACCTTTTCTTCCAGCATGTGTTATAACCACTGGTTCCCAGTTCTTTAAATTCTTACCAAGAAACCAAAGTGGATACTTCATCACACAAGTGGCAATGTTAATCAGTGGGTGACACTGTGTAACAGAAATAAGGAATAGATAAAAAAGAACAGCAGAAAATACAGCAACCTAGTCAAAATGTTTATCCATACTTTTAAGAATAAAAATTTTTCTGTAACTGCTAGCAAACACAATGATCAGCAAGATGGGACCACTGAGTGATGGTAATTTTAATTGAAATTAATCTCATTACATTAATTTTCATTTTTATGTTTTTCTTTGATTTTGCAGAAAATAAAAATACATGCATCTGTGCGTTTTTTGCTTCACAGATTTAATGCACTCTCTGTGCAGGTCACTTCAAATACGGCAAAAATTCAGAGTGTAAAAATGTCACATTTAATTAGGACTACCAAGACAGTAGTGATGAAGTACACTCCTCTGAAGTTGTTCAGACAAAATTATATGCATTTCATATTGCTTAAAAAAAGGCTATATACTGGGCTAGACTGGTATGAATCCAGGGAACTCCACTGGAATTATGTTGGTGTAAACCTGGAGAGACTGAAATCCAGCTCTCTTCCAATGCATGCCTTCCATTCTGTAATTTTCTGGAGACTAGGTTCTCAAAGAATATACACTGGAACAGAGAAGAAAGTAACTTCAGCACCATCAGTAGAGTTATTTGTGGTATATAACTACAGGAATGAAACCAGAATCCTGTCCTCAGAATTACAAATATTCCTGCTGAGTCTCTTTTCTTGGGATGGAAACAGATGGTTGATGCACCAAGGCCAGATTTTAATCTCTGCTGCAATCATGTCAGTCTGAAGCTGTTTTGCTGAAATCTTTGAAGGGGCTTGTTTTCCCAATAGAAAGTGATCAGTTGCTTAAGGTATTCCCAGTCCCTAGCTTGTTTTCATTGGCATGTTGTCCCCTCGGGGATTTGGGTTAAAATAAAACAATTTAATAAAACATGACTTTTTCAACTTGGATCAATTCCCTGATTTAATCCACAAAACTGACTTCCAACCACTTGCACCAGCAAAACTTGGAGGGTGATGTTCCATGACAAACACCAGAGCAACTGGAACAGGAATACTATTTAGTCAACAAACATAAAACTGTAACTCAGGCTAGGAAAGGGCAAGAACAAGTTGGAGGTTACTTTGATAAGTTAGAGGTTTCCAAATTCTATACACCTGATGAAGTGAGATTTTATGGCCTTTGGCAGAGGGGGCAGGCCTCTCATGAGGACTACAAAGATGTAGTGAGGCTATGCAGGGAGAAAACTGGAAGAGCCAAAGCCCAACTAGAACTCAGGCTAGCTACAGCTATTAAAGACAATAAAAAATGTTTCTATAAATACAGCAACAACAAAAGGAGGACTAGGGAAAATCTCCATCCTTTATGGATGCGGGGGGAAACTTAGTGACAAAGGATGAGGAAAAGGCTGAGGTGCTTAATGCCTGCTTTGCCTCAATCTTTACCAGTAGTATTAGTTGTTCCCTGGACACCCAGCCCCCTGAGCTGGAGGACAGGGAGAGGGGTCAGAATGAAGCCTTCTCAATCCAAGAGGAAATGGTCAGGGACCTGCTGCAACACTTAAACATACACAAGTCTATGGAGCCGGATGGGCTGCACTCAAGAGTACTGAAGGAGCTGGTGGATGTGCTCACCAAGGCTCTTTCCATCATTTACCAGAAGTCTTGGCAAACTGGGGAAGTCCCAGTGGACTGGAGGGTAGCAAATATTACACCCATTTACAAGAAAGGCCAGAAGGAGGATCTGGGAAACTACAGACTTGTGAGTCTGACCTTGGTGAGTCTGACCTTGGTGCCAGGGAAGGTGATGGAGCAAATCATCTTGAGTGCCATTATGCACCATACACAGAACAGCCAGGTGATCAGGCCCAGTCACCACGGGTTTATGAAAGGCAGGTCCTGCTTGGCAAACCTGATCTCCTTCTACGACAAGTTGAGCTGCCTGGTGGATGAGGGAAAGGCTGTGGATGTTGTCTACTAATGATGTGAAAGGGGGGAAAACAGCCCAGCCCAAGCTTACTTTTGCTAACATAACTTCATGATCATACTCAGCAGCTGGCCAGCCTAACTCAGCTCAACAAATAATCACATAAGTTATTCATAACCCCAGGATCTAAGAAAGAAAAAAGCAACAGCTAGAATACATTTGTTAAGATTCAATCAGGTCAGGCAACCTAATTTCCATCTATGCAAGTAGCAGGCCTCTTAACAAGGACATAAGTAGCACCTGTGCTATAATTAAACATCAGTTACATTCTGCCACCATTTTCTTTGACAATCTTGTAAGTTAAATAGGGTAACATGGCCCAGACAACTAACTGCTAGATGGGCATGCTTAGATGTTAGTTCTCCGTGATTGAAGCTGGAAGGTATAATGATGAATCTACAAGTGAAATGTGAACAAAGTCGAATGAAAATACCACCATCAACATAGCAGAGAGAACCTTTTCAACATTATCATATGGTAGCAATGTTTCAGTTTAATCAAGAGCTAGAAACAACATTCTTTACACTACTTGCATTTGTGACAGAGACATAATGACTAACAAACTGACAGAGTTATACTTCCTGTGTTGGGCCAACTGGCATTTCTTTTTTCTTGGTTTATAATTCAACTGTCTTGGAACTATGTGCTTACTGGTATTGCTTCCCTGTCACTGGGATTGTATCAATCATCCCAAGGGAATCTAGTAGGAAAGAAACAAAAAGAGCCAACATATAAGCAGGGTTTCTGTTTCTTCCACAATAACTTCACGTTTTAAGCAATAACTGAACTGACATACCCACTGAAGTCTACTTCTGTTAAAAGCACCTATATACTTGCTTATAAAGAAAAATACATACATTTTATGGTTTAGAGAAGACTTTTCAACTATTCCCCTATTTTAAAATCTTTTAACACCTTTTGTACTTCATACAAATAGGCAGGTTTTTATATTTTAATTTAACTTTCTATTTTAATTTAAAAGAGCCAGTGTGATAGCTCTATTGATATATGTCTGGTGTATTTCTCCATGTGCAGATTTAGTTCTTTTCATCACATTTCTTAAATATCTGAATAAATTTTATATAAACAATAAGTAATACCATCCCCTTAAGTCTACAGTGAATGCAAAGATTTTCTAGTCACTATGTTAGAAACTCTTGTCTCTGGAAATGCAAAATAACTTCCAGAGTAGACATGTATGTTCCAAATCTGTGATATTAATTTGATGTCAAAGAATGTGTGTTCTTGTAGCACCTCATTTTCTTTCTCTCAAATAATTCTCCATAGTCTTTCTGTATGAGCATAATGAAAGCTCAGTTTGCCTTTGTTTGGTTGTTAAATCATCACTTAAAGTCCAATTTTTTTTAATATGGGATTGGTTTATCAGTAATTTTTTTCTGTATCTTCTGATCTGTCTTGATTATTTAGTGGCATATAGGTCGTATTTGACTTCAGCACTATTTAAAGTGTATAGCTATGTGATCTGAGTAATTTGTGAGTCCACCTACATTTAAGCATTTTGCATATTAAGCTCAGTTACATTTCAGCATTGTTTTTTTAACATAAATATCCCTACAGTAATAGTTGGATATTCTAAGCCCCACTGTACATTAAAAACCAGAGAAGAAGATCTAAAAGTCCCCTGAATATCACACTTTGTTAAACCCATCAGCAATTCAGTGTTCTAGCTACTTTCCCCCTTGGTTCCTCCGATACAGTAATCTGCAAGGGTATTACCATGACACAAAACAGTTGACAGTAGCTGTAATTACTGTGGCTAAGAAAAAGATCCCCACAAAGCTTCCACAAACAGTGTCAGGATGAGCAGATCTAATGTAAACTTACATATTAACAGCTGAATACATGTATCTTTGTACCATTGTGCTGGAACTGTGTTAATCTTTGAAGTGGGACAAGCTACAAGATAACAAAGGTAACCTAGTTGAAGAGATTTCCACCAGCTTTGTAAATGTGCTGCTAAATGTCTCCTAGATACATAAAAGCTTTGTAAAACAACATGGGTTTATATTGTACACATGCTATACTCAGTAGAGAGAGTCTGTGACTGGTAGCATACCCCATTAGTCACATGAGAGGTTTTCAAACTGTTTTTTCTATAAAATCAGTATGTCCCTCCTGACAGCTCACCATTTACTAAGCAGCCTTCTCTCTGGGGTTGCTTTCTTAGGTCTGAGTCATTTGTTGTGGGTGAAGTTTTGCATATGAAAGTACCTCGAATATCAGAAAAAATGTCTCCAACATGAAACCCACATATAAGTAATATGTACCATTCCTTTCAAAATACCCAGTCGTTAATTTTTTACTGGTGCACACTACTCTATGTGCTATAAACCAAATTAATACAAGGCCTGGCAATTCCATAGTGATTTTGTACTGTGAAATGATACTCTCTTTCAGTTATACCAGCTATATGAAAATACCTTTCCTTGACTATTTGATTTTGCGCTGGTGTGTGTGGATGAGGAGTCAAATCCTTTCTGAGTATCGTTTCATGTCATCTCCTTCTACCTTGCACATACTTGTGAGCTGAAACCTAAAAAAAAAACTTTGGAGACCACAAGCAACTACTTTAAAAAAACTCCCTGTTTGTCCATGGTGCACAGTTCACAGTGCCTGTAACTTCATCCTGTGGCACAGTGGTGAGTATGGTCTGCAAACTCCTTCTGTTTCCATGGATCAGAACCCACACAGGACATCCACAGGAGAGTGAGTTCTAACTTTCTCACAGGACTTGAGATCTGTCAAGGCCAAATGGCAAGGAAACTGAGATGATACATGGAACTGACACAAGGTGGGTGTCAGCCAGGTAAAAAGTACAGTTCCATGTTGATTAAATTTTCCCTTGCCACAGCCACAACCACAACAAAGCATGATTCTCACGAAGATGCCTAAGTGCACTCATGGTGCCTACTTTCTGAAAGGCAAAAACCAGGGTGAAACCCAGTTTCTGTTGAAGTCAGATGGAGCTTTGGCACTGACTTAATAGAATCAGCATGTCACACTACGACATCTCTGATGCAGGTTAGCAAGGAGCTTTAAGCTTCTGTCATCTCTCCAGACTTCATTCGGCAACAAGTTAGACCCAGCCTCATGAAGAACTGCAGCTGCAGCACGCAGCTGGCACTCACACACTGCAATTTCTCACTCCAGTCCACTGACAATCTAAAGAGACCAATTCAGTAAAACATGACAGACCAATTACACCAGTTTCTAAGGAATTTAGTTGGAAAATGCATGAACTGCACCAGCGCTCAGTCAAGCCACTGGCTCTTCTGCTCACAAAGCTCTCTTTTTCCCTTTTCCAGTGCTGCCTCATTCTGTGTTGCATTAGGAAAAGAAAAACATTCTGAACAGTTTTCTAACCAGGAACCTGCCTTGCATCCTTTCACTTTTACTCATGCCAGCAGAACTCGTATTTTCCCATTTGCAAGGTAATATGAAGTTTTCTGATAAACATTTTACCTTAAAAAATCACACAAATCTCTCTAAAATACTATGGTTTATGAGAGTCATGCTTCAGAATGGCAGGATTTCTCCTCCACACCAATTTTTTTCCAGTTAACTGGCCTATACAATACATTATTTTTTTTAATCCTGTGATTTCTGGTGTGTCCTGCAGATGAAGAGAGTGAGAACACTGCTGGCTTTATGTTGCCTGAAACCATGTCAAAATAATTAACAATTATGTTGCTCTCAGTAATTATACTGCACAATATACTTTTAAAGAGCTGTGCAAACATCGGTTCAGGCTTCATGAATCTAAGTTTTTACAACTTAAATCAGGTCACATCTGGTTAGAACTCTGAATGGAAACTTTCCTCCTGCCCTGCACAAGTCCCAGAAGTTCAGAAATGAAGCATGAGAGTGATCCAAAGGATGGTGCTAACCAGGCAAAGAGGAAACAATGTCAGAATGCAAACTATCAGATTAAAAAGGCTCTCATTTTCACAGAGTTATGCTGAGCCTGTTTCTGTCAATGCCATTTTAAAAATAATGAGACAGGAAAAACAATGTTTTCATTTAGGAAACCCATAACACATATTAACAAACAAATTACAAACAATTTTTATTAAAATACGTGAAAAAGAATGACTCCCCCGAAATACCAACATGGAGAGGAGCAAGGAAGGCAATTCACTGATTATTTTGTTCTAGAATCTACTGTTATTCATGTAACAATTCCTGATGGCATCACTTCCAGTGATGCGGTGTGCCCAGGTGGCCAAGAAGGCCAACAGCGTCCTGGCTCATATCAGAATAGTGTGGCCAGTAGGACTGGGGAGGGGATTGTCCCTCTGTACTCAGCACTGATGAGGCCGCACATCAAATACTGTGTTTAGTTTTGGGCCACTCACTACAAGAGGGATGTTGAGGTGCCAGAGCATGTCCAAAGAAGGCCAATGAAGCTGGTAAGGGTCCAGAGAACAAGTCTTAAGAGGAGCGGCTGAAGGAACTGGGGTTGCTTAGCCTGGAGAAAAGGAGGCTGAAGGGAGACCTCATCATTCTCTGCAACTGCCTGAAAGGAGGTTGTAGTGAGGTGGGTGTTGGTCACTTCTTCCAAGTAACAAGTGATAGGACAAGAAGAAATTGCCTCAGGTTGCACCATGGGAGGTTTAGATTCGATATTAGGAGAAATTTCTTCACTGAAAGGGTTGTCAAGCACTGGAACAGGCTGCCCAGAGAAGTGGTGGAGTCACCATCCCTGGAGGTATTTAAAAGAGGTGTAGATGTGGTGCTTGGATTAGTGGTGGAGCTGGCAGTGCTGGGTTAATGGTTGGACTTGTTGATCTTAAAGGTCTTTTCCAGCCTAAATAATTCTATGAATCTTGAGCACCATTGACAAGCTGCAGATATGCTGATACCAGCACCACCAGGTGGCCTCTTTCATGTGAAGTACAAAACCAACATCTGAACCACACTTACTGAGTTCCTTCAACATTCTGGATAGCGGTATCGATGGAAACAGTAATTATTAGTAAGATTTGTTTTCCACCTGAATTCTTCTACAATTCAAAATTATGCAGACACAGGATGGGAAAAAATGCAGTGCTGTTCCTAAAAACCCAACCAAAAAAATAAACCAAATGGATTTAAAATAAATATTTTTTTTTTAAGTTATCACATGAAATTTCAGATTTTGTCTTCATTAGCTATTTAGACTGCTTGTAACTCATCTCTTCAGTTACTCGTATTTACTGCAGACAGCAACCTGTGCCAATCTCCATACACCTGATGTCATACACTTTGATCAAAAATGAAATGGTTAATAGAGTTGACAGTTAAGTTACTGTCATTTGGTCTCCAAGCTGATACTGCATTCAGATTCATGGGATATTTCTGACCTCTCAGAGATGCAATTGCAAGCTTGCAGAAGTGTGAAGGTTCTTCATTACAACACTTGGTATTTGGTTTCAGTTTGTGCCTCCAGATGACTCCATACAGCTCTAGAACTGCCCAAATTTTAAACTGATGAGGGTCACATAGAAACTGGAAAAGAAGAGGATGGAATTTCAGAGTTTTTCTCTGTTACTGTACAATCAGGTTCTCAGTTATTCCAAGGGGTATTAATGTGAATGAGACTGAAATCCTTACAGCTGATTTTTGTTTTAATGAAAACCTAAATTCTGGAGCACAGATGGCAGTTGAAAAAAAAAGAAAAAAAAGAAACAGCATGACAACCTACTGTAAGGCAACTCACTCCAGACCTTGGATACAGTAATTTTAAAGTGTTTTCTACTACTGCTAACAATGCCATTGTACCAGGAAATATGATGAAACTAATAAAAAACCCTATGTGAAGTGAATACTTTTCAAACTGTCCCTTTGAATGAAGATATCTCTGCAGATGCAATTTGTTATGTTTTCTGTGGTATACTGTATGACTCATTTAATTCCATTCATATAGCTTTATATTGTAATATATTTTATTTAATTTTTTTAAAAGCTGAATTAAAAAAGCAGGCACATTATTTTGCCTCTTTTGAAAAACTGAAATAAGAGGTGTGAAATTCTGCCATTCTTACTCACTTTCAAACTTTCAGAATCCAGTTTTTGCTTTGCTTCAAAAGCCCGACTTGTCCAAATGGCTTGCAATCACGAAGTTTTCCAGACACACACAGGTTGGAAAACCAAAGTGCTTTTAACAGCTGTGTCCCAAGTTCAGAATGTAGGTCTCTGCATGCTTTGTTAGCCCTGAGGAGGGAAGCAGGGACTTCAACATTTTGGCTATGTCTTCCACTGTTTGCCTTTTACTGTCACAGCGGCTGCTGCTGCTGCCACTAAGGATGACAACTGATGTTGACATCGGACTTTGGGGAGATGGAACAGACTTTCAATATCTACGTTTATTCACTGGAAGAAAAAACTTGACAAGAGCCATCACAGAAGGAGATAATCTCCTTCTTCTCTTCCTCCACCTTCCATCACCCCCTCTTGCAAACACTGGAAAGCTTCAGAGGAAGGTAAGCTAATGAGTCACCCCTGAGCCCCACTTTTAATTAATTTACGCTCTACCTTAGTGGAGTTTCTCTGCAAGTGAAACTGGTAATGTAAATAAATAATCTCTATTTTACAAAAAACTCATATTTATTGGAGTAACTCTAAATATTGCAAGCAACCACATGCTGACATTTTTCATTCTTTCTGACCAAAAGCTGCCTACATCAAAGGAAGAAAATATTAACAGAAGGAGATAGTGGTAGCCCTGAAACCCACTTTAGTTTTAACAAGTTAAAGAGATAACTGCCACATTATTATATTTACTGTCCTACACTTATTATGTGAAAATGCATAAAATGCAGACATTCCTGAGGCACAGAAGTTTTCAGAGAGCTTGACGCTGCAATCCTTATGTCTTTTATACAGAATCTACCTACATGAGTCAACTACCTAAAATGGATCAAGTAATTTGTATCTATGAGTGTTTTTCAACATAGGAATGCTATGAATTTGATCAAGCTTTAATTTTTTAATCATTAAACTTAATTAAAAACTAAAAAAAGCAACCATTGAAAAATGGTTGAATTTGCTCATTTAACTCTTGTTCAATTACTTTCAGTGTTACTATGATACAAAGCCTATCTGAGTTGCAAGGCTTCCTAATATTTTTGTAAAATATGAAATATTAAACACATAAGCAACATAACAAGGCTCATTCTAATAAGAATGAATTAAGTTAGGCACATGAAGGAGTAAGAAAAAGGAGATTTTGCAGCAGTGTGGGAAGCATATGCTCCATCCTCTCCAAAAAGTCATTGTGCAAGCTATTTGGTGGGGCAGGCTGCTGGATTTGGTGTTGACGGCTGCAAGGGATTTATTGTCTTTCAAATTTATGTCAGCTGCAGCAAAACAAAGAAGTATGTCAGTATTTTAAATTACCCGTCTTTTGCCATTCTCAAAAAGTAGTTCAGCACTAGTCAAAGTTTAAAGTCCTCTGAGATTTTTTCATACCTCTCAATTAATCTGTCCCTCTTCAGTACTCACGTGTATCTCCAGCCAGGACAGATACACAGC
The DNA here is from genome assembly GCA_020745705.1 of Hemiprocne comata. Lineage (NCBI taxonomy): Eukaryota > Metazoa > Chordata > Aves > Apodiformes > Apodidae > Hemiprocne > Hemiprocne comata. The sequence goes on from CM036587.1 coordinate 42,790,944, forward strand.
TCTGCAGCACAACATTCACTCTGAAAATTCAACTTCTTTTTTTTTTTTTTTTCCAGAGGGAACTCACTAGTTTTCTTTTGAGAGAGAACAGGAATGAAAGGGGAATCCCAGAAATTTCCCTCCCATTAGCTCTGTGCTTGAAGTTATATTAACACTTTCACTTTCTCACTCCTACTCTCACTATTTGAATCTGGGTCATAACAGCATGCCTACCCTTCAGTACCCTGAGTGGGTGGTTGTTTTGGCTGGCGCTAAGGCATACTTGCTTTGTGACACAGAGTGCCCTTATGGTGACACATACCTGTCCTTTTCAGTTGCTTTTTATACTTTTTTTTTTTTTTTTAAATCCACTCGTTTATTATAAAAGACAGACTAGAGAGTGGAATTTGTGCTATTCAATGTTTGTATTGTTTTAACAATGTGTGAAAAGAAACCACACAAAGTATTCTACTCTTTTCTTTTCACAACACTGGATTATCCCATATGGCTTTTTTCCATTTTTATTTTCTTTTTTTTCTTCCCCTCCCCCCTTTTCAAATACCTTCTCCTTACTAAAATACTGTAATAAGTGCCCTACCCACAAATACTACAAGGCATGCCTGAAGTCTCAGGTTGGGCTTCCAGTACTAGAGTCTGCAAATCCCAAATGAAGAATTTGAAGAGCTAGCATTACATTCTAGTAAAAATTATATTCAGTTAGTGCCAGGCTGCCTGTCTAAAGAAAGTGTCAGACCTATAAGAACTCCTGTATGAAAAGAAAATGGGGACTAAACTAATATGTGGAATATAATGGATCTTCAAATTTCCCTGTTAGCAGAACAACAAAATTAAGAATCTGGTGCAGGAAAGATTTGTGTGTTGTGCAGCAGAATGGGAATCACACCTGTAGATTTATGCCTTTCCAAACAAGTGAAGTCTCTTATTGACTCTTTGTGTATCCAGTCACACTCTTTGAGGGGTGGAAAGAGTCTGTGAGCAAATACTTCTGCACTTCTAGAAAAGGGTTAGGACAATGACATGCTATTTTTCCAAACTAAAACATCTACCTTTCTGAGTGTGATTCCAACGAAGACAAAGAAGAGAGATTATTCTACATGGTTCTGTTCTACCTTCCCAGTTATTGGGAAATGGGTCATTAAGTAACTTAAATCTTCTAAACAGCTGCTGTTCTAAAATGTTTCTAAAACCAGTACCAACAACCTGTTCAAAATAGTTCACACCTGGTTTTTTAGCTAACATACCAAGTAGAGACAAATTATTGCTTGTGTAGTTATTATATATGATATTAAAATATAACCCTAAAATTATATAAATATATTTATACTGTTGGCTTTTACTACTATCATCACAAAGCAAATGCAACATTTGCAACATCAGTAATTAGCACCAGGGCTGTTCTTTCTAAATTGCAATTGAGTATCTCTATGCCATCCTTTTTCTTTGCATCCAATTAAAGCTAATGCATATTGCCCTACAAGAATTTACAAGCTGTACTGAGAAATAATGCAGTGTTAGTTTTGTAATTTAGTGCACAGGGCACATTTGTACTAAAGCTCTGTAAAATGGGCCCGTGGTCAAAAGGAGCAATTAGCACTTTGTTAGTATGCAATGATGTACTAATCTACACAGTCCCCAAAAGCAATTGTCTATTCCTTTTGCCCTCATGTACAAATTTTCTACACTATGCACCACTCTGCCCCTAAAATAGCCCACCACAGCACAGTTGCTGTAAATCGGGTTTCCTATGACTAGAACCTATGTATCAGTTATAATTTATTTATTGGAAAAAACCCAACATGTTGTACCATTAATCCTTTATTTTTCTGTGTTGAGATAGCTGCATAGTTCTCTGAAAGTGTTGAACAACTGCAACTGTTCTGTTAAAGAGTAAAAGGGGGTCAGATTTAGGTGATACACTGTTTCCATCTGAACCCCCTCTAAGAGTTGCTCCTAACTAAAGCCAGACTGTTGTAAGCAGTGATCTCCAGGAAAAAAAGCCTGGTGCTAGCAGTGGCCGGATGGTAAAAATCAGAGAAGCTACCAATAACACTGTCAAAACCAGTGGACTAAAACCTACTATTCGGTGAGTATTCCACATCCCCCTCTTGTGGCTAATATGTAAAGGATGTGAATCTATCACAGGTATCTGCTAAATTATCTTTTAATATAGAAGGGCTTTGTGATAGTCACCAGAGATGGTTCCCAGTGAAGCCTGCAAAAATAAAGGATGGAAATGAAGCAGCATATTGCCAACCATCTGAGAGTGACTAGTGCTTGTTGTTAAAGGCCTGGCTTCAAAGGCTATTTTCCAAAAATCAGGCTCATTATAAGATGTCTCAGCTGGAGCATCCACCAGCCAAAACACCTTCAGCCACTAACCAACCATTTTGGAAAACCTTGGAACTGCAATATGTACCTAAGTCATTAAGGTGGTACATGCTGAGCTTCCTCACCTCCCTGTATCAGTTGCCTAGATGCACGCTAAGACTACAGTTTTGTATTTACCCAGCAAAACTTAAAAGGCTGACAGCATCTACCACAGTGATCCAGTTTCCAAAAGGAGTATGAAAAGCAAGATATTAGGTCCCTCAGAGGAAAAGTAAGGCATATTAAGGACGCATAGCACCTCCATAATAGCAGAATGCTATACAATTAGGAGGAGTTGAACATCACTGTCCAGCTAGGTAATGTGGAAGTTCAACCCTCAAGCTAAAGGAGAAAATAAAAAAGAAAGTTCTATGAACTGACCGTGCAGTCAGTAACTTCAACAGAATGATCCTTCTTGGGGACCTCTACATGAAAAATATCCTTCATAGTCAGTGCCCACATACCTGTCTCTGATCTTATGCAAAACAGCTCTTTGGCATTTCAGACTAGGAAAAAAAGAGACACGTTTTGGGCTTTGATAGAAGAAAGGGAATAACAATGAAAAGGAGGTTCATGTAGTTGTAGGAAGCTAACAGAGCTTTTCTCCTTTCTTTCCTTTTCCAACTGCCAGTGGTATGAATTCAGTTCAAAGAGCTTTTGGTTTCGGTTTCTCTTTTTTTTTCCTTCCTTATCTTTGTTTCCAAAGGAAGAAATGAAGAAAAGAAGAATATGAATAAGGAAATGATAAATCAAAAATCTCAGTGCAAAAAAAAAAAAATTCTTCATTTTTTTTTGGGAGGTAAAAAATAAAAAAATAGCACTTTGTGAGAAAATTCTAATAATTTCCTCTCTCCCCACCCCTTCGAGCAGTTTGTCTGTTCTCTCAATAAATACTACATTCACTCAATAGGGACACAGTCAACCATTCCATTGCTTCTGACAAGAAAACTTCACCTCCACAGAACTAGCCCCATGATATTCCTGATAAACTTGTCAATACCCACCAAGCATAAATACCCACAACCACATGGTCATCTTTAGAATGGGAAGGCAACAGGACAGTAATAGACCTGAAAGTGTCCTTGTTTCTTCATATTGGAAGGTAACTATTGAACACAAGAGCAAGGCCTGTGAGAGCTATATTTTTCTCTTATTTGGGGAACCTAAATCTTAGCTTCTCAGTACTTGCCATTTTGGTATCAAAAGCAAAAGTAATTTGAAGAAGTATTATAAATATAATTATATTAACTACTTGCAACACTGTATAAACTAACTTATTCCTTCTATCCTTCTCTCCCTTCAACAAATTAGGAGTCATAGTATCCCTCATGGAGATGAGAGATTAGAGATGGTGATTAAGGAGATGAAGAGTCTCTCATGACCTGGGATGAGACTATTTAGTTCAGCTGCTGATGCATAGCATACTATACTATATAGTGTACTATATAATAGTATACTATAACATCATATAATTTATTAATGGGTCTGTTGCACAGCAAAATGGATCTAGTAAGGTCATCTCAACTACTTGTCCTCCTCATTCACTTCCTTGTGCAAGCAGGAGTACCTGATTCATTTTATTTCCTCCATCTGTCTTTCTGTTTTCCCAGTTCATCTCTCCAGGACACCACCTTTTGCAAAGAACGCTTTAAATTTGCTCTGGAAAGAAAATATAGCTGCTTGGATGTTATCCAGCGTGGCTTGGCACAGAGAAGATTTCAGAGGTTCTTTTCTTGGTTTGCATTTAAGCTGCAGAAAGTTTAATGCAGCTGTCTGAAATATTTGTAGCAGTACAAATTAGTTTTCAGTTAGTTCATTTAGCTTTCATTGTCAATGAGTTTTGTAACAGAGCAGTGGTAGGTGAGGAGTAGATAATATGTTAACAAGAAGGCTGTTCCTGTCTCTACTTATTTTCAGCACCTGCCATTTGGGATTCTCTCCAAAATTTGTGTCCTGTTTGTGACAATACTGAAAAATTATGAAGAGAGTTACTGAGAATTCTAGTTCTGCTTGTCTACATTTACATTTCTGAACTTGGCAAACTAATAGAGAAATGAGCAAACAGAACTGTAAGTTTTCAGATACGTAATCCACAGGATACAGAAATAAGATCCTGCCAAAGATTTAGCATTTGAACAGATTGTTTAATGTGCATGCAGGAAAATTTAAACTGATTATGTTCCCAAAATATTTTTTTTAATATGACTTTGCTGACAATTGTGAATTGCTCATCTGCTTAAATGTGAGGGTTCTTTAGCATAAAATAACATATTTTAATACATGTTACTAACATGCTGTTATAAACATCGGAAATTATTAACACTGGAAGAGTATTAAAAATTAAAACTGTTTCACCATCTGTGCTGTTTGTTTATTTTTCACATTTCATTCAATTTGGACAGTGAAAATAGATTAATTTGTTTTTCTCTTTCACTCTTCTGTGCTAGCATGTTTCAGTGTTTCTGCTACAAACATTGCAAGGGTCTACTTTTCTCCAAAAATGCTGTTTTCATATAATTAGAAAAACATATGAATACATATAAGTCCATACACAAATAACCTTATTAAAATGACTACATGATCGGCCCATTATTGCAGTTTTTTATGTTGATTATTTTCCCAGCATACCACAGGCATACCTGGGCTTATATAGCTAGTGTGTATCTATCTCTTGTACTTGATAAAATTATTTTGCAAAAAGAGGTTGTTAGCTAACCAGGACAAAAGATGTCTGAAGTGTGATGGTAAGGTGCACTTGTCTTTGGTAATGCACTGTTATTTTTATGTGATGAATGGAAGACAAGTGTTAATAGTTTTTATAGGTCCACCTTCATTTAGAATGTCTTGCCCACCTGATTGTCTCAATTTAAAAGCACCAGAGTCTTCAGGTGCAAAATCACTGAAGATGGAATCAAGTCCAGATTTACCACAGAAAAGAGTGGTTCCAGCTCTGCTGTCCTGTTCCAATTTTGCTGCTTTGTTGTAATATCTCAGGGGTATTCTTCTTTCATTTTAAAACAAAGAAAATCTGAAACAACTGAATCTGAGGTGATGTTCCCCCTCACAAAGAGAGATCATATCCCAAGTCCATTCAGTCCCTCAGAATCTCACAGAGGAGCAACTCCTTTTTGAATCACTAAAATTACAGAATGAAAACCAAAGATAAATACAGATACCTTCTTTGTTCCACATTCACAGGCACATTGACTGGAGATAAGTGTCATTTTTAAGTTGGAGTATATTCCACACATTCCTCACTAAATATTTTCTGAATCATCCCACAAACACCCCACATTTATTTATTCCAAGCCCAGATTCATTGGCAAAGATCTAAGCCTGAGATCTTTGTGTTCTCTCAAAGTAAACCAAAATAAAACAAATTCCATACAATGCAAAACTTGACTCGAGATTTTTAGCTTTCTCTGCTTACCTTCTGGTTACACTTTTCCTGGACAGTTTCCAGCAACCATTCCACTGTAATCCACTCATTAGCTGCAGTGTTCTGAATTCCAGGTAAACTTTTTAAGTCTACGATGAAAGAGGTGGATAAAAGGAGAAAAGTTAAGGTTCTCTTCTAAATCAATCATATTTTTCTTGGCAATTTGCTGTGTGGACCACACAGTGACCACAGCAACACCTCCCACCCTCCCAATACCACCACAGTGAATCAGGATAACAAGAAAGAATTAAAGGGAAAAAAAAAAAAAGAAAAAAAAAGAAAAAAAAGTGTGTCTTAGAAGGTACATTTAAAAACCTTTACAAATGCCAATTTTATTAATGCGATATAGAAATGAAGAACAGGTATAAACAAACTGAACTTGTCTAACAAATGAACTTGACCTGATAGATTTATTTTATCCTTTCATTTGCCCTTGAATTTTGACAAGAATTCCCTGGCATGCCACTTGCCTAGCATTTGAAAGGTCTGACACAAAATATTCATGGTAGTCAGCTTCACTAATAGTTCTCCACTCCTGGTTTTCAAGAAACAAACATCACACTTTTTGGAGATATAATTTCCTTATTCATTTTCTCAGGGGCAATTAAAATGTTAAGTCTTTTATTCCTTACCTTTGATGATTCTGAAATGGATTGTGAATGTGATGTTGCAGATTGGCAGAAAGATCTTATTTCATCTGAATTTTTGAATCAGCGTCTCTCAAAGAGTCTTATCAAACCTGTCACTCTTATGAAGACTGACATGGCCAACAAGTGTGCTGCTGAAATGCAACCTGCCAGATTTAGCAACTCTTGCTATAAACACATTTGAAAACCTGGATTTTCTATTGATCCCAACTTGGTTTTGCCAAACAATTACTTCTGTAGCTGGGCTATATAGATATTTCTGTCAGAAAGGTTACACTGCATGTGTTGATCATGTCCAATTTACAAAATGTTGAAGTCACAATAATGGGGATATTTGAACACTTATTGTTGAACAGTGAGAAAAAAAAATGTATTTGCTGATGTCAAGGAAGACTATACATGCTCAGACATCAGCAAGTGCAGAAGTAATTTATCTATCCTTCCACAAGCCCTTGGGAAGGGCTTTTCATTCTTAGTTCAAAAGAGCCTTAGGCTCAAAAATAAAGGGCAAATACTCTTTCAGAAATGGATATTCAGAACTACTACTGTGAAAATTCACGCTACAAAATGAGTGATTTTTGTTTTCTTCTTCACCATAGGGATAGCTCACAAACACACATTCCCCTGCTCTCTCTCCTCTCTATGAATATTGCACTTTTCCTGCTGCATTCAGCAGCCTAGCTTACATTTAGATCACAGCTGGTCATTTCAGGGCTCTGGGAAGATTCTGAATCCTGTCTCTAAAACCAAAGTTAGATTTTTAAAAGAAATACGAGAATTAGGTAAGCAGGTGTCACTGAGTTGGGGGGTTCTGAATAGTTAACTTGCTTCACTCCCAGTAGAAACCCAAGACTGGTATTCAGGAAATTTTCCTCTGGCAACATGCTGTAGGGAGTTTTGCCTGAATATGAATGTCAGGACTGGATTTTTACAATACTATCCTTCACCAAAGCTGAATGGTATCAGACCTGTTTCAAGGGCTTGTTTGCTACATTATATTTCCTGAATGTAAGTAAACAAGAACAAAGGAGGCTCTATAGAGTGGACAGAATAAACATGTTCAAAAAGAACAGTGGCTCAGCAAGTGTCTGTGGGTATGAGAGCTATAATAATAAAAAGCTAAATGTTTTCAAATCAATCCAGTCAAGTACCTATTAAAAAAAAAAAAAAAAAGAAAAAGAGAAAAAAGAAAAAGCTCTCTCTTTCCTCAGCTGTGGTGGTGCAGCACCTGCCATTAGCTGTGGTGGTTCCTATTTTCATATTGTCTGACAGTAGCAGTTGGACTGAGCCAGAGCCAGTGAGGCTGAGAGGCAGACTCCCTGCTTCCACAAAGCTGAATTTAATAAGATGAGAACAGTATGCCAAGATGGTGAACTCCCTCCCTAGCACTTATCATGACACTAGTCACTCAGCAGGGCCCTTATTGCAGCAGTAATCTGGGTGAGCCTGGCAGAGCGTCCTGCTTACAAGTTCAATATAATAGAACAGCAGGGCACTGGAGGCCTGGCAGAAAAGCTTAGCAAAGTTAAAGCCTATTACGCTATGCTTGAAAAAAATGGCTCTCAAAATATTATATGCCGAGCAAAAACCTGGACATGCCAAGTGCAGTGACATACTAAGCCTCTTCCATAATGGTGCACTCATTAGTCTATAGACAAAAGCAACATGGATTTAAAAGTCCATAACTTGAATGGAAATGGATATGCAAATTTGCCCTTTTCTTCTGCTTGGCTTGAATTTAATAGGCAACACTACAGCACAATATATAGATAGTGAAAACAAAACTTGAGTCTGCTCTAAGCTGCAATAAGTCGTGGAAGTTAGAAAATCCCTGCTCTGTATTTTATTTCCCTTACGTTTTCATAAATAACAAAAATCAGTTGGAAGTAATAACCCATCTCACTGGTATACACTGGTATGTGAACATGAAATCTCAATCTTCGCAAGACCTGTGGCAGGGAAGCTGTATCAGACACATCCCTATATCACAACATACAACACATGCCCATCAGCATTTAAATTGAAGCAGAATAAATATTTTGTTGTGAGCTGTCCACAATAGTATCATAAGTCAGACTGTTTTACATTAGATTATTGCCTCTTTGATTGAACATTTTAAAGTCTATCTTACTCCTGTCCCTATTTTTAGCTTCAGTGTTTTACAGCATGGACTTGAAATTCATCAAGAATATGGTGATCCAACTTTGAAACCCAGTCCCTAGTTTGAATGGCATTTTGGAAAGAGAATTTTTCTTGTTAGGAATTCCCAGAAAAGTCTTTCCATCTGGTCAAAAGACCATAACGATAAACTCCCCTGAAATTAATTCTAAAACAATAAAATGGCTAAAAAGAGATAGAAAAAGAGGAGGTAGGCACATACTCCTCTGCATGTATGTCACTTGTGATGGGAAAATCAATGTGTCACCTGGCCACTTTGCAAAGTCAAGCACCTTTCTTTTGCCTAAACACAAGACCTTAAAGCCATCTGACACACTCTTTGGTTTTCCATGTAGCTTGTATCCATCATTCCAGGAGAGCTAAGGTCTCCTGTGGTTTCTGTACCATGTATGTCCCACATACAGTAGAATTGCATATCCTTCCAACTAGAAGGAACCTCAAGAGGTCTCCAGTCCAACATCCAGCTCAAAGGAGGATCAACATCGCATTCAGACGAGTATGCTCTGGTCTTTGACCAGTTCATTCTTGAAAACCTCCAAGGACAGAGTTTCCATAATTTCTTTGGGCCCCTGTTCCAGTGCTTAATTATCGTCATATTGGAACATTTTTGTCTTTATTTCCAGCTATAACCTTCACTGTTTCAATATATGTCTCTTCTTCTCCCACTGTGCTCCTTAGTAAAGAAATAGGCTCTGTCTTCCTAGTAACCTCCTCTTAGGTATCGGAAAGCTGCTACTAGGTGTCCCACACCTTCCCTAATAACTTTGCTCTCTAAAGAAGCACAGCTCCTTCAGGTTGTCCTAACAGGGCATGTCCTCTAGCCTCCTGACAATTCCTGGTAGCTTTCTGCTAGACTTGCCCAACTTTACCAGCATCTTCCTTTTACTGGGGAGACCAAAACTGAAGGCAGTATTCCAGATGCAGTCTCAGAAGTGTCAGAGGGGAATAACCACTCTGTGGTATACTGGCTACACTCTGGGTGATACCGCCCAGTATGTGCCAGTCTTCTGCCAGATCTATGGGCTACACTTCTGTTGATACCTCCAGTATGCTTAGTCTACTGCGCACCAGGACCCCCAGATCCTTTCAACAGAATCTTCCAATGCTAGGGTGGAAATCCATAAAAAACAGGGTTGGTGATCTGGTGACTTCCTTGACTTGCTTCAAGAAGACTTCATCCCTTCCCTAATATTGACCACATGATTTATAACACTTCCACTAAAATGTTGGTCTTACCAGCTCTTCCTCTGATCATGACCCACATGCCCTCACCTTATCTTCTGCTCCACAAAAGAGCTCCATATATCCAGGCTGCTCCCTCACATAAATAGGACCCACCTTCCTTGTTTTCACTGCCTGTTATTCCTAAAGAGCCTGTATGCTCTTTAGGATGCTGAGTTCCTGCCACATCTCAGTTATTCTCATGATGTCTTTGTTCTGTGCCTACACACAGAGCTCTACTTCCTCCTGTTTTCTTCCCAGACTGTGTGCATTTGTGCACAAACACTCGGGGCAAATGTTTTTTTAACTTGTCTTATCCTTCTTGAGGGCTCTCTTGCTCCCATCACCCTGTCCCATGCATTTACTGCCCCGACTTCTCTTCCCTCACTTATCTGCAAGCTATCATCACCATCCCATGATGTACCTGGTTTAAAGCCTGTTGGCAAAGATCAGATGTGTGGATATCCTGGATACTCTAGGGCAACTCAGATGCAAACTACTTGCATTTGGACAGTGAAATCCTGCCTTTAGTGTCTGCATCCAAGACTTAAAACTGCTTCTGTCTAGTCATGTCTATTTCCCATGCCATCCTTCGATCATTCAAATGGAGGAACAGACCATTAGATTCCTAGGTGTTCTTTATAAAAGCAGAGAAAGAGTATTTTAGATGCAGATTTTAGGATTTTTTTTGAGGAATAATCTTCCTGAGTGAGAGAAATTAACATTTTAAACCTCATGCCACAGAATCTAGCTAAGAAGTGCTCAAGTTACAGCACAAATGTAGCAAAACCAGCTAAAATATTCCTGATGTAGCACAAGGGTCAACAATATTTGGCAGATGTTATTTTAGGTAGCATTCAATGCTTAGTCAGGGTGCCTGAGCACACTAATATGCCTTAATGGCCCTGCCCTGCCTCAGTTGGGGCCTCCCCCCACACAAACAGGTCCAGGAGCTCTACTTAAGCTCAGCCCTGTGCATACTTTTATTTCTTAAGGTACTCTGGTGGAGTACTGTTTACCACTTCAGCAATGCCCCTGTCCAGTTGACCCTGGCCTTTGGGGTCTGCATGGCAACTGCTGGACCTGACTCTGACACGCATATAGACTCCCTGGCTTGACCTCAGACCTGCTTGATCACCATGAACTTGCCTGGTGACTTCAACTCTTGGTTCAATGTGGCTACTATCTCTGAGCCTACTCTGCTCAGGTTCTGTGGGGTGGCCCCTGGCTGATGAGACACATGCCCTGCTGACCAGGTTATTCCCTTTGGCTCTGTTCTCCTTAGAGACCTTGGGCCCTTGCTGCCCTCTGATGAAACCTGTAAAATGGCTAATGCATAGTACTGAGAGCTAAGCATGTAGTTAAAGCAGTGCTGTGAATACAATAGAGGCAGCACTTTGAATTTTACTGCAACAGAGAAGCTTTCAAAAACATCACCTTTTCCCCTTTCAAGTTTTTCCTCACTGCTTTAGACTGCTGACTAAGCATAATATGTACTGATTTCTATTACTTTTGAAAACCTTTACTTAAGTACTAGTTTTCTTGACTCTTTCTGCAGTGCCTTGTTCTAGTCTGCCATGTTGTTCTGGTAAGTGATAGTCCCCTAATTGAAGAGCTTTAATTTAGTATTGGCAGACCCCTGGAAAGGGACACCTTATGGCTTTTGTGGGAAATATGAGTAGATCACTCAACCTGAAGAAGAAATTTTGGGTAGTAAATTACACGCCATAATCATTCCTCATTTTTGTGGCACTTCTGTGCTGACAACAGAACTGAAAGAAGTTTTGATGTGCTCTGCATCCTGTCTCCCCAGTGAGCACAATGGTGAGCTGGGAACATGCATGGTGTCTGACCACCCCTGAACACCAAAGAACAAACATAGTGTATATCTCTTCCATACCTGCAGTTCATCTGAAAGGATTCCAGGTTAGCATAAAGTAAAAAGAAAAAACAAACAGCCAGCTTATGAAACCAACAACCATAATTCTGCCCTGCAGTATGTTTTGGGATAACCATTAAATTAAGTTCTTTGGATATATGTAGTAGTAAATTACATGGAAATCATTTGTAAAAGTGCTGGACTTGGGATTTACTCTTAGATTTTTTTTTCCCCATTGACATTTTGAAATAACACATACTTCTGTTGCTCACCAGTAAGTGAGCTTAAACTACTATGCTCTTCTGCATGTGTAAAATCCATGGGAAGTTTTTATTGATCGATAATCCACATAATCAGAAAAATTCCTGGCTAGGACTAAATGTCTTCATGCAAATAAGCATAAAAGCCTTAGAGAACAGTGGTGTCCCAGAATACTTTTCAGGGTCTGTGAGCATAAATTGCATGAACCTGAGCAGCTAAGCCTTTAATTTCAACAGAATCTCAAAAAGTGAAAAGGCACTGTGAGAAGCCCTCGCTTTACTCTGTAGTAAAGCCCCTGATTTTAGAAAGCAAAAGTACCACTGATGTCCTCCTGTGCGTATCCAAAACCCTGAGCAAGATGAACATAAACAGAGCATTGCCAAATCTTACCAAGGAAAAACTTGCTGCTATTTTAAGTCTCACTTTGGGTGATTGGTTTTGATTTTATCACCTGTGGTGAAATATTCCCAGGCAAATGGTGTGTTCAGGACAGAGCAATATTAAAAATTCTTGGTACATTCCAGATATCTGGTTGTCCTGGTCAATTGTCAATTTACACTTGTCAGTATTAGATTGGTATTCAACCATTTCACTGTCATATGAAGGATAGACACAGCAGTAGTATCTTCAAATTATTCTGTAACTGAAGCCATAATTAGCAACAGTAGCTTATTTTCAAATAAGCTTTTAATATTTTGAGACATCAGGAGTACTGCAGAAACAATTAGCAAAGCCATTTCATGAAAAAAATGCATTCCTTCAGATATTCTAACTGATGAGACCAGTGAACTTGTTGCAGAGAAGGGAATGAGTGAAAGGAACCCTGTAACAGAAAGCACAATGTAGGCAGTGTTACATAAAGCTGAGTGTGCCACTTGGCTTTTGCTACAACAGCTGTTACTCAAAACCATATGGGAATTTCTGAAGACAAATTGTATTCTGAACTTCCTCATCTGACTTAGCAGAGACAAATACATAGTAATGAGTACCTACACTCACGATGAAATTCCAAGGAAAAGGTGTTTCAACATTCTGAAAGCAAAATCTGAATCCTTTGCATTGTGGCAATCTCTTAACTTAGAAAAACAACTCAAATAAATGTTTTATTTTGTGGGACCAGATGGCTAACACCTCACAGGCTAAAAAGCCAGCTGCCACTTTATTGGTGTTTCGCTTTAAGTTACTGCCTGTACTGGGAGCTAAAGAATAAACTTTTAATTTCTGTCATTTATTATTTCACAATTAGAATTTTATTTAAGTTCACATTGAGTGGAGCAACAACCTGAGGCAAATCCTTCCTCTTTTCCCTAAGGAGGTACTTTCCTACATGTACTTATGCAACCATTTTGATGTGAAAGATGGGCAGTTAGTCTCAAGAGATCCAGTTCTCCTTGAGTTTCAAAGATCAATGTTGGACAAGTAGCTGATTGTGACTTACTTTTGGTGCTGGTTTCTGTTTTTCTCCTGTTGATAGCTGTTTCCAGCAACTATTCCAGTTATGTATAGATTGCATTATAACTGATCTTGCCTATTCCATCAGATATGTCTAATGACACAAAAGGCCAAGATTTGTTCATATTGATTTGCATTGCAATAGTCCAAAGATACTATGATACAGCATCTGCCAACATCACACTTGAAGAAATCTCAAAATTATTTTCTTGTTCCGGAGAAATACATAATATTCTGCTTCAACAGATTTTTGATGTATTATGCAATGGACAGACTGGATATATTGCATCCTAAGCCAGTAATTCCAACTGACTCAAAAAACTTTTTTATCAGACCTTGGCATTAGAGGTTTAAAGTGTCATTGTTTTATGTACTCAGAGCTAGTTTGCATACGGGGGACTAATTAATCCTGACTTAAAGAATTTAACTGCTTTTTGCTTGGCACACGTAAAAAACGTAATAAACTGATGTGCTGCACCGAACTGTTAGGTAAACAATGTGAAGAAGAAAATCAGTTGTTTGACTTGAGTGTCAAAATTAAAAAACAAAACAAAATATACCCAAAAAGGGATTTTGGTTTTGTTCATCTTCTATGATCATCATATATTTATATTCCTTTTAAGATGTTACAATTGATTGAGAAAATAAATTATTTTTCAAAATTGGAACATTAACAATACCGGTTCTAAAAATAATTAAAAAAAAAAGATTAATGGGATTTTTTTCAGGACAAAGGGGTCTTAATTTTTTTTTTGGCCAAGACTGGTTGTGAATCTGTAACTGAGACCTTAAATTGTAAAGTAGCTACACCTCAGAAGTTAGATATTTAAAATAGTTTCAGGTTGTCACTGTTTGTTTTTTTTAAGTTTTATTTTATTTTTTTTAATGTAGGAATGAAAGTTAAGTCATCAATGTTAAGTTTGCTTGCTCTCCCTATCTGAGAGACATCTGTAACTCAGTCCTGTGACTCATGAACATAAAAATAATCAACAGTAGTCCTATACTGTTAGATTCCTGTAAATTAAAATACATAAATCCATTGTTGCCAGCTGTAATGGGGCCTGGTAATTGACTTAAGGAAATTAAATTAGCACTTCATAGGTTTTCTTTATCTCATATTGTCATATTCAATCTAACACTGATTATCATTTCTCAGTGCAGACTAAAAGCAATGCCTATTTTTCAGTTTTTAAAATGTACTGAATGTGTCATTATATGTTTTCCTTCCAGCAGTGCTCTCAACAAGATATTACACTACTTCTAGTCCCATCTCCTGTTCTTACTTTAGTTAGTTGGTTAATTCAAAGTCTTAATTCTATCTTTGGAGTTAAACTTGTCCCTCCAAATATGGTAAGACTTTCTATTGAAAGAGCTACTTAAAGTTTTTTATTCTGAAAACAAAACAATGGCAATAAATGAAAGTGTGCATGTGTACTTGATTCCAGTGCTTCAGAGACCAAATGAGAAGTGAGACAAGTGAGCAGTGTTCAAACGTACATATTCTGCTGTCTGGGGGTAGCAAGATGGATCTGTATGGACTTATATAGTTAGTATAAATTACAGCTGATCTGACCTGCAGTCACTTCCATGCCTGTCTGTGCTTCGTGGTACTGATAAGGAGCTGCTCAACTGTTGTGAGCCCTTGACCTTTCACTTGTCTAAAGTGGTAAGTGTGAAATTTGCGACCAGCTATACTTTGGTGCAATTTCAGAGCACATCACGATCATGGCAGGAGATGGATGAATTGAACTGGATAGCGTAAGAGACAAGACTGCAGACTGAAATTCTGATGTAAGATTCTCAGAAAGAGGTTAATCTATGTATCTATATAGATTTTAATACAGCATTGATATTGTTCAATGCTTGCTTCTATAATAAAATTATAATCATAAAGAGGATTCTAGTTCCAGATATTGCTGGTTTACTCTAAAAGGAGAATTTAACAAAAAGACACGTACGAACTTACCCTCTCTACAACTTCCTTTGTGGTCAGGAAGTTAAAATGGCTATTGATTTGTGAATGAGAGCTTGGCTTTATGAATTTACAAAGGTGTTAATGTCTCTGTTTGCATTAAGAAAACAAATAGATCATAATCTCAAAGTAAGCCAATACGAAGAAAGACTCAGATCTCCATATGAATTTTCTAGTAGGATTACACTTACTCTTTTCCACTCCTAACTGCAGATGGATAGAAGGCCACAGGTCAATAATTGTGCCACAGTCTTTTCTTTTCTGAAAAAGAATAAATATACTACTCAACAGCATTCCAATTGTATTTTACAAGCCGATCAACAGTTATGTATGAAAACATGTCAATATAGTTATACATGAAAATATATAAATTCTGTATTCAGCAGCCAGAAGAGGGTGAGGTGATTATCATTGCAAGTTGTTAATACCTAAGCCATTAAAACATCTGGCAGGGTTGCATCTGTTTGCCAGTGTTTTAGTAAGCAGAACTGCTTTCTCATTTCTTTTTATGATCTACAGGTGATTCCCCTGCCTTTAGTTTACTTCAGTCCTTTGTAGCAGCTATTTATTTCCTGCTCAGGTTAATTTTCGATCAGAAACATCAGCACTTCTACTGTATCCTGAAACTTCTCCATTCACTGTGCATCATGCCTGTCCTTTACAGATTCCAGACCTCCACACTGCACCACATCACACTTGCTCATTACAGGCCTCCAGTGTTGCTCTCCAGCTATCTTCAACACCTTATGGTCTTCAACAGTCAGTGTTGCCTGATAAATCTCTAGTTTTTTAATAGCCACAGCAAATGAGAAAGGTCAAGCACTCCTCTATACTGATGGTATAGTGCTCAGGATAGATGCACCAAGATAAACAGGAGAGAGGCCCAAGTAGCAAATGCAGTCTTGCTCAAGAGGAAGGTATGGCTGACCAGGGGCTTAGGTGAACCTACCTCCTGTTTGCAGCTAAATTTCAGCTCATCTGATACTGGAAGCTTCATAGTTAAGGCTGTGTAAGTGCACTTCAACATCTCAGGGCACTAGACTTCCCTCAGCTGGGGCCTCATAGGGTCATTGGGGATGGAAGGGACCTTTGAAGATCATCTAGTCCAACCCCCTTGCTAGAGCGGGATCACCTACCTACAGTAGATCACCCAGGAACACTTCCAGATGGGTTTTGAATGTCTCCAGAAAAGGAGACTCCACCCTAACCCATGGCCCAGGAGCTCTATGTAAGCTCAGCTTGGGGCCTTCACTCATTTCTGGAGCTTGACCTCAGACCTGCCTTCTCAGCATGACCTTGACTGGCAATCTCAACATTTGGTTGGACCTGGCCGTAATCTCTGGGTCTGCTCTGCTTCATTGCTGGGAGCAGTGGGATAGGCCCTGGCTGACAAGGCTCCTGCTTTGCTGGTCTGCAGTGCCCTGGCCACTGCTGGCCACTGACAACTGGACCACAGTATCATTAAAGTTTTTAAACCACATAATCAAATAAATGAATAATTAGTTAACGAGAAAATTTAATTTCTGCTTGAGTGGACCAGAGGCAGGATTTCTTAACAAAATCTGAGAGGGGGGAAAAAGTAGCCATACTAATGTTAAAACAGCTTTATTGAAGACTTCTGTTTACATACTTCAGATTTGGAAAATGAAATTTGTCAGTGAGGTAACTTGGGAGTTCACCAGGTACTTTCTGCTGTCTGTACTATTAAATAACTCTAATATGCATTAAGCCTTCAGAATTCATTACTCATAGCCCTGCAAAATATAAAGTTGCTCATACACAAGTGTGAGCAATACTCACACAAGTGTGAGTATACACAAGATCTGCAATAAATGTAGGTGTATTTATAACCAAGTCATATCCTTATTCAGCAGTATTTTGTTTCAAAGAGGATAATTAGCACACTACTGACTGGTCCTAGAAGTCCCACTAGTATGATATCGGAGAGACACTGAGGGGAAATCAAAAGACAAATTTTCAAATTAATGCATAATATCTTAACTGAAATTAGCCACCGTGCACATAAATAAAGGTCAAGTATGACTCAAACTTAAGAATCAATATTATGTTGCCGCTGTAGTGACGTAATGTTATGATTGAAGTTTCCTTTACACTTTTAAATGCCTATGTTTGATTCCAGTATGAATAATGGAGTATTGCAGTGGACTGTCAGTCAATAGAATATATGAAATGTATAGAGCAGACTGACCCAAATAGACAGCCAATGGCTTAGACTTGTGAATGTTCATTAGTATATTGGATTAACACAACTGCTTGGACTAATGTACCTATTTATTCACTCTTCTGCGCTATGTAAAAAGAACACTAGCATGTAAGCTCAATATATAAATAAAATACTACTTAAACATTTCCTTCCAGATTGACTCAGTTTTTAAATATCAGAAAGACTGAGGACTATGAAAAGCTTTATTTTGACAATGTGGAAAAAAACAAGGTTAAAAGCAACCCCAAATATGATTTAGCATGGAAGTTTATTACAATTGTAAAAATATGCTTTTAAAAGGAAAAAACCTGAATATTTAATACTGTAAATAAGTGGGATGTAGAATTATGCCTGGGGGTTCTTTTGCTATGTTGAGTGGATTTAATTTAATTTAGAAGAGCTGGAAAAAACCAGTATACAGTACACACGTTTCCAATCTACCAACTTCTTGTTACTGTTGTAGAAAGGCAGAAAGGAAGCTACATAACTAATATAAAAAAACCTCTAAAATAATTTAAAGAGGAGCAGAGTTACACAATGTCCACCTTGCAAACAGCATAGAAGAGAACTCTGCTACACTGGCAGTAGAAGGGATCTGAGTCTCAAAGAAACAGCTTTGTTGGGGGGGTTGTAACTAGATGATCTTCTAGGTTCCTTCCAACTCAAACCATTCTATGATTCTATGATTCTATGTTTTGGTCAGAGTTTGTAATTTTTAGCTGTCTGGTGCTTAAATTTGGTGCTGATATTGTATAGTTATCTCCAAATCAGTGGAGTCTTTTAAAAATGTTCATAGTCTATAGAAAGCTGGAAACATTTTAGCAAATACTTTCTTCAAGAATCAGCACCAAAAAAAAAGGGCCTTATTCACACTTTGTAGATTATTGTTTATACAATCACATCTTCCACAAATCTACAATGTTATGCTTGCACAAACAAAGGAGGCAGATAAAATAATTTGTTGGGAATATTGAAAAAGTGCAACTCTGAGAAGAGGTGTACTGCTTTGCATTGTGCCATGCACGTTTGCAGCCAATCTTAATGGCTGAACTGCATCACCCCTAGTTAGTTGTTTCATGGAGGCTTATTCTACATAATTTATATGTTGTTAAATACATTCAATAAGTAATGGCTGGTCAGCCACTTAACCTGTATTTGCTTTACTTGTGCAACGGAAGTGGAAGGACTGGACATGTCCCAAATGATATAGTGCAATAACATCTACAACCAGTATTTTGTAAGTACACAAAGCTATGTATGTAATTTTAATAAAATTTGAGGGACTTCATAGAATACACAGATTTACCAGAGTATCCAGTCAATCCTTTGGAATCCATGTTAATAGTTATGTTTTATATTTTTTTCACCATTATAAGAAAATAAAAAAGGATATTGGTTACTCCCTGTTTTTATCCTAGCATTCTTAATAAGGTAACAGTAGCATTTTTTCTTCAGCATGCTTTGAAAGTCAAATATTCTGATACTTCAGAAGTTCTAAAATGCCTATTATTACTAAGGCATTAATTAGTTCATTGCTTCAACACATATCACCAGCTATTTGTACAATCACAGATAAACATCTAAGCCTTGATTCATAAATAAAAGCATTATATGCATGCCAGTGAAATGCTGCATGTATCCTGCTATTGTGTAATGGAACCCTTTGGGCAGTTTTCTTTATATTCACAGTCAGATTTTGTTGTAGAAGTGAACTGCATATATGATTCAAATGGGCTCCAGGCAGATGCTCAGATTTTTCCTGAAAACATATAAAGGCTTCAGGGAAACATCTTCCCTTGATGCTCATAAAAGCACCACTTGCATGTTTCCATATGGAATATCCTTAGAACCTTGTTCACAAATACAGAGGGAACTGAGAAGGAAAACTGAGTGGTTCAGTTACCCTAAGGATTTCTGAGATAATAACCTTGAGGAGAAGGTTCTTGTGTACATACCAATGTGTTAGAAATAATGGCAGATATCTTATTATTCTTAAATCCCTGGCAGTGCTCTGCTCTGGGTCTTCACTGTGGTCCATTATAAAGCCAAATACTAATTTTAGACTTGATTGACATTTCTGTAACTCATAATAATATGTAATTACAAGTTATAAATGCTTTGAACTAACAGCTTTTATTTAGAAAAAAACCAAAATACTGCATATTTATTCACAAAGTAGTAGTAGTAGGCATAATGGATGGTAACACTTAATTTGAAACAGGTTGTGACTTCATAGCTGCTTTATGGGAGAAATACTGCACATGACAAAATTATATGGACAAGTTAATCCTATCATCACATCATAACCACTACTAAACAAAAGCTGGTTATGCTTATCTAAATTTTTATTTAGAGAATAGTGATGGTAAGCTAAGGGTGGGAGAAAGTCCTCTTTAAACCAGTATCTAAAACTGGTTGATGGAGCTGCATGCAAGTATCTTTTTTCCATCTAGGTCCCTGGTCAGTGTAGCTGGAAGTGAAACTTTTTTTTTTTTTAATTTGTGTTGCTGAAGTTCAATTTGTAATTCCCCGCCCCCGAACTTTGCACGTGACATCTTCTACACAATTTGGTTATACTCTGTCATGTTTTTTTCTGACCATCCTCTGGCTTGTTACTTCCAGGGTGGTCTGCATTTAGGATTTTGTGATGGGATGTTAGTTTGGTTTCCTTCTGTTCCCTTTTCTTCCCTCACTGCATTCTTCTCTTCAGAGGCAGAAAATCCATCATATTTTCATGTATCCGTGTCCAAGGTGCTCTACCTGTCAGTAAATTCTAGTTTAGAGGCCTAATTTAGGTCTTCATTGAGCTTGCTATCATGTTGCTCTCTATGAAGCAAAGCAATTTCAATGCCTGTAAATACATGCTAGTACCTGCATCCACCACATGATGCTCAGGACAACCGTTTTGGAATATCACTGCTTTTAAAAATTGACTTTCTTTGTTAGACTTCTTATCTGTAAGTTATTCATGCCTTTTCTGTGACTCCTAACTGTATTGTGACAGAAGTTCTGCCTTCTGATTTTCTCTCTTAACCTTTTCTGTAGGCGTGTTACATATTTCAATCCTTAATGTTATTTCCCCTTGTCTACCCATCTGCTTATTTGAGTTGCTTCTTCCTCTCTGCTGGATTCTGTACAGACTTCCCATCCCCCTGTCCACTCCTTTAAACTCTCCCCCATAGCTCTGTCTATCCTCTCAGTCGGTGCATTTGTGACCCTTCTGTTCAGATGGAACCCGTCCCACCTATATAGGCTCCATCTGTTCGAAAATGTCCCACAAACCTAAAAGGGGATGGAGGAAGTTCTCCTCTACAGAATTGACGTCACTAGGTGGAATTCTCCTGGGGTTCTGGCCCCGGAGCATCAGTAGCATTCACAAACAATAAAAAGGCTTCTTGCTGAAAGGAATTCCTGGGAACAATGTTACCACAATACCTACCTATTTGCATGTACTTCTCAGGACCTGTTCCAAAGCCTAAGTCACTGGGGATTTTCCACTGATCTCAGTGGACTTTGGATCAAGTCTTCGTTTCCCAAATACATGCATTCAATGGACAGGTTTAAAAAAATAGCAACTTCTGCCAAGACAAGGGTGTTTAATAACTTCAAAGCAATTCTCTTCACTCAAAAATTATGGCAACTAAGAATTTAAAATATTACAGAGATATTTCTTTGGGAAACCAATATTAACAATATTTCTATGTATACTGGGACCTAGTGAAATTATATACTGTAGATATGATGCAACCTTTTGTCAGTGAAGTGATTTTTTTTGGTCATTCTCCAAATGTTGCTCAGTATCTGCAGTATGTAAAGTAAAAAAAAATAAAAAAACCTCCTTGTGATCTGCTTCAAGGGACAAGAAAAGCTGGAAGGAGATAAAGCAAAAAACTGCCTAAAATGGAACCTGCTTTCAGCACTGGTAAAGTCTCTAGTGATTTTTTCTTTATAGCCTAAGGAGAAAAGTTGTATCAGTCTATTGCATAAAACAAATCTTTTGCTGTTCAAAATAAATAAGGACTGAAATCTTGAATTAACATTTATACATCTCACTGAAAAATGTAGAAATGGGGAGGAAAGGCTGAAATTATTTCTTGGCAATTAGTACTCTACTCAGTTGCTGAGATGCACTTTAAAATTACTGAAAGAAACAAGAACCAGACCTGCTCTGTATTTTTGAACAAGGTTCCTTGCAATGATGGTCTCTCCCAGCTTTTTGCAAGGTACAGTAGCTGCAGCTTTGTTTATCTGGCCCCTACACAATATTGTCAGGACGCATTTCCATTTTCCAAGTGACTGCTGCCACTGTGCCACAATCTGTGCTCATTTCTCGAGCAGCTAAACCCTTTGACACTGTGGTTTTTAATTAAAATTACATTAAACTTAATCAGCCAGAAAGAGGCTGCTGTAGAAGGCAGGTTTGATTGCAACCTGCAAAGGGCGCTGGGGCTGCCAACTCGCTAAAGATGTGCCGGCAGATGCCAAGCTGCTTGTGTGAGCCCCATGGTCACAAAAATGCTATGAGAGGTCAGTTCTGTCTTCACTTTTTTCTAGCACTGTCACCAAACTATAATGCGTGACAACTCTTGATAAAGCTCAAGGTAGAGAAAGAAATACTTTACTAATACAGCCCATGCACTTCTATTCATTTCTCACGGAACTGAGAATCACAGAAAAGATGTGTTTGACAAATGCTATTTTTTGGTGAATCCCACAAATTATAGCTCTGTAGGTCTACCTGCATGTTTAAGAATCAAAACGTGTGCAAGGAGTTACAAGACTGGGCCTTGTGATATAGTCCCTTATCTGCTCAAGATTTTCCCTGGAGTTTCTTTGCTTTTTGTTTTTGTTTGGCTTTGAATGAAGTAAAGAAGGAAGTAATGAATGAATGAGAAGGCCTGAAAGTGTAACATAGACAGTATTTTTTTGCAGAACTAAGACTGATTTCAATGCACAAATTAATATTTTTTATCTGAAATGAAAGTAAAGGGTAAAGTAGAGTTTTGGAATACCATTCATAATCTGTTAAAATATTCTTCAGTAGCAGCACAAAGCAACTGTAGAGTTCCTCAAGCTTTGTAGGATGTTGGTATCTCTTAGACACTTCCCCACATGTGTTGGTCATTGAAAGAGAATTATACATATGAGTATTATTAGTTATATTAATACTTAAGAAACTTCTATCTATGGTCCCTCCCTCCTTCCTCTCCCTGCCTTTATGTCCATTGTTTAGATTTGAACAAATTCACAATGAACTGGAAAGGTATCAGTGATGTGACTAAGATGACTCTCTGAAACCTATTTCAATCTTCCTGAGTTCCGGATTTTAGACTCCTATTCTAGAGGGACATGGCTGTTATAACAATCATGTTTTATGCTGGAAGCTGTCCAATCTTAAGAGATCTTATTGCTTTGAAATCTCTTTTGCATTCTGTAGAGGAAGAGGGGGAAAAAAACCCAACCCAGAAGCCTTTTGGCTTATACTGTATGTTATGAAACTGACTAACAAGGCTTCTGAAAGCTTCTGCACAAGATTTTAGTGTTTAACAGACACCTTTCCTCACATGGCCTATTTCATCCTGCCTACAACCAGTGATTCTGGAATCTCTTCATTTTTTGCTGTGAGAATTTGATTTATTTTTCATGTTCAAGGTAAAGGATAACTACTGTCATCTCATGATTATACAAGTTAACCATAATATACTGCTTCACATAGTTTTCAAGTGTGTATGCCTGGAAATGTGTTTACTGAAACTGGGAAAATCAGGAACAAATTGGGCAAAGGGATGAGAGAAATGGAGAACAGCCAGATGGGAGAGGTAATGAAATCTAAGAGTCTACTAGATTTACAATTAGTGAGGGGAGACATCTGAAAGAGAAAGAGAGAACAGGAAGAAAGGTTTCTCAGTGACTGAAGTGGTAGGATAGCAAAGTTATCTTCTTACTACATAATCAGACATATTAATTACAGCAGGTGGCAATTACTGTTATAGATCTATTATAAACTCTATCAGAAAATAAATACATTAACACTCTCATAAATAAGGAATACCACTCATTAAGTCAATGGAATCAGACTGTTCTAGGAGAAACAGGAATGTTGTTTTTCTTCAACTGTTCATGCAGTGAGAAAATAAAAAAACAAAGCACTTCATGCTTGCTAATTACATTTGGTGCACAAAGCAATAAAATATATCAGAAAAATTAAACTTCTCTTTTCATAGAATCATCCTGGTTGGAAAGGACCTTGAAGATCATCAAGTCCAACTATAACCTAAATCCACCTACCATAACCTAATCTACTTGTTCAGTGCTTATATCATGTCACTAAGCACTATATCTGTATTTCTTTTGAATACTTTCAGGGATGGTGATTCCATCACCTCCCTGGACAGCCTGTTTCAGTGTCCAACCACTCTTTCGGTAAATAAATTACTTCTAATATCTAATCTAAACCTCCCCTGGTACAAGTTCAGGCCATTTCCTCTTGTCCTGTCATTATTCACTGGAGAGAATACCTCCTTTCAGGTAGTTGTAGAGAGCAATGAAGTCCTCAGCCTCCTCTTCTTTAACCTAAACAATCCCAGTTCCCTCAGCCTCTCCTCATAGGACTTAGTCTCCAGACCTTCCACCAGCTTGGTAGCTCTTCTCTGGACACACTCCAGCAACTCTACATCCTTCTTGTAGTGAGGGGCCCAGAACTACACACAGCCATACACAAAGCCATAAAATAAAAGTGATGGAAGTAAGAAATAGTTTTTAAAAGTCTGGACCTGTTATTTATGGATACAGGGATTTGGGATTAATCAAAGAATTAAGCAATTACAGCTTAATCATATTATGTCTTAAATGACTATGAATTCTTTTATTTGCCCTTATTCTTGCAGTCTCCACTGTATTCTCCATTTTGTCCCCATTATCTTTATGTAAAGAGTTGTTAATTTTTTGAATGTTTGTTTTGTGCCTTGGAAGGATTCCTGTAACTCCAACTTCGCTAATAATTACCTGGGGCTGAACTTTAGCCCTGAAATGAAGAGATAAAATGTGGAAAGCATTACACAGCAAACTTCCCTCTTAATTGTTTAGGTAAAATAGGCATTAGCAGTAAACATGAACCAAACAGTTTTAGGCTTTACTAAACGGTGTTTTTTCACTGTATCAACTAGACCTTATAATGCATCAAGTGTGCCCGGTGTAGAGCAAGATGC
Organism: Hemiprocne comata; assembly: GCA_020745705.1. Classification (NCBI taxonomy): domain Eukaryota; kingdom Metazoa; phylum Chordata; class Aves; order Apodiformes; family Apodidae; genus Hemiprocne; species Hemiprocne comata. Next base: position 42,815,792 of record CM036587.1, read on the forward strand.
ATGGCAAGAAACCCTGTTATTCTGTATGTGGAGCTTGGCCAGTTACTTAAAAGGATTACACAGTGTGATATCCACCGTTACCAGGGACTGGACCTAGTAGTCAAATATTTCTTTTTAGTACAATGTTCTTACCAAGATAGGCTAAAAAAGCAGAAAAAAATATTATTTCACATTTTACATCATCTTTTAAGCTATTTTCTATGTAATTAAGTCTATAGTAAAGCTGAGGATAATACTCTTCACTCATCAGCCACACAGCTTTATTTGGAATAGTAAGATATGTTACTTACACTAAAAAATTAATGGGTAATTCCATGAAAAGTAGAACTGATGTCTCCCAGTTTGTCTTGAGCTTGTGTTTCATCAGTAATTAAAGCTTCTTCTGTGATATGTCTCTATAAATAGTGTCCCTTGTGTGGATTCTCTGGGATCTAATCTTAGTTGAATTTACCCTGCAATATTTGTCTTGTGGATCAAGGTCTATCACACTGCTCAGATGCCTTGTTTCAGGCAACCTGAAAAACCACACAGTCTGAGACCTCTCTGTCAGCTGACTGAAGCTGGTCGATAGGTTCAGGGAAGGGAGACAAACGTATATAAGTATTCCTTGGGAAACTGCGTAAGTCTGGTTTCCTCAGAAAATGTGGCTGTGGAAAAGACAGATCTGAATATGTATAGATTATCTATTTACCACATTTCTTGAGGTACAGTTCTGAGTTTGTGTTAATAAATTTAAAAGGAGTGATGGAAAGAGCTCTACAATTAGAGCAAGGTACAGTATATGCACACACATTCTGCTGGCCCATGGAACGGGACTAACCTCAGTACTCCCAGGAGAAACAAGGGAGTCCAGAATGATGTGTACTACATGATGGGATAAAGATGGCATACATGGCAAAGGGCAATTTGATAATGGGGAATTTCTACCTCTTGTATAATTGGGAAACCTTAGAGGTGTGATTGAATTAAGGCGAGGGTGATGGATACAAAAATGATGGCTTCTTAAACTAATGTGTAGAGAACCCTGCCAGGAATGGTTCATGTCTAGATCTAGTTAACCAATGATCAGGCAGCAAGAACAAATTAGAGTTGAGCCCCTGGGGGTCAAGTGACCATAATCTGATTAAATTTATTATAATGCAGAAACCCAAACCAATTAAAACAAATATAAAATGTATGACTTCTGACTGGCTTGCTCTGATGCCTCATGGAAGAAAGGGACCTTGGTAGTGCATGCACACTGGGGAAAGCAGAAAGCAGCTCTCCAGCAGCTTTGAAGTTCACAGTATGCAAGACAAACCTAGGATTGATTCTGTTTAAAGCTTAACATTTCAAAAGGAGAACAATTTTATTCCTCCTAGAAAACACCCACCCTACCAGGTGCACCAGTTACATTTAATGTGATTTCTTCCTAATTGGTAAAAATACAATTTATAGACAGGTTTAATATGTATATTATTAGCACTGTAAAGACAAGATGCACCTTTTTAAGAGGCTACAGTCAACACGGATATTAGTATTATTGTATCAGTTATTTGCATCATTAGTATGTCTCCAAACCAAACACTGCAAACAGTCTTGTGGCAGGGAACCATGTATCTCATCAACCTACACTTGTAAAGCAGGATCTTGTAAGGAAAACAGACAATGGAATACAAGCACAATTATTCCCTTGTAAGTGGGATGCTCAGTTTTTATTTGGTACCTGCACTGCATTTTGTAGGCGATAGGCACACACCTACACAACAGGGCAACTGACCTGCAGCTGGTGAGTACTCAAGTGGGGATTCCCAGCTGCCATGCTCCTCAGCCATTTCCAGGCAGTCTAAAACTTCTTACAAGTGTGTATATGGAGATATAAGACACCAAAAAGATCACAGGAAGGAAACTAGGCAGTATAGCTCCTCCAGGGTTTGAGTAAGCACTCAAAGTGCATACTTGTCATCTGTCCACACAGGAGATAATTTCAGGTTTATGCTGCCTTTTAGTTTGGGTACAAGAACATGTAAGCCTGAAGTGTAGGCAAGTGGCACGTGATAGAGGGACCTCACCTGCCAGACTGGCAACTAGTATTTGTAAGAAGCCTTAGGTCAGATTGCAGTCATACAATATGGATGCTGGAAATAACTGTCAGTGTTCCTCTTTAAAAGACAATGCCACATCTATTACTGTACCAGTTCATGCTCAAAGGCAACATGCAAAGCCTCTGAAATCTCATGACTGCATATCTCAGGAGAACTCTTGCCCTGTAGCTCTGCTTTCTGGCCTGGCCTGAAGAACCAGCACTTTGGCTCCCTTACTAGTTCTGATGGGGAGTGTTAGTTTTGATTAAGTCTTTGTAATACATCCAAGAATCAACAACATAGCTTATGAGTTACCTCTTCCTAAGTTTATCAGACTCAATGCTAAACCATGAAAAAACCTGAAAGAAATAATGAAATGGCAAATATATCTTTCATTCATTAATGCAACAATGTGAGGTGCCTCAAGGCAACTGAGATGCTTTCTGGTGACCAAATATACATTATTTGTAAGACACCCATCATAAACAACAGAATTAGTCATGACACTGTACAATATAAATAAATAGCTCTATGTCAATGAAGAAAAAACATTGTTAAATAACTACAGCTTCCACATGGCTGAGTCTACCATTGATCTATCTTCTGAGTGGTACCATATTACATGAGCAACCCCTGTAATTTCAGTGAAATTAGACAAGAGGTAAAGTACTGCATAACGCAAGTACAAAGAAGATTCTAGTCTTTACTAAAATGGGAGGGCAGTACTCATGTTCCAGAATGGGCAATTTTGATTTTGCACATCTTCTAAGACAAAAAGAGTGAAATCTTGAATGTCTTTTTTTGCACACATTAATTGATACAGATCTTTGCATCTTTTTACCACACGAAAAACACTGATTTAGAAGATGACATATTGACAACAGAAATACTATGCCTGGAAATTAAATGAAAGATGCCACAGAAAAAAGTAGAGAAAATGCATCTTGTAGGACTGGATTTTTTTTACATATCTCACTTACTATTAATAAGTTTATCCCCACTTGACATAAGAGCTTTGATATTTTTGAGAGTAATTTAGTAATGTCATAGAATCATTAAATTGCTAAGGTTGGAAGGGACCTTAAAGATCATCTAGTTCCAATCCCCCTGCCATGGGCAGGGACACCTCCTGCTAGATCAGGTTGCTCATGTCCCTGATGAGAGAATAAGGATGGGAAGGAACTAAGCTGGAGATAACTCAGCACCTTCACTCTTCAGGAAAATATTTGGAGAAAACAGCAAATATCCAATTAAAAAAATAAAAAAAAAAAGGCACGATCCATTCCAAAGTAAAACTCCTGAGATTTTTTTTTCACTTTACCTTGTTGTAATTTCTTTTGTGACTGCTCTTTTGCTTTCTATTTTTCATGTGTTTTCAAGCCACTGGAGTTGTACACTGAAAATTTAGTGCTTAACATTTTAAATGCCCAGAGACACCTCTCCATCCAACAGAGGAACAGCCCTATGACTCATCTGGACCTATGACTGCACTTTATACATCACTGCTGATTATGAAGTGTGAGGGTCTATCATATCAGGCATGTCCCTGGCAGCAATGGGTCATTGCACTCAAGGGGTTAACTGATGGCATTAAATATACTTATCTGGGGGTAAAGAGGTTCCAGGCTGGAAAATACTTCCCCTCGTATTACCACTTGGTCAATTAGCAACCTTTAGGCCAGAGCTATGTGTTCATATTCTCTTGTAATCCTGTCAGGACTCCTTACTCATTCACCAGTAATAAGAGTCCTGTGACTAAAACCTTTTTTGGCCAGGGTAGCTGAAAGACCAGCTTCTGATTCCTCACAGAAACTCTCCTATAGGCAATAAAACAGCAGTTATATCACAACTGCTCAAATGGTAAATGTGAAGTGACTGCTCGAGTATAAGATGCTGCCTGAAAAAAAGGAGATGGGGGTAGCTCATTTGACAGAGCTGTTCACACTTTTTCTGCACAGCTGAGAGACATTAGCTTGATTTCCCAAGATTGGTGTGTTTTCCAGCACGGTGAGTTAGAAAACCCAGCAGCCTCAGAGATAAACTGGGTCTGATCATACATGTTTCAAAGCTCAGCCACCAAAAGCCACTCCAAAAAACATCACAGAAAGACGAATATTTTTCCAAGGTCAATAGTTCAAATTAAGTAAACAGAAAAATAAAAAAGGCTTTAGTGAACTGTCTCTAGACCATCTTTCCCCTCAATGGTACCCTATCTAGCTCAGAATTCCCTACTTTCTTTTGTAGATACTTGGGCAAAATTCACCTCTTTCTGTCAACAAAAGAACTAATTGTGTATGTTTACACAGACTGGAGATGACGGATAACAACTATCAAGTTCAGTGGATTTGGGAGTTGAGGCAAAGCAGGACACACTTGGCGATAAAGGAGGGAACATGAGGCCTTTTATTTTTAGTTTTGATTCATGTCTACAATTAAACACTATTTTATACTCACCTACCTAGCCTGGCAGACTCATAATCAACACTACTGGCTACCCAGCAGCTTCCATTCACCTTGCCCACAGTAATCATCACTCCTAAAATATCAAATAATTTTTGGATGCCTAAATATGGACTGACATTTTTATCTTGGGCAGCCAATTTTTTTTAACTTGCAGAAAAATACTTATTACCAACCTCATTCTAGTACAGTCACTGTTAATGAACAATGCTGTAGAAAAAGATGTGTAAAACATTTTTTTAGCAGTATCAGAACTATTTTTAAATGCATGTTGTATTACAGTGCACTTATTTGGTGCATTCTATGGAGTTATAATAGATCAACCTACAGCAAAGTAAGTAGAACCAGCAGGGGCTATCTGGCTAGAAAAGATGGAAATCCATTGACTTTGACAGTTTGATTTTGGGATGTGAAAATTTGTGGGATAATTTTTATTCAATATTCCTGCTAAACCACTTCTCCAAACTCATGGTTTATACCTGGTATGTGCTGATAGTCGATGATTTATTTAGTGTTTAAAATTTTTTCAAGCTCCTATCTCTTTGAACTGAACCTATTAATGCAGTAGCAGTTCAATATGTAGTAAAGGCAACGTGATTGAAATTGAAAAGGTGTTCCGGACGTATTTTGAGTTGCTAGCTGAGTATCTGATTGTGGATGCTCACTTTTAGTTCTATGTAGGCAGGCAGTCCCCTGATCCAGTCTTTGTTAAGATATACCACTTGTCTGAATGTGGAGGTGGAGGGGTTGCAGGCTTTGTTTTGTTCTTTTCTTTAAAGATATCTTCACCACTGGTTGCTTTAGAAATATGGATATGTCAGAGGCCTGAGGATATTTTGAAATTATGTGTGGGAGTCTAATTATATTTTATTTGTTTAAAACTCTGACTTGTCAGGAGAATCTCATGAGGTCTAGCAGCAACTTCACCTTCCTTCTCAGATGAACTCTACACATGGACTAGAGAGGTATTTTGAAATTCTCTGGATAAGGAAAGTCTCTGATGGTTTCATACATATTACAATCTGAATTCAATTACATGTTTCAGTGAGCTTCCCATTTCTGCAAGCATTTTTCTTATGAATGACAACAACAAAAGATTAACTCTTTAAAGGTATATGTGTGATCCATTAAACTATGGAACACCTGCAAGGAGATCTTTGTAGTCTTTAAATTCAGAGGGACTGTGTCTCAGCACAAGAATACTTATCATACAGATCTCCACAAACTGATTGTTCAAAAAGCCATTTAACTGAGAACAGAAAGCAGATTTCCAAAAAGTTTCTAAATCTAAACTTAACTTCTGGGCCCATGGAAATAAATTATAGTAGGACACATTTTTAATAATTAGAGCTTTATTAGTATTAATTATTACTACTATTATTATATGGCTAAAAATGGAGCAAATATAATATTTTTACTTACCCTGGGTAGCTTTGATAACAGTATATTCCAATTACTGGTATTATTTTTTTTCAGAGTTAGTATAAATCATCACAATATTACTGATTACAGGGGAGCTAGTTAATCTCATTTACCTCAGAGTAGAAGAACAATGGAGAAAGCATTGGAAAAAGAATGAAGCAGAAGTAGTTCCCACCTAAGCAGTACCTTCTAATTGCAGCCACCCCTCTCCATCTCCATTCAGTCTGCAGTTGAATGGAGCTTCTTCCAGTGTTACAGTGCTTTAACCATAGTTAGTACTATCTCATTTTCTAATCTTAAAACATTTATGATAATATAAAGCTTGTTTGAAATTGTTTTAAACTATTAGGCCTACTTCTGGTTTGAGATATAATGACAAGACAGAAATATAAAAGAAAAAAAAAATCGAGTTAATACAGACAGAGGTAGAACACAGCCAGATGCAGGTTTATGTACTGGCATAAATAAAATTAAAGAGATTATGCAGGTATAATCTCTCTCTTTTAACATAAAATAAAGGACAAGGCAACCAACAGAAAAGTTTTTTCCTAACTCCTAAAGTTGGGGACAGCAATGGACAAAAAAAAAAAGGCACTATATTTTTCAGGAAAGCATTTTCCCTTTTTTCTGCTGCGATACACTTGTTCTGAAAACCTCAGTATATGTGTACAATGATTCATTGCCTCCATCAAAATGCCAAAGTGGGTTTGTTCTAATTCAGGATGTCTCACTGTTTTACTCACATTTGTTTCAATCTACATTAAACATAATCAGTAATAACTGATCCTTGATTATTTTAATTTGGACTTTTAAAACCTGATACTTTCATTCCATTAAAATACATTACCTATTATGTTCTACATTAGTTTACAAGAAAGATATATTTTTTGATGCAGCTTTATCACAGAAGTCCTCACCAACAAGTCCTCCAAACTTTTTCAGAAGAAAACAGAAGCTGGCTATGTGTAAAAATTTGATACCTTACCGGAATGTTCTAAATGACAGGTATGCAAGATGTGCAACAAAACCCTATGAAGAGTCAACATGAGACCCATACTTTGATACATTTCAGGTGCTTGTTTAAAATCAGTGTTTGTCATGGTGAGAAATTCTGTGGTGAATGTCCAGACAAAAACCAGAATAACAGCAGCGATCACAGCTGGAAGTAAGTTTGAAAAAGAAACAACAACGAAAAATCCACTCTCTAAATCGATACAACTGATAATGTAGACCTATACTTTTTTCATATTGACTGAAAGCTTGGAGTATGCTGACCTAGGTCTGAACCCACTGCCATGCCATCTATATGTATTATGTGCTCTGAAAAATAATTGGTTGATGGACTTACGCATGAAGGCGTGAAAAACTTTGTAATGCTCAGTCACAGCAGGATAAGACCAGAAGAAGACATTAACAGGGACTGAAGAGGAAGGTAACATGGTAACAAGAGTGAAGTAAAGCATGTCCTGGTACACATAAAGGACTAGGAAGATTAAACAAGCAAGGGCCATTTTTCCTTTTTCCCTGTAAAGAAATAACTCTCACAGATGTTTTCCTAGCTTTTGTCAAAACCAGGCTCTGTTTTTTTATTTACTACATGTAATAGAGAACACAGTAATAGACAGATATGAATGCTGTATAAATACCTAAAGTGTAGTCCTTTTTGCTTCCATATTTTGTTCAAATTTTCTTTTGTTTTATATTGGCTAAAGATGGAAGAGATATTTTTGCTGTTGTTGTAAAGAACCAACACAATGTTCTACCATGATTTTCACTTTTAATAGTAATAACTTTACTAAATTCCACTTGCTGTCAGTTAACTTCAGCATATGGCCAAATTATCTCAAAAAATATCTTTTTGTTAAGGTTTTATAGCTATCGCACAGTTTGCTGCTCTTACTAGTCCATCCTCCATTACCACAGTTCCTCTCATTCAGCTGGGGCATTCAGTTAAGGAAAAAATGAAATACTTCTGTAATTTAATCAATTGTTTAGAGAAACATCTTATGAAAATTTCTATCATAAAGAAACCACGATCTGTACAGCCACACAATTCATGACTTGCATTCTACAACTGACAAGCTCGGTATGTAGTTTAGCAAGCTAACACGAACTTTTTTGCATAGCATTTCTTGGGACTACATCTTCAGTCAGCTAGGTGACTTCTTCACCCTGTTAGGTCATAAACTGCTCTCCAAAATTGCACCTGCCACGTGGCTGTTAGATTGCTACAGCAATACTATAAGCCAGTCATGACATAACCAATACACAACACTGCAGTGTGTCTTCTCAACAACCGCGTATCATAGAATCACTTAGAAAAGACCCTTAAGATCATCAAGTCCAACCATCAACCCTACTCTACCAAGTCCAGCACTAAGCCACGTCCCCAGGCACATCTAGATGACTTTCAAACACAACCAGGGATGGAGACTCAACCACCTCCCTGGGCAGTATGTTCTAATGTCTGACCACCCTTTCAGAGGTGCAACACATCCAGCCCCATAGATATATTGTTGTTTAGGTGGTGTAGCAGGTCACTGACCATTTCCTCTTGGATTACAAAGGTGTCATTCTGCCCCACCTCCCCATTTTCCAGCTTAGCGGACTGGGAAGCTGTCGTCCACCCCTTGTTCTGGTTTGCCATTGAATATCAAAGTTTAGGGCATTTATTTGCTGACACAAAACATATTAATATGAAGGAGGGCCTAATGCACATAGATGAAGATGACAATTGCCAACAGTTTTCTGCTTGGCTCAGTGGAACTTTCAGCAATCAGAAAAATCTGCCCAGAATATGTAGATTTTGGAGCATTTGTTCATTTCACCACTCATTGAGTAACTACAGATCATGACAAAACTCATGTCTGTCTATTGAAGTTAAAAGTATATACTTTTGAGCTTCCTAATACAGCCTTTTCAAAATAAAGCCTTTTTAGTGAACACACTGATGCCTCTCTGGAGCCTAAGAACAAAACCAACAGACATTAGTCATCTACACACTGCTTAACACACTGATGGAAATCACGTTGATACAATGGTAAAAACTATGAAGTACAAAATACTTCAGTATGGATATAATGGACTGGAAGTGCATTAGCATTGTAGAAGGTAAGAACAGAGAAACCTCTGTCAAGGTTAGCTGAGTGTAAAGTACTCTGAAGTCACTGAAAATCACTGAAATTAAAAGCACTCATAGTTCCCATAAAGCATGTGGTCTCAGTTCTGACTCATTATAAATGCCATAATACAATATACACATTTACAAAATAAATACAAAGTATTTTGGAAACTGTTAAAATAATTAAAATCTGCAGTAAACAACTTTTTTTTTTTTTTAATTTACATTTAAAAACAAATCACAACTATAAGCTAGATAATGCTGCAAAATCTAAAAAGTAAGTCAATACAGATTACATTGATTAGTGTTTTCCTGCAAATTTCAAAGCCTCCCATAAGAACAGTGAATATGGAAGCTCTGGAAATACTGAATACGGACAGCACAAACCAGAGAAATCCAAACAGGGGCAGTGGTGAAAGTGAAACATTGAAAGGCATGCAGAAGGACACAGATGTTCTAGTTGACTGCCACAGTCTGCACACATTGTAGGAACAACTATTCCCACCCTAAATTTTTGCTTGCTAAGATAAAGGCTGGGTTTTTTCTACATTTTGATAAACTGGAATGTTAAGTCTGTGGAGCATCATATGTGTCTAACACATTTAACCTTGAGATGGGCTGCAGGACTGTAAAATCCTTAAAAACAATGCATGTTGGCAGAGATTAGGAGGTTTGCACAGCCTTAGAGTGGATTATCTTGCACTGTGCAGAAGTGATTCCTAAGACTTTGAGGAATTCCTATCCAAATCACCCTACCCTAAAAGAGACAACGGAGATCATAGCAACATGAAAGAGGGGGGAAAATATTACGTCCTTAAAATATCAGAGGTGCTGGAAGGAAATCTTCAGATACTAGTGGTAAAGTGGCTGTTTTAATACTCATGAAGCTCTCACTTCAGGAGGAGGCAGACAGGCACCCAAGTGGGTAGGGTAGAAGGAATGTTAAAAGACTTCCCAGTGGCTCGACCATATCCAGTTTGCAAAATGGTTTATATTTTGGGTTGTTTGTTGTTTTTTTAACACCAAGTTCTGCTGGCAGCCATTTCAACAGCTTGTCTTTGTGAGAAAGACAGCTTCTCTTTCCACAAGATCAAAAGATATAAAAAGAACAGCCAACATACTGTAAAATACAGCATTATTAAATTAAAACAATAATTGATCCCCAGGAAGTTGGAGGTTCTTCCTTCCCCTGTGCAAAGGAGGAAATTAATTTCGAATTTTGTAGCTAAGTGCACTACTAGAGAAAGATATTCTTCCAAACAAGGGAAAAAAAATAAAATATTTACATGCAGCATAAAATCTCCAATAAGCTATTTCCTTATTTTGTTGAATGTGAAGAAGGTTGCTAAGCTTTTTTTTTCTGTTTGAAATGCATTTCAGTAGTTCTATCATCATTTTTATTAGCTGCATAATAGGTTACGAGAAGATATTATTTATTGTTTCTGTTTGCTGTGCTGCTGTAAGATGAGAATTCTATTTCTTTTCACCCAGCTATTGCAGTATTGTCATTTTTAAAGAAACATGGTACAGCTATCTAAAAACCAGTGTGCAGACCTTTAATTTCACAATATCAAACACAGCTTTCCAAACTACCTAATACATCTAGGCTACCAATACCTGTATAATCTGATATGCTGACACATTTTTTTCTGTCTCAGTAATGTCTCATTTCACTAACTCATTGCCATAGGCTACAAGCAATTCTCACTCCCTGAAATGTCATACATAATTAATACATGGTAAATTTTGAAAGAGAAAGTTCTTCAAACCTAGTGAACAGGACATTTCTTTCACTTTCTGTCCTACAATATTGTGTAATGTTGATGCAAATAATTTTATTTTCAAAGTAGCCATATTTAGATGGTCAGTCTCCTACACCAAGATGATGGTATTCTCAAACCTTTGGTTGCACAAACTTAAGCATAAAAGTCCAGGTAAATATGTTGATCTAATTTGCATGGTGATTCACTGGCTGCAAGCACGATTTACTTAGTGTATAAATGTACATTTGGCCCTATAACGTTTATAGATGTGTGCACTAAACAATTTAGAAAATCTTGCCTATACATTTTGTAAATATTTTTAGTATCTGTAGACATATACAGATCTATCTACTTAGAAGATACTTTTTCATGACATAGTGCTGTATCTAGGATCTATACCTCCTGGAGTCTGCAAGCCAAATGCCATTCAGAAAACAGTTTCTCGTTCCTCTTGTTTCTGGTTCACTTATTACAAATGCTGTATAGCTATCCATATGATAACTTTGGTCCAACAGCATATGTATATGGATTCTTTACTCACAAAATTATTTGCAGATTTAGCAGTACAGTCAGTGCTCTGAGTATCTCATCCCATCCAACTTTTTTCAGAAGCAGAAAACCAACCACAATCATGGCTAACACCTTGAAGTACCACTGGAAAGAGAGCTGCACAGCCTTCCTTTTTGTTTTGCTTTGCCACCCTCAGTTTTAGCTTTGCTCCTTCATTTTTGCACTCCTATTATTTCCTAGTATTTATAGCAGCCCTTTAACACCAAGTAAAATGTGAAACTTAGGTCTCTTAGAACTGCACTTAAAAAAACTTCCAAAATTTTTAATAGAGTAAAACAGGAGATAATTACACCATTCTACTAATGTCTGATGATACAGTTGTTTCTGGAAGTGAACTATTCATTTGCTGTGACCAATTTTTTCACTGCAGATACACATCTGACCTGTCCTACCACTCTATTTTGCCCTGGTGAGGCTGCATCTGGAGTGCTGCATCCAATTCTGAGCTCCCCAGTTCATAAAGGATAAGGAACTACCATCACTGAAGTATTTGTCTTCAGCAAGCAGTAAGATAAAGCAAAGCACATATAAGGGCAAAATAATGGATCTTGGGCACTCTTAGAAGCACAATTCTGTTTTCTAATAATCACATGCAATGGGTAAGATCACAAAGACACTAGAATATATTCATAATTCAACTGGAAACACAAGTAGATCTTTTTGCTTACAAAAAGTTCAGAGCTGAGAATAATTAATTTAATATTTGTATGCAGTTTACTGAAAGCAATTTGTCAGTGTTTCTTTTTCTGATACGCCCAATCTACCCCTCAGGTCACTAAATTATGATGTCCAGTGCACTCACTGTGCTCATATCTGCCATATAGTTTCCAGTGAAGTGATGTCTTTTACTGAACTGGGCCTGTAAGAAAACACAGTTAAATGTGTGGAAGCTTGTCAATATTTCTCAGGAAATCGCTTGTAATCTTGGAGTCTTAAAGTCTGAGATGATTTGGTGCTGTTTCTCCTCAGCTAGACTGAAAGATTGTTTCACCTGAACATACAAAAAAAATTAATTAATTTTTGCAGGTGAAGAAAATTACTGAGAGTGCCAAAGATGTGAAGTATAATGAAAGCAACATAGCTGAGATGGTGAAGTGTTAGCTTCACAGAACACCAAAGTAAAAGTTAGTGTTCCAAAATATATTATTCGAAGAAAGGTAAAGCCTAATACAGAATCCAGAACAGCTTCATTACTTTGCATGAAATCACACCAACAGACCCTAATAGAGCTATTTCAAGAGCCCAAATTAAGGCAGGATTGTTAATATCACAAAGATTAATAAACAAAGATACATGAAATGCTATCCCATCTTCTATATTTTCTTCTACACAGATAAACAGAAATCATAATCCAAAATGTCCTTTTTTTTCTCTGGGTGAAATTCCAAATGAGCACACAACGGAAACCCAAAGGAGAAGTCCTTTAAAAAAAACCATATAGGCACTGAGTTGTAGTAATTGGAACATGGATGCTGCTGCTTTACTGAGGCACGAGGGCTGCTGAGAGTACAGTCGCTTAAGGTGAACTTGGGAAGGGTTGTGCTGAGGTGAAGAGAGATGACTATAGCTCTGTTTGGCACTTTTAAGAAAATAAATATGAGTATGAGGAAGAAGCCCCACATTTCAAAACTGGAGATTAATAATTCATTATATGCAATCTTCTTCCAGCCAAAGTTTATCTAACACCTAAATAAAAAGAAAATTACTCTTGCTGTCGTAACAAGTAATTTTTGTTTATTTTTAGACAATCAAGTAATCATGGTTAAGAAAATAAGATGAACAAAATTAACAGATTTTTTTTTTCCTTTTTAACTTCTATTGGAAGCCATCGGAATGTAAGTTTAGTAGTTTTTCATATAAACTGAATACTTTTGAATATTAAAGTGATAACATAGTTCCAGTTGCTGCCTCTTCTTTAATCACAGCAGCCATCTAAGCAAAAATGCAATGTATTCTTATCTGTTTGAGATGTGCCATTGTCCTGATTTATACTAGGTACTAGGAATTTGTTCATATGATGGAAGTGAACAAATCATGATATGATACAGTATGTTTAAACTTGTAAGACAACATACACCTCAATGGACAGTTCACAATTATCAGCCGACACAACTTCTGAAAAAGCCCATCCAAAATGCTGGGATATCTGAGAAATGCTCAGATAATTAACTATTTAGTTATTTCAGACTGTCTTTACTGCAGAACTCACAGCTCCAGTTCAATACTTTAGAAAAGCCACATTACTAGTATTCTAAAATAAAGTCTTACTGAGTAAAACAGTGTGCACTGGCAGAAAGATAGGAATTCTTTTTTTTCCATTACCTTAAAAAGAAAGGGTCCGAAAAAAGAACTGATCTCAGAAGAGCCTTCTGTAGTCCCTTTTGTCAAGGAATACAGCAACTAAGATAGTATTTCAACCAAAGAGGAATTGTATACAATTTGAATAAAAAACTCAAATTGAACCCACACAAATTACAAAAGGAAAATAAATTAACAACCAAATTACTTAGTTTATTATCCACATAGATTGTTGTCCCTTTCTTAATTCAATGACATTTAATAGAGGAACAACATTTAACAGTCTCTCCATTTAACTATTTCTCAACATCAATCAACATTATCCACTCAATCCACATTCTTCCCTTTTGTCTCAGAAAACCAGCATTCACCTAGGGCTTCTACTATCTATAATATGCATTTAGGCTGGGGAGGTGGGATTCAATCTCACTACATAACTTTTATAACACCTTGATGGAAAAAAACTGAGGAGGTTCCCTCCCCCAGTCAAAAACATAAATAATTCTTATTTCTCAGTAGATCCATTGACTAGTTTTGGTCAAACTCATGGAGCTTACAAGGAATAAGAGAAATAGCTCTGCATATGCAATTTTCATAGTTCAAGAGCATCTTATGTTTAAGACACTGTTTGAGTCTCTGAAGTTTGCAGTTTGTGGGAATTCTGGTTATTTAGCTAATTGAATGCAAAGATATGTGAGAAAAATGTGCAAAATGTCAATAAGAGAGCATTTATACATATTTCCTCTGCTACAGTCAGTAAATATTTTTTTAAATGTGATAAAGAAAATTCAAGTGCCCTATGAAGAGTTACTGTGTTACTCAAGAGACTGAACTCAATCTTTAATGTGTGGAACAGAAGGATTATAATTTTGCTTTAAAAGCAAGTATCAATAGAATTTAATTATGGAATTACTTCTGATGCTTCACTGATACAGATTGTGCCACATAAAGCAAAATAAAAGACTGTAAAGAACTCTGTGAATCTCTCTAGCTTGAATTTAGCACAAAAACACTCTTACCATCTCTTAGGTTGCTGTTGCTGGTTTATTAATCTTTATGCTGAAGATATTATCTATCATAATATCTGTGCTCTCGTTTTTATGAATTATGGTTCAAGAAAAAGCCTCATACAAGGAAAATAACTGATACAAAGAAAACCACTGAACCTTCGTACTAATTCAGCTTCACTATTTAATAAATCAAATTGTAAACTATATTAAACGATCCTTAATTACTGCAGGAGATACATCAAACCATTTGGTATTATCCTGCTATATTTCTTCATCATTGACCCAGAATTTGGGTAATGCCACAGCAAGTCACAGAGAAGGGCCAATGTCTATCAGCCACACAGGTAGCCTGCTGTGAAAAATTAGTGCCAACAGATTATTCTCCTGTGGGTAGGACGCCTGTGGGTGAGTCCTCTATCACATCAAAAGCTGCTCACTGGCAATCAAGTTCAAACACCTGATCACTAGATACACGTGTATTTTCCTGGTCCATCTGCGGCACAGAACATATGCCAGAAGTTTCCCTAAAGGTGAATAAGAAAGGAGCAGTGTAAAGAGTATCATATATTTAGGAAACACTTTGTTTGTAAATCTGCACTGTTTTATTATTTTTCTTATTCACAATCAAAAAGCACCACAGGCAGTGAAAACATCAGGTTTTAAGTTATGACCAGAAGGATTTGCAAAATATTATTATTGTACTTTGGGGACTACTTTTATTGTACTGTAATGATTTCTTAAAGCCCTTAAAATTCACATTAAGAGAAACTTCTGAAAAAACAAAGTTAAAGAAAATAATTCCCTGGCTGATTAATAAACACCAAATCTTTCAGAACATGTTAAAAAATCAGATCACTGGTACTAAAGGCAAACTTCCTGGCACATATGAGTGAAAGGATATCTAATGCATGATGGGATAAAGAACTGCCAGTGTCGTTAAAAAAGGGGATTAATCTAAACCCCACTGAAGCTAATGGGACTTTCCATTAACTTCTACAGTCTTTGGATCAGGTCCTGTAGTTTATTTTTCTCTATCCTTTTATCTTCTTTCCCTTTCAGATTTGTTTTTCTCCTTTATGTGTTACAAGAGCAGTACTGAGAGCTGAAATGGACAATGCTTAGCTGGCAGTCATTCTCTGGTAATTAGACTGAGTCTCAAACACCTGACCTGCACATCTATGGATATCAAGCACGTCTGAGTGTCCAATTACCCAGTAGTACTAAGAAATAGGTTTGGAGGATGGGCAAATGATTTGATTCTTAAACTCTTCTCTAGTTGACGCTGTACATGCTGCTTCTTTAGCACAGCCTAGAAGACCCAAAGAGAGATTGGAGGTCAAATCCTCTCTGAACCATCATATACTGTGAACAATTTCTTCATACTGTTTAGGATCTTTGACCTTTAGAAAGTCTACAGCATTCATAATTATATCTAAAGCAGCTTTGATGGTGTCTTCCCCTATAATGGATTCACAGACATGAGTAATACTCCTTAATTTTCAAGTATTTCTTTTTCAAATTAATATTTCAAAGAGAAAAACCCTTATCTTGTTAAGAAGAACAGTTTTTACGGTTGTAGATCTTGCATAGGATGATACAGTTTGGTGGCCTCTCTTGTTAAAAATGTTCTAGTACCCATCTAATGCCCACTTATTTATGGATTTTAGACTAAAAGCCCTTTTTTGCCAGTTTTCTTCACAAGCACTTATCTCAACATCCTCATTAGATGGTTTTTCTCTTTTCTTTTTTTCAAGGCCTATCCATGGCCTTGGTACTTCTTTTGTTCCATTCTGCAAAAGGAATGGCTTTAAAGGATCTCTCTCCACCAGTTTCAACTTTTTTCCTTTGTAATTAGCCTTATTTGAGGAGCAGAAAAGTAGAAGACCAGAGAGAAATAATAATAATAAAAAACCCTGGTGAACAAAGGAGATGATGTTCTTTACTTCAATCATATGCTGTATAGCCTGAGTCAAAGAACTTGCACATCATTTTTTTTTTTTTTTTTTTTTTATCTGACTCATATGGTACACGTAAGCCAGCTGAGAGAAAATTTCAAAGCTAAAGAAGAGGAATGTTTTATTCAGCTGGTTATTGTTATTACCGTGAGCTTATTTAAAAGTTACAATTAAAGAAATCTTTGCATACAGTAATTTGGAAAGGAAGATATGTTTGCCATTATCTCTGTGAAGGAATATATTGATAGCATTAATACACAAGTGGGTGAATAAGAAAGAGTGTATTTATGATGCTAATAGGCAAGTGTATGAATATGAATATGCATATATGAAAAATAAGCAGTGAAATAATACATCTGAACTAGAATGGAACTTGGATATACATTACTATAGAATATAGACTAGAACTACTCGTATCACAGCTAACTGTGGTGTCAGTCTTTATTAAAAAAATCATGGAGAAGAATTTCTTTTGTATCCTCTTTCAAATTGAAATAAATACTCAATACTTGTTGGCAGTTGTAATGAATCTTAAAACTCTAGAAGGTATTTCGGCATGCACAATGCCCGTGGAAATACAGAAATCTGAATTTGCAGTGGTTCTGAAACTCACTTGTGAACGGTTCAGAAGTGCTATGAACTGGGAAAAATAAAGAAAGTGAATGGATTTGTATTGTGTTTTTAAACTCTTTAAAAAACAAAAAACACTTGTACCTTAAATATCAGGTCTTAATTTCCTAGGTTTTGGCTGCTGATTTTGTCTTTTTCCCTTCTTGGTCTACAGTTTTTGCAAGACTAGCTATCTAAATAAAGGAACATTTACCACCTTTGACAAAAGGATATTTGAAACTTTTAAAAGATAGAACTCACCCCCCAAAAACTTCCAATCATATCAATTAAAAAGATGTATAGAACATCTTTTACTATCAGAAGTTTACAGCTGTCAAGATCTTAGTATTTTTTTTAAATATTTGTGAGTTACATACGTATTTTTATTATTGATATCACTCTGAATAAATACATGAAATTTACTTTGACTGCCACCAAAAAGGAGATTAGCTAACTTTTATATACTTGAAGATGACTAAATTTGTGTCTTGTGTTTTCTTGATTTTATGTTACCTTTAAAATAAGTTCAGCTAAAGCTGGAAGTAATTTCCATTTGTAATTTCCAAGATGTTACAAGATTCTCCAATATTTACTAAAAAACAAAAAAGCAGCAGCATACAGGTAAAGCCCTGATTATTTAATTTCTGTTTATACAACTAAGTTTCAATAATTTTAGAGTTATCCAAGTTGAACTAATTTTGATGGGTACACAGTCCAGTTAAACATTTATACAACTGGGATACCTCTGTGAATTTTACTCAAACTACAAGAACTTTTTGAATCTGCAAAACTGAAAGGAACGAGACATTCCAGCAAGACAACAGGTAATTTGTTCTGCTGCTAAAGTCACAACAACCACAACTTCTGCCACTTATTCTTTTTAGTTCTAGACAGAATTCCAGTGAAAATAAAACAGCATGTACCATTTGAGAATGATCACCATAGGCTTTTGAACCTCAAAAAATTATTTAAGTTTAGTTTGAATCTTTGACAAAGAGTTCAGGCATTTGTTATCTAAATAGGTTCACTCTTCTTCATTTTGTATATCATGTACCAAATCAATCTGTTGACATTCTATATATCAAGATGTGTGGGTTCACACTTGCAAAATGGGGACAACTCATCAGTTTGCATACTGCTACAAATTGCAAGTCTGAAGTGGTTACATCTCTTATCGTTTTATCCTGAACCTTGTCAGAAACCTTCCTGTGGTCTTCGCTCATTTACAAAACTGTCTCAGCTAATGCAAGTGCCTTATGTTATCCATATGCAGACAGAACTATCAGATTTAGAATTTGTGGCCTGTACTGTTTAAAGAATTACATGTTTCAATTTACCACACTGTATGCTTAAGACATCTAGATGCACTATATTTTATCAAGTAAAGCACTTTCTTTTTTTGTGAAGGGAAGTGTACTTCTACTTTGATTTTGTATTTCTATGCCTCCTTTTATATTTTCAGTTACAAGTTCACATTTTCAAATGATCCTGTATTTGAACCCAGCTATAGCCTAGATATGTGCAGGAAGGACAGGCAAGGATCATAGACTCTCCAAAACCTATAGGTGCAAATACTTGTGGTACTTCACCTATGTGAAGTTTGACACAGAAAACAACAGAGGAAAAATGAGAAATTGATTCTTGCTCATGCTAAGGGCAAGTGAAGAGATTTACAGAAGGGATTTATAACTTCTCCTGTTCTTCATAATCTCAGCCTAATGTGTTGAGAAGAACATGCATGAATGAAGTTATTTTACCTACATCATGATAGCAGAAACACAATTGGATGCAACTAATTTTTTCTAAAAATATTCAGTTACGTTGCACAATTCAATTTCAATTAGCGATATGTACAAAACATGAGGTATTTTTATTTTTTTCCTTTTAATTGGTAGCTAACTTACCTACCAGTTAGTGGTAGCTCACTTGTCTGGCAGTAGGCATTTTAAGGGGAAGTGATCCCATTT
The DNA here is from genome assembly GCA_020745705.1 of Hemiprocne comata. Taxonomy (NCBI): domain Eukaryota; kingdom Metazoa; phylum Chordata; class Aves; order Apodiformes; family Apodidae; genus Hemiprocne; species Hemiprocne comata. Next base: position 42,835,030 of record CM036587.1, read on the forward strand.
ACACAGGAAATTACTCCTTCCTACTTTTTAAAGGACGAAAAAGCTGGAGAGGCAGTTTTCTCAATCTTAACTTGTACCTATGCATTTATTATTTTAAACTTTCATTAGGAAAGACTTCTTTACTAGTGGGGCAGTGTAACTGTGCAATAGGTTACTTCGAGAAGCTACATATCTCTTTCCTTGGATGTTTTCAAGACTTGACGAAAGCACCACTGACTTGCTCTAATACTGACAATCACAGAATCGTCATGGTTGGAAAGGACCTCTGAGATCACTGGGTCCAACCATCAACATACTTTAAGCAGGAGGCTGGACTAGGTGATGTTCACAGGTCCCTTCCAAACAATACTTCTATCATCCTGTGATTAAACTGAATTAATCCATCCTTTGATAAGGCACAGTCAATTTCTGACTTCATTACTCATTCACAAAAGAGAGATCAATATTGTTACTTAAAATCTGTTTTTTCCAAAAATCTTCCTTCAAATACCAGAAACAAAAACATCTCTGATGGCTCTGAATACCATTGAAACAGAATGACTATGTTTTTGTTACCTGGCCAAATATTCTTAATCAGCAGCCTACCACCCTGATTATGGGTTTTCACATTAACCAGAGAAAGAAACCTGCTCTGTGCTGACAGACCTGAGAGCAATAGAATTGCTCTGATCTTGCTGTGCTGAATTTTTTCCTTTGTGAAAATGTGATTATAAACGATCACAAATGTTGTGGGTCTGCCATTCAGTTAGATCAGCTGAACTGGGATTCCCAAAACAGAAGATTTGGAAAAAAACAGATGGGGCAGTATAAGAACTAAAATAACCGGTAATACACAGATCACAAAAGTATCTTCCTATGTTATTTATGACTCAGGTCAGACTCCTGCTGTTGAAAGCAGCTGGGCCTTGCAATCCTGTTCATGAACTGATGAAATGTGATCTTTAAATCAATGCAGTTTGTTCCCTCCATTAATATTTTAAAGAGGTTGTTCCACAGCTCACTCCTTTTAAAAGTTAAAAACCTTTTCATTTTCCAATGGTATGCATGCCCAGATTCAATCCCGTTTCTTGAGCCAACTCAGATGATAGCTCTTTTGCAACACACTTCCTCACAGAGATCTTCTACCTGCTACCATGGGTTGGACACTGGTAAGGCAATTTGCTTTGTGATATAAAATGAAAGGAAGTTCACTTTTGGTTGCAAATAAACAATAAACGAGAAGTGTTCTGTCTGAAGTTCTGTCTGTCTTGTCAAATACCACAAAGACAAAGGATATTCATGGAACCTCTTCAAACCAGCAGCACCACAGTAAGCAGCAGGGAAGAAATGAACCTACTTCTGTTTTTGGTGGGTCAGCATCTACAGCACTTGGCCTCAGCTGTGCATAGTAGTTCCCATGTCAGCAATGCTAATGTTACGAAGGCACTCTTAAGACTCATAGTGTTGCCAGTAGCCTGAAACCATACACAGTAAACCTTACAGAGTAAAGTCTGAGATTAAGGCATTCACTGCCAATCTGTTTTCACCATACTTCACAAATCCTGCAAAATAACCCTAAAAGGGTTATCTCAAGTCATCCTCACAGTAAATAAAATATTATTTAAAAGGCTTTTGGGGATCCTCAGGGCATTCCAGTATTGCCAGGAAGACGCTTTACCGTACCTAGTAGAGAAATACATAACAATGTGCTTTAAAAATTAAAAATTTAGAAGAATCTGAATAATTGCTTCTTGTCAATTTTCTAGGTTGGCATCATGTAATTCAAGAGTGAACCATCTCAACAAATACATTTGGAAATGTCTGTTTAGCCTGTGGAAAAGCTATGTAAAACTGTGTACAGAGCACAATACATAATGAAGTTTACACTTGCTTTGGGTTTTTCCTGAGGAACATACAGCAACTCTGAAACGTTATCTGCCAGTGTTACTAGTTAAAAGATGCAGCCTAGTAGTAAAGGAGTCTGTTTCCTGTTCAAAGGCAAAACCAAAAACTTAAATAAGTATTTACAAGTCAGTTGTCTCAAAATATAAGTATTTCTTTCTCCTTAAAAATACGTAAGTAACTGCATTATAAGAATGAAGGAAAACCAAAGTTGTTAGGTAGGTATTAAAAATTCAGGTCAGGACAAAAAAAATCCATAACAAAATCAGTGTTTTCCAATCTGCTTTTTTAGGTGTGTATATGCTATAGTCTCAGACTACTCCCTTTTGACCTGATCATAAGAATCAATCACAGATAAATTGGTAATGTTCTTGTACTCTGACTTGCTCAATTAATTGCACTGTGTTTTCTGACATGCACCAAGTGGAGCTGTGTGCATAACACAGGGATGAAGATATCCTGCAGGCAGAAAGATTCCAGTATATTTCAGTCCTTTTCTGGTTCTTGGAAACAGAACATGCAGGAAAAAGTAAAGTGATAATACATATTTGTTTACTGTACACATTCCCTAGATGAATGCATGAACTAAAATGCCAGTCTTGAACAGATCTGCACACAGTAAATCTCTGAAAATCGCAAAGTGCCGTTTGAAAACATTAAGGTAATAGACTTTCTCAGCAAAGCAGCAGTTAAGCAAACAGACACAGTGAAAACAACATACCTTTCCCTGGTCTTTTTTTTTCCAGAAAACAGATGGATTTTATTTGTTCTGCTGCTTTTTAAACAAGTTAGCCACAAAGCAGACTCTGACCGGGAGGAATTTCAAACTTCCTATATCTCAAAGTTAAAAGCCTACCCGGCCATCCTTACTGTAAGCTTATCTACATTGTGACAAATAAATGTTGTATTACCCTGGAAAAATGATAATGACTAAAGAAAGAACATCGTTCCTAAATACAATGTTGAAAAGTGAAAAATTACGTATTTGATATAGGAGTGCAATTAGATATTCTCAAGAGTTAGGCATCCTTGCAGAACTACTGCTGCTTGCACCAGCGTTGTCATGGCCTCTCGATTTAGATGGGTAATGAATCTATTACCAATTACACCCACATTCTGTTTGTTTCATGTATTTATATATGTATTTTGAAGGAATAATTCTGCCTACTGTGGCTGAGTTGCTGAGTAAAGAAGAGTACAGTTTCTGCTCAAGCTACAGGATATGCAGCAAGAAAATAAACATTTTCATTGGAAAAGTGACCAATGTTGACCTCATTACATAACTTGTTAAAAACTGGAACATGCTGCTAATTTTCTTTTGTCTTGTCTTGTCTTCTAATGACATGATCTAATAGCATGAATCATCATATAGTTCCTCCCAATAATCTACTGCATGCTAGTGAGGACCAATCCACTTCTTAGTCTCCTTTTTCTGATAAGCTAAATTTATCAATGTATTTATAACTATCACTATAAACAAATATGCTTGTGACTTTACAAAACCCTTACTTATTCTTCACATTAAAAAAATACTGACAACTAAGATGGACACAATCTATTCTAATTCTCCGTAACACTTCCTGTTTGCTCCTTTCCTATCTTCAGCCTGCCATCCTGATTTTTTTTCAGCAATGCCACAAGCAATTCCATGAATAAAAATGGATCCACCCCTGTATTAACTCAGTATTTTCCTATTTATATACATTATCCAGCTATTAGGATGGCCAACAGCGTTGCACCAAGTAGTTATATTCAAGAATTGTGGTAGATATCCAGCTAATATATCATTAAATTAATAATTAGAACTAGAGGATTTAACCAAATGCACTTTAAAATACTTGCCCGATATCTCAGCCCTAGCTATTAATCCCATCTTCAGTGAAACCGGGGATACAATTCAAGAAAAGCTTTTCATCCTAGATCTGTGATAATACATTATTGTATTAAATCTATTAATTTAAATTTTTATTTTGTTTAATTTTTGGCAATACTTTTACTGGACAAAAAGCAGGAGAAATTTTCCAGAAGTCAGCTCAAGTCTGACTATAGGCCAAAATTTCCTCTCAGATATTCATGCACAGTCTGGCTGTTCAATGTATGCCTCATTTGGAAACAAAACTTTTTAGAAGATAATCTGCCTCTTAATATGCTTCGACCTAAAAATTCAGAAACAGAATTCTTGAGTCACTGAGAGCATTATGAAGAGTTTAAAAATGTGTTACAAAAATCCTTAAAATTGTAAGGGCAAGAGGTGTTGAATAAGCCATATTTTTAATGCAATACTCAACTCTTAACTTTGGTATCTTGGATACTACTATTTTCATGACACAGGTCAGTTTCAGTAAATAAAAGTTCAAACGAAAAGAAAGAAAACAAAGGGCAAGAGAAAACTACTTTTCACTGACCAAACCACTTTCTTTTCATTTGCAGGAAAAGGGTAGTGAAAGAGTGTTGTCTTTCAGGGACCAGAGAGGCAAAATGTTGTTTTCATCTTTTCCCTGAGCATAGTGCTCCTGGCTTCAAGGCAACATCAGTAGCATGCAGTCGGAAGCCTAGCAAGGATGCCCATTAACTATATTAAGGATCAACCTGGAAACAAAAAAATTCCATTTGAGTATTCCTGCCAGAAAGCCTGGAGATGTCTCACTCAGAAGCACAGACCTTCCATGTGGGCAATCCATATATTGAGGCTCCCTCTTCAGTTTTGTATCCTGACAGATATGCCCGTGGGATGCCTTGGGATTTGCCTGAAGTACATTTCTAGCATCTATCAAGACTTTATTTGCTCTTCACCCCAACACTAGGTAACAGCCTCACACTGATCCTCTTCAGCTTGCCACAGAGCATTCCCCAGCTGCAAGGACTTGGGATAATGATCCACCTTTACACGCTTGCAGAAAATGCTTCAGACAAACAATGAACTCTACATTTATGATCTTCCTGGGATCCACCTGAACCCCAATTTAAGCCAAGTTTAATGAAAAAAAGCCCTCAAAGTATTATGAAGTGAGTCACATTTAGACTTTCAGTTCAAGAGTGGACCACTTATATCCTAAGCCTGGCTGCTCAGCCAGTAAGACTCTCATCTTTGTATCTATAACCTCTACCTTTTTATATTTTGCTTTTAGTTTTGGGACACAAAAGCAAATACCCTGCATGCCCCAGCACCAGATGGATAATTTTATCAGTGGGAACTTTGGTCATACTTATATAGTATCTCTTGCAAGGGATGCTCTTTATAATGCAGACTATATATCCACCACCAGCAAGGCCAGAACTGATGACCTGAAATAAAGTAACAAGTAAATGTATATAAAATATACTTTTATGGAATACACTATGAAATATAGGCTTAACTATCCTCTTTGAATAACCTGAGACCTGTTACTTTAATTTATTACACATTTGGAAATGCACACAGCAAAAAAACCCAAACCAAAAAACCAACTGACCGACAACAAAAAAAAACAAACAAAAAAACCACCAAAAACAACAACAAAAATAAAAAAAAAAGAAAAAGAAGGTGATACTTCATCCTGAGCTAACCTGAAGTTTTTAATGTCTAATTTTGAACTGCATCTTTGTGCTTTAGCAGATCTGAAGACAGAGCCTGACAAACTGGAGTATTTATCCAGACAAAAATAGCCGCTCAGCTGTGCTTTAGTGCCATTTTCTGTCACACCAGCATGACAGCACTAAGTGTTTAGTTCAAATAAGTGGTTCTACGTCCTCTGATAATACAACATGGTTCCAGCATTCTGTTCACTACAATTTCAGCTCCATCAGGGGTGGCACAAGACAGCTCAGTATTCCCAGAGATTTTCAAACTGTGGTGCATGTGTTCTATTATGCACTCAACCCGTCTGGTCCATTTGGACTGGATTCACCAGGGAATACAATTAGCTGGCCATTTTATTTACACAACACAGCCTGCCAATTTATCTAGAGCTCCACTTATTTTTATTTTTCTCTTTCTTGCAGTTTCAAATTATTTTGGATGTGGTAATTATCTATAGCACATATTCTTTTTCTACTGGTTAATAGTGTGTAAGGCAACCAACTGTTGGGGACTCATCTTGGGACAGTCAGGATCTTCAAACGAGAAGTAGTAGTTATTTTTTCAGAAAATTCAAGTACATTGTTCTGTTAAATGAACCACTAGGTAAGACTTCTTCCTAATGTGCTGCCTAACAAATAATGGAGAATATGAAGGAACAGCAAAACACACGGCAACAAATTCTGCTCCCTACTGCATGACTAATTTGTGTTCCCAAAGCTGGGGACTGTTGTTGCACTAAATAATTTTACACAGGCTATTCAGTACTTTAGGAAAACAGGCAAATACTCAAAAAATGAGAATAATTATCTTATCCAAAGGGCAAAGACCTTACGTAGTTACAGCAAGCCTCATAGAATCACCACTTCCACTGGATTTTGGGTATACTTCCCAAAGTTCAGATCGCATATGTAACACAAATAGTTCTTGTAAAAAAATACGACCAGACATTACCAGATAAATATAAAAAGTCACTCTTGTTCAAATGCAAACATTTGAAATGGTAAACCTGTGAAAAGATTGTGTACTTATTCAAACTGGAAGGTTCATATATTACTGATATTATGATGCAAAATATTATTTTTGGCCAATGTCTTCACTAGTCTTTTCTTCAGCTTTGTCTGCCTCTCTACCCCTGTACCAAAGAAAAATATCTCAGCCTCCTACATTTTTATCTTGAGGCAACACAAGCCCAAAATGTTTCATACAAGTAAAAGGAAACTTGGTGAGAAGAAAAATGGAGCCACCTATCATCAGACACCGTTTTTCCTACTCAATACAAATTGCCTGTCTTACTTAAAATTTTCCTAATTACCCTAACGATCTTTTTCCAAAAACATGATACTTCTGGACAAGTCCAGAAAATATGTCCTAAGCTACTCTCTTTTCAAAAGCTCTTTCCACAAGCTTTGCTGATCAGCTCCATGTAACTTACTCACTTTTGTAATTATTTATAATTAAACTATGGTAGGAAGCTCAAATAATTCGACCACTTAACTATAAAGAATTTAAATTACTAAAAATTATAGTATACACTGCAAACACAAAACTACTTAAGAGATTACATAATATCTCCCATAACTCTGAATGTCTCCACCACTTTAAGCTTTTCAGTGAGTCATAATGACTCAAACTGAAACTATCACCAAAGTAGGGTTTAAAATTATCAAATTATCAATTACAAAAAATTATCAGTGCATTTATCCTGACGGACAGCCACAGTCATTCTAAACTCACGAGAATGCATGAAACGTTCACCCTCCTTAACAACACAGCATGTTCTTATTTACATTAAGAGGTTTGAGAGCAAAAATCAGAACCTTTATCTGAGTACTTATGTCCTTTATGGCTCAGGCCAGTCCACGATCTCCTGGAATGTTTTCCCAAAGCACTGTGGGTTAGTAGCTCTCCTCTCAGGGAAGTAAAAAGTCCTAAAATAATTTCCCTCCATTCTGTAACTTCTTATTGCATGGGTTTTTTTTGGTAGATTGACATAGCAGTTAGAACACAGACTCCTTTTGTTCTCAATGCATGTTTGGTTTACAGAATCTTTGAAGCTACAGGAGGAGCAGGGGACATGTAGTCAGGACAAACAGAGTGGTTGCCTGGTCATTCTGGCAGAGCACTCTGAGGTGCTGAACTGTGAAGGGAGATCTGAAAAGCACCAGCAATATGCCATATTCAAGCAACACATCATTTAATTTTTTCAACTTAATAAATACACTGGCCTTGACATGTTCTAGAGTTTTGATTAAAGAGTTGCGTAATGTCCTGGTGAACTTAGAATCATAGAATCATAGAATCATAGGGGTTGGAAGGGACCTCTGAAGATCATTGAGTCCAACCCCTCCTGCTGCAGCAGGAACACCTAGGGCAGATCACACAGGAAAGCATCCAGACAGGTCTTGAAAGTCTACAGAGAAGGAGACTCTGCAACTTCTCTGGGCAACCTCTTCCAGTGCTCCGTCACCCTCACAGTAAAGAAGTTTTTCCACGTATTGAGGTGGAACTTTCTGTGTTGTAACTTGGTGCCATTTCCCCTCATCCTATCAAAGTGCATTACTGAAAAGAGACTGGCCCATTCTTGACATCCACCCTTCAGATATTTATAGACATTAATAAAGTCCCCTCTTAGTCTTCTCAAAACTAAACAGCCCCAGGTCTCTTGGCCTTTCCTTGTATGACAGATGTTCCAGCCCCCTAATCATCCTTGTAGCTCTCTGTTGGACTCTTTCCAGTATATCCCTGTCCCTCTTGAACTGGGGAGCCCAAAACTGGACATAATACTCCAGATGTGGTCTTACAAGGGCAGAGTAGAGGGGGAGGAGAACCTCCCTCGATCTGCTGGCTGCACTGTTCTTAATGCATCCCAGGATATTATTGGCTCTCTTGGCCACAAGGGCCGGTTATTGTTTTTCTTTTCTTTTGCAGAACATGACTCCTCTATTCCTTTCTTTCTTGTCCTCTAGACTAACAATTTTAAGACAATTACAGGACCCATCTTCATAGGGCTATTTTTATTTCCTGCTGAAGACGGAAAAATATGGAACAGGTGTATCAGAAAGATGACATACAAAAATGGCAGCTTTGTTAAAATATATAATCATATCTGCTCTTAAGCCACTTGCCTCAGGACAGCTCCATAGATCAAGCGCAGTGAGTACTTAGGGACACTTTTCAAAGCCTGTGTCTATGAAGAGTAGACTACTGACTACTGTAGGTCACAGGCATGAGGTAAATAAAGTCTGACCCTGCTTAAGAGGGAACAGAAGAATCTAAAGACAACAGATGCCAAAGGTAGGCAGAGTTTACCTTGCTATTGGACTTTTAAAGCAATGGTGTCAGAGTTCCTTCCCAAGTAGTCCAGAAAGGCACCTTAACATGACAAAAGAATCATGCCAACCACATAAGGATGGGTTACAGCTTACCTCATTGGTATCTTTACCCATTTCTACTGAAAAAAGCAATCTCTGGGCCAAGGTAAACTTGATATAGCACAAGTGGAGAATGTTTGCTTCAATAGTCCAAAAACATAGTCTATTCAAAGCTAAGCACAGTAAATCAGTAAGAAAGTGTCCATTCACCTCTCCATACCTGAATGTAAATGCTGAAGTAGTTTCTCTTCTACATGAACTTCATACTGGAAATTCTATGCAAATCTTAAAGAAAACACCACTTAATTCCTACACATCTTAAGAGTTTTACGTATTTCACCATGGACATTTTTGTCATTGTTCATCATCATCATCATCATAATTTCTGGAAGAAAATAATCCACCCTCTCTTAATTTCAACTTTTTTTTTTTTTCCCCTAAGATGGGTAACAGTAATATTAACATTCCAGGAATGAGATAAATTCTAATAAAATAGTAACATAAATAAATAAAAAGTCCCTTATTGAATTTTTGCTGGAAATGCCAAAGGAAAACAACCAAAACAATTATACGAATGAACTTACTAAATATATTTGAACGATGTTGAGATTCATTAGTTCTCAACAGGAGACCATTTCTCATTCTCTGGTAATTTTAATGGTAAAATGACCTAGATGTGCCCCCATACAACATAAACACTGGGTTCTTCATCATTAATACCAACACAAGAGGAAACCTAAAACTTGACATTGACACATGCAATGTCTGGTAGTCCAGAAATCAATAAGAGCAGTGACCTGCTTTCAAATGAAAAGCAGAAAGAATCTCTCCCAAAGGCCCAAATGTCTATATGGCCTTCCAACTAACCACCAAAATACAAGAAAAATGAAGAAGCTTCGTACATGACTATGGAACAGACAGAACTAAAAAACCACTTTTTTTAAGCAAGTTTCATATGTTTATATACACCACAAGTTGTTTTTTTTTACTGCACAAATCAGAAGTGGTCTGAAGTAAATGATAGAAGAGATAGAAATGGAATGAAAAAGTGCTAAGCAGAGTTTAAGGCAAAACAACCTTACCAGAACAGCACAACACCTAGAGAATTACAGTAGTCTTCTGACTAGGCTAGGAGGAAAAAGGGTATTTCTTATGTATATCAAATACACTAAAAGCTGAAGTTGTACCAGAAAGCTCTTTTTCTTTTCTGAAACAGGATATGAAACAGTCTGAAGAAATTGAACTTGTGTGTGCATGTCTTCTTCTCTGGAGGGCCTTGCAGATGCTTCCTAGAAAAATTGTTGTTTTACTGTAGTGCAGCTCCTAAGTCCAATGAAAAGCTGGAAAAGTCCTAAAGCAAGTTAGTGTTTGCTACTCTCCCTTCACTGCAGACTCCAGCTCCTCCCTGAGTGAGACAAAATCCATCTCTTTAAAACAACAACTATTCTGACAATATGTTCATCCTTTCTCAGGGTTTACTGCCAATTTCCAGAGCCTAATTGCTGTTGTGAACTGTGAGGAATAGACTATATCCAAATTGTGCCTGGAATGAAAAACTACCTTTTTTCCCCTGTTTTTTCCCTGTTTCAGCAGCAGATTTTCTCCCTTGATAATGGAAATATCTGTTGTGAAAGATTTTTCCTTCACAGTAAAAACCAAAATCATCTCTTGGTTTCTAGCATGATTGTTACAAATCACCACCGATTCTGACTTTGTATTTTACATTAGCATTGCTCTTTAAAGGAAATTTGATAGTTTCTCAGCAGTAGCATCACATTTCTTTAATGCTTATTGACAGGTAGGTCAGTAGCCAGTGACTTTTTTTTAATGACTGTACTCTTTTGTTCTCATTGCAGTACCCACAAGGACTTGAATGACAGAAACTTCATTTTTCTCCGACTGAACATCTGATTAGAGTAGCCCATGCTTTACCCCCCTTTGGGAGACATGCTGTCAGCCAGCAAAGCCATGGTGGTCGTGGTAACTGTCACTGCATATCCAACAGCTGCTCTGTTACACATTCCCTAACCTGGCAAGAACCGAGCTGCTGAGATTCTGCCGCTTTCCCCCACCCTAGCTCTGTGCTGCCATAGCCCCGTACCCCCAGCAGGCAGGCTAGCAAGCTGCTCTTGCTGCAGCTGCTTCTCAGGCTCTGTTCTGGTTCACCACCAAGTGGGAAGTCTCCCTAAGGTGCTTTCTATGGCCTCAACACTGGAGACGGAGCGTCACCTCTGTCAAGGAACCTGAGCTCCTCAGCTGGAAATCTGCAGAGGCCTAACCTGTTTGGTACTCAGAATTTGCTGATGGTGGTACACGGTGGTGTTTTTGCTATTCAAATGGAACAAAGCAGAACATGGCTTGCTGAATAGAGTCAATAAAATGGTCAATGTATGTTCCCCTGATATCAAAAGAATTATGTCTGTGCCATGGTCATGTTATAGCTGAGCTTTACCTCAGACAACACTTGGGCTACATAAGACAGAATTCAATACAAATTTTGTTCAATAGATGGATGTCCTGGTCATCACCTGGACAGTAATTTTAGTTTAATGCTTAATTGTTCAAAACGATCATTTAATTGCACAATGCTAGGTACCGTAATAGTTTATTTGAAACAATAATTTATCTTTGTTGAAGGCATGATAAGAACGTGAATGGAGCTTAAACTGCCACCACAACTGGTTACACCTTCCTAGAGGTCCTTTGCTTGCACTTATGCTGGATGGTCCCAGTTAGGATTATATTCTAATTCTCTTACATATAAGTAGCTCTGTCTTCCACAATGAAATCTAAAGCTGAAATCAATACAAGATGTTCTTAGACATCATACTAGTCTAGAAGTTTACAGACACAGCACTGCTTCATTTTTTTAAGTTAACATATATTACTGTGTTTTTAAACCATACACGAGGTTAAAAAAAAAATCCCTGTTTTTTGACTAACAAGTCTCAATTTTAAGTCAAATCAGTTTTAGGCACCGCAGTACAAGAAGAACATTGAGGTGCTGGAGAGGGTGCAGAGAAGGGCAACTAGGCTGATCAGTGGTCTCGAGAACCAGCATTATGAGGAGAGGCTGAGGGAGCTGGGGCTGTTCAGCCTGGAGAAGAGAAGGCTGAGGGGACACTTAATTGCTCTCTACCACTACCTGAAAGGAGGTTGTAGCAAGGCGTGTGTTGGCCTCTTCTCCCTGGTGACCAGCGATAGGACAACAGGAAATTGGGTCAAGCTGCACCAGGGGATGTTCAGGCTGGGTATTAGAAAAAATTTCTTCACAGAAAATGGTGAGGCATTGGAACAGGCTGCCCAGGGAGATGGAGGAGGCACCACCCCTGGAGATGTTCAAAAAAGGGGTAGACACGGTGTTTCATAGGATGGTTTAGTGGTTAGGGGTTGTAGGGTGGATGGTTGGACTTGATGATCTTGAAGGTCTTTTCCAACCTTGACGATACTATGATTCTATGATTTTTATTAAGTTACAGTATTAATAGCTACCATCACTGTTGTAAAACTAGAATTGCATTTCAATACTTCAAAATGGTGCCATCCATGCATATGCAGTGTGTTTCGTGACTTGACATTCCTGGTTATGGATTGCTTTTTATGGTAAAAAGCAAGTTAATGTGTAAATGAGAAAGCAGGAAGCAGACAAATATGAAGGGACTCTAAAAGTGCATCTGCAGAAACTCCAGTTCAACCACACACCTGATTTGCATTAGTACATCTGCCAATACTGATACAGACCAGGTGTCACTCACCAACCAAACCCTTATATTTAAACATGTAAACAAAAACTTTCAAGGACAACAAAGGATGACAGATAAGACAATTAACATAACAAATTTCGAGATGAACTGTGGAAAAAAATGGATTATATTAACGAACTGGAGGATACTGGATGACAGAACTGGAGGATACTGAACTGTCAAAACTGGAACCATAACAAGAATATAATTTGCCAGAGATGGTAGATAAAGTTTTGTCATACTGGTTCTTCTCCCACTGAAATTGACAAAAAATGATCCTTATGCATTGCAAAGGGTCAAGCTACTATACTTGTAATAGAGGGCAAAAGAAAAAGAAATGTTTTTCTATGCATGAAGGAGCAATGGATGAAAAGATGTAACATGAAGACACTACATTTACAGTATATATTTCTGGAATGAAAAATAAAGAAGCATAACAAGAAGGTGTAAGAAGCACTTATAAAGAACCCAGTAAAAACATACTAAAATTTAAATTGTGATTCTTGAAACATGCTATATAATTTCTCTGGCTAACTTGTCTTTCACAATTTTGCTCAGATTGCCTAGCTAAGGAAATATGTACCAAACTATAAATTTTCACATCTTAAAACCTTTTTTTTCTAAACAGGGAGAAAGGACCCTCAGAACAAACAGAATTTTTATTTCTATACATGCCAACAACAGTATATAGCATAGCCAAGTGAAAAAGTTATTCTGACATTCCAAATGCATTTTTTTTTTAAACGGGTTAAAATCTTGCTGTTACTCACAATCTGCTGCTTCATATCAGACAATTATGAAATCAAAACTTCAGCTTCCCCTTTCTACAGCTTATCCCAGCATGTGAATTGATTCATCACACTTTGCCAGCAACTTTTTGGTACTTAACTGAATACAAATTATGATGCTAAGGGAGATTTACATGTTTGCATGTTTATGTCGTAGAACACGATGCTCAGGAAAAAAAAGATTGATTTATCACACATATTAAACACATATTTGGATCATATCTGTCATGGTAGGAAAAGTATCTTCTTCTACTCACATCCTGTTTATCAGTCTCTAAATGTCAATTTTGAAATGGAAACAAGTGGAAGTGTAGTGAATACATCCCAGTATGTCAGATTTTTTTGTATTATACGGAGAAGAAGACAACCAACCACCAACTTCTCAACAATGTAGGCTAAGGAGGTATGCAAATATAACGTCATAGATAACAATGTAACACTATTCGACTGTAAATTTGACTACAGATAGGTATGAGGATTTACAATAAGCTAAATATTATGATGTCTGGTGCATAAAAAAAAGAAGCCATCTGCTGACAGAAAGATTTTTGTGGACAGTATCAGGATTATGTTCAAAAATGACATTTTTTTCTCATTCATTTCTGCATCATTCTCTCTATATACTAATAAGTAGCTTTTGTTTAATCACCTTTGTCTTCTGCCCTGATGACTCAGATCTTACCACTTCCAACAACAGCAACCCAAATGCAAAAGTATGGATTGTATTTAGGGTTAATTTCCTGAACTGTGAGTTGTGTTATGATCTCATGTCACCTCAATGGACTATAAACTGAAGACCTTGATATTCAGATCTCTCCTCTACCACTGGTATCCTTCCACAAAGTAGAGGCAAATTGCTTAAGCTCTTTGTACTGGTATTTCCCTACCTATAAGACTTTTGGAGGTTTAAAGATGAAAAAGGTAACTACTAGAGTTGAACTTCAAGACAGAATGGTGATCCTACATTATAAAGTGGCATATCCTATAAGAAGCAAACATTTTTGGAATTAAAAAACCAGACAATGATTTTTAACAGAATGAACCAGCAGTCAAGAGGATTTGTGTCTCTGAGAAGGGATTTACTAGATAAAAAGAGTATGTACAAATAAGACTAGTGCTCCAACAGGACTGACTACACAGCATGTTTCAGTTATTAATGGCCTAGCTGTTTCTTTTTCAATACTTGTAATTATTCCTGACACCAAGGATGGAGCTGTAACATCTGTGTACATTAAGGAATGGTTTGGAAAGTACCTTTGAACTTCAGAGCTTGCCTCCATAGAGGTGTTTCTACTGTGGCACAAAAAACTGAAACAAATTAAAAGCAGACCAGAGAGTGATTAGGAAATGTCCAGGCTAGTATGAAAGGAAAGACAGTGGAATGGCTCTAGTGCCAATTCACACACTCAAACAACTGCACCACACAGTGGTTATTGTAGCCTAGAAGCCACATTGAACATTGAACCATTTTCTTTTAAACATTTATGATCAGGGACTAGCCTGGTTCTGCATGCCATTTAAAAAGTGGCAAAGGATAAAGCAGGAGAATGGCTAAGTAGCTTTTTAGAAAGAAAACTTGTGACTGCAGCCAGAGACAGAAGGAGAGAAAACGAAAATCCAAAGCTTCAGTAATGGCTGAAATAAGTTTCCAAATAAAACCTCCAATGCAAGTGACAATCACCCTATAATTGTTGTGAATGTATTCAGAGAAGAAAACATTCTGACTATAGCCTCAAAACCTGTTGTTCTTGTAAGCAGGGTAAATCAAATGATAGAAGTTTATAGACTGGCTTGTTTCAGTGGTGGACCTTCCCTTCCTTTTACATTACTGAACTATTATTATTGAAAAGCTTGATGCTGGTCAAGTCATCTACAGGTGGTGTATAGTTAATAACTTCGAGGTACATGAGAATCCATTGAGACAAAAGAGGAAGTTTTAAGGAAACAAGCCACTGAAAGATTGTGCTGCTGTGTGTGGACTTTGGAAAAAGAAGAGGACAGAAGTGTTTTTCACTCTGCCAATCAGATCTAGTAGTGACTGGCAAATGTGATTATTATTTGATGCAATTTTTCTAGTTGAGCAGATGGCCAGTTCCCTAGATACTACTTCAGTGACTTCTTGCTAGAAAGACAACAAACAAATTATGGTAGTCACCATGATCGGATGCTTCCAGGTCCCTTGAAACATGAGTGGAAGGGCCTGGCCCATGAAGAAAAAGTTTGATTCTTGGTGAAATAGTAAGAGACAGGCCAGAGGACTCAACACAGGCACTGCCACCACAGAGCTTGCCACCTAGCAACATGCCAGCTGCAGTTCCTCTGGAGCAAGTGAGGCCAAGACAACAAAGTGCTAGTGCTGTAGCTATGAAGGTGCTGCAGAAGTCTCGTATCAGTTATGTGAGACTTGAGAGAGACAGGTTCAGAGGTCTGCAACCTACTAGTATCCGCTGGGAAGAATAAGCAGAATTATAGATTAATAAGACAGGACAGAAATAGTTCAACATTCTCAGTGCTTCCTCTTCCTACAATAGCAGATTCTGCAGTAAAGACCTCTGATCCTTAAAGCTTAGAGGGTAGGCATATGGATGGGTTTAATTTTTTGGGGGGAGTAGCTATAAGATGTTGCAACTTGCACAACACAAACACACTACAAACTCCCACTTAACCTTTTTTTTTTCCTCTTCTGGAAGCCAGACAGTGAAAATCTCAGATGCCAATCTCAAGTAAGGCCCTGAAGAACTTCATAGCAGCTTCAGTAAAAGTATGCTCCCTTAAGAAGAGAAGGAAATGTTTCTTTGATTCTAAATGTTAATTCTCATTTAAAGCTCCCCCACATCTCTCACCTATGCATGAAAGTATATCACATGGGTAAGCTTAGCAAAGAATCACAGCCTTTTACTGGAAGTTATATTTCATGAAAGAAGATAAAAAAACGTCAACAACGAACATGTTGAGGAGGTGCCATTTGAAAATATTCCTTTGAAGTCATTTGACCACGGCTATTGTTTAGAGCTGAAAAAAAAAAAAAAATCACACCTGTGTGCAGACAGATAGGCTCTCTTATCTGGTAAGAACAAGGTGTGGAGACTTGTGCGATAGATAATTAATCTCTATTGCTATCTACAGTTTCATTGTTAACACTGTCTTGGTTGAAGTGTGAACATATTTTCACACTTTTGAAAATGGACAATTAACTAATCAAATAACAATATGAATCTTAGAAACACAGAAATTACTGCAATCCAACACTGCTTACGACTATATTTTTATTTTTCATTTTGTAAGAAAAACATTATCTCAAGCAACCTTCAAGACCATAACGGATGTTACCGGATTTTCCCTATTGTAATAATCAGTGCAGAAATTGTGACCACCATCACCAGTCTACTTTCACTAGAGCACCCAACATTTTACCCTCCTAGAATTAATTGCAGGGAAAATATTTCTTGTATAAATGATTTCCAAGAGATTGTAACAAACAGATGATATAAGCAGCACTGAATAACCAGTGGCAGATACTATTACACAGTATCCATTATCCCATTAGGACTCTGTTAAATAACCATTGTGAGTATTAAGTACTATTGGTAAGTACTATTGGTCTTATATCAATGCCCCAGGAGATGTTCCAATTTAAGCAAGTTTTCTGGGTAAGTACATCAGTTAAATGAAGCATACAGTACTAACTCGTACCAAAAAGCCTACACATTTCTGCGTAACTTCGCAGGGCTGCAGAACTTGTGCAAGATTCATATTAATAAAACTTGATTAAACACAAATGACATACTCCAGAGGTCGTTTCAAAACTCTCTGTCAAGATAATACTTTCTCTGATACTTTCGCACTTCCAATAGTTTCTAATAGGTCCAGAGAGCATGAGACTGCTATCAGACCCACATCTACATATTCCGTCACTGAAAATGTCTCTTTCTCCCTTGAAATTCTTAGCATTCTTCACTATTGTCTCTCATACACGAAAATAAGATTTACAGAAAAATTCTATTTCTGCTTTCCAGGCCTTTTACTGGAAGAAGCAGCAGGAGAGGACAACTTCCCTGAGTTACAATGTTGTTGGACTTTTCTTTCTCTATTTATTGTTTACATCAAAGAGCAGAAATACTACTTCAAAGCAAAGTTCTGTCTAGTATAGTGTCCTGTCCCTGAAAAAGATCAAATTGACACAATACAGAGAGCTGACATCTAAATTCAAAGATCTTAAATAAATCTACACAGTTCAGATTCTGCAGGGCGTATATAAATACCACTAGCCAAAATTTTAAGAGCAGCAAAAGCAACTAACTACAATTTTTTTTCATTTATTTTTTTTTTATTCCAACTTACTGTTTTAAGTGTACATTCTCCTTTTTGGTTCTCCTGCTGAAAACTCCTTTTAGTATGATGTGTTTTCTTCTATTTTCTCACTGCATGTATATAATAACTCTCACTAACTGGCTTGTATTTTTTTTAACACTCTCTTGCATACATTGTTGAAGTGGCATAGTCCAAAAATCCTTAATAAAACAAATACAAATAAACCGGTATGTTGCATTTTCACAGTCCTGTTCAAGTAAAATTCTCAGATCAGTGTGTAAACATTAACTGAAGTGGTACAGTTTAAAGTTACAGAAAAAAAAAAAAGTTACATCCACATTTTACTCGAAAGAATGAGATGAAACTTGCGGATTAAAAAAAAAAGCATAAAGACACTTAATGCTCTGTAATAGAAATGCTCTACATCAGTATGGCCAAAAGCATTCGTGTGGAACATTTTGCCTACATCACGCTCTACTAATTTCTGTGAACGTATCAGCACGAAGAACTTGGCTCTTGGTGTGGCCTCTAGATGAAACCATCCATTTTCAAAAAAGGGGCTGAATTTTCACATGGGGAAAAGAATATAAATCTGGGAAAAAAATGTGGGCTTGAAACTCATACCTTTAATGAAAATGCAAGAATAAATAACATTAGAACTGTGATAAAAATTCTTCCTAGTTATATTTTCTAGACAGCTTCTTAATGTTTTGCAGAGGCATATATAGTTTATATGGTGTTTGGGGAAGACTCCTGGTCTTCTCACTTCCCTGAGAATGTAATATTTAAAGCTCAGTTCTTTTCCACTGAACAGGACATAATAATGCAGGGTAACAGAGGAAATCCTATATTTAGAAAAATTTCTGCAGCCTTGTTTAAGAGGCTACTGCATAAAACAATTTGCCATTCCACCTGTCAGTCTAAAATGTTGAAGAGGCAGGCAGGAAAACAGAGTAGGCTCTTTGAAAACTCTGGATCGTATTTGTTAAAACAAATTCTGACTTTGACCTCTTCTTATATCTCTTTGTTTTCAATTTCTCTTAATCTCTGGACAATCATGCTCTCAGGTTTTTGAATGTACGGTACTTTCTCAGAGTTTTTTATTCCATGTTTTGTTTCTGGAAATGGTCAACCTTGCTTCATGCCACTAATAAAAAAAGACTAGTCAGTTAAATATACTAGACTCATAAATAAAAGACACCAGAATTACTCTTCTGCTATTTAAAGTATATTTCATGTATGTCTCCATGTTTGCACAGGCAGACCAAAAGGACACACAGACAGTAATTTTTAACAGTATCAAACTTTTAGTCACACCACCCAAAAAAGCATTTTGTATTTTTTCTACAGAATTCCTAACCTGTATGAAAGTTTCTCATGAGCAACTAGCCTGTTCTTCAAATTTTGATTAATACCAACATCTTTTTGATAACCAGGTAGCTAGCAGCCCATATTCATTCCTCCATGGCGTATCAAAAGTGCCTGTTTGACCTTTTCATTGCTAGCATTTATTATGCAGTTTTACACAGCAAGGTCTTCCCCTTATGTATACAATGCCTGAAAAATATGACAGGACATTGACACAATATAAAATGGATACCCGAAGCCTTTGATGCTAAACTGCAAAAATAGAGGCAAAAAAATGTAAGCTGTAGGTACCTGAACTATGGAGTAACCCAAGTGCTGCATGCTGCTAGGCTGACTACGATGCCAACAGGAATTTCCCTAAGAGTATTTTGCCTGTGTTTCTGGTGGGACATTTCCCCATTCCACCATCAGCCAAACACCTGTTGCAGGAACACGGTCTTGGAGACACAGAGACAGGAGAGAGGGTCTCTTGCCCATACACCAAGAAGCCCTTTTTTAAAGGGCGCACACCAACTCATAAGTAAAAGGGGCCACCATGATAATTTCTCATCTCGCACCTCAGGCCCTTGCTGTGGAAGCCTCAGATACCCCAAAGGCTCCCTCGGCCGAAGGCTGCTATGCCCCGGCCCCCAATCCTGTCAGGCGCTGCCCCCACACACAGTCTACACAGAGCTCGCGGGGAAGCTGGTACTCTCCATACCCACCAGGAACCCCCAGTAACTACCAGAGAGCGACTCCACCCAAGCTCCCTCAACCCCGTTCACCACACCTTGCCCCACAGGCGAACTAGAAGAGGAGGGCACTAACAACCCACCGTGAGAAACACACCCCTGTAGCCCACCTGCCAACCCACGCACCTGCGCATGCGCAAACACTCGCCCACGCCCTCCCGCTGTGCATTGGCGCATGCGCCTTGTTTTCTCTCCCCTTCCCTTCCGCGCGCTCCCCCCCTGCTTCCAACAGCCTTCGCCTTGCGCGCGCCCGCCCCTGCTCTCTGCCCGGTACGGGGCAAAGGGGGCGGGGCTGGGGCTGCGTAGCGCCTGCGCGGTAGGGGACGGGGCCTGGCTGCGCACTGTGCGCAGCCGCCGCCGTAGCGTGGAGCCGCAGATGGAGCCTCCCCCTGGCGCCGCAGGTAGGAGCGGCCGCCGGGCGCGCTGGCTCGCGGGCGGCGGTTCGCACGTGCGGCGAGGGGGAGGGGGGCGGGGGCGGCTGCGGAGAGCCTCTATCCCCCCCACCGCCCACCGGCGCTCCGCTCCGCCCCGTCAGTGCCATTGCCCGCCTCGCTAGAGCTTCCCGTGGGAAGTCCCCGTCGCTTGCCGCTGCTCCCTCGCACACGCTGGGAAGGAAAGCGCGCTGGGCGGCACCGCACTGCTGGCGGGTGCTGAGAAGACCCAATCTGAGGGGCTCGGGTGGCCTTTCGCGAGCCTCGGCGGGCTGGGAATGCACCGCCACCCACGGCGGGTACGCGGCGCCTTCCGGTAGCGCTTTATCCGCCGCGTCCTCCCGCCGCTGCCGTGACCTCCAACGGCAGGACGCGGAGCGCGGCGCCCGACCACGCCTCAGCGGCGGCACATGCTGTCCCGGGGCGTCGAGGTGCCCGCCTGGCTGTGTGGCACACGTAAAGGCAAAATATCCGAGGTTACGTGGTCCTTGTCGTCGTGTTTCTAAGACCTTGTCCGAGCAGTTAAACCCACCGATCCCTAGCAGCGAATATAAGCCCGTGCCCTTGCACTCATAATACTCGCTCATTTGCCCTGTTCCTGAGGCAGGTGTCTTTGGCTGGGTACACTGGTGTGGAAAGGCCAATCCCCGGGTAGAACAAACCCAGCAAGGCCCTGGTATGCTTCAGCTAGTGCGAAGTGTTGGGACACCTGTAGATGGTAGTGAATGGCAGCGGTTGTGACTGTGCACCTTGGTCTGTGCGGCCTGTCACTACCTTCTTCAAGAGCTGAAGGATGCTGGCCAAGGCCAGGCTTTTGATTTCTGATGGAAACCTGTCCTGGGCTTGGAGAGCCAGGACCTCCAAACAACGCATTTGTAGAGTAATTAAATTCTACTTTGTTGATTGTATCATCTAAATATGGTTGTATTATTAAATTAAAAAAGTATACAATTTACCACTGCATTTCAGGTGGTGGTTGTTCATCTACAGCATAATTTTGCATCCTAGTTGTCCTTTGGACAAAGTCTAGTTATTACACTACTTTAATTCAAACTGTTGTGCATTCAGTGTATAGCAAAAAGAATGCCTCCAAAGTGAAGTTCATCAGTGTTCTGTTTCGCTGTTTGTGTCAATAATGACATTATATGTCCCTCATAATCTCTGTAGTAGTTGTGTGTAATCTGTTGTTGGACTACTGAGGATGTACTTTGGGTACATACCTGCTGTTTGACACCAATACTGAGATTCATCTGAGCCGTTGCATTGCTTACTGACACCTTAAATCACCTTGTTATCCAGTATGTTTTGCTTACCTACCCACCATGATCAGT
The DNA here is from genome assembly GCA_020745705.1 of Hemiprocne comata. Taxonomy (NCBI): domain Eukaryota; kingdom Metazoa; phylum Chordata; class Aves; order Apodiformes; family Apodidae; genus Hemiprocne; species Hemiprocne comata. The sequence continues at coordinate 42,856,544 of CM036587.1, forward strand.
CCCTGGCTGTTACAGCTCTGCTGAAAACCTCAGAACTTGAACTAGAAGCGGAGATGTCTCAGTGAGGTTTTAGAGAAACCAGAACAATAGCTGCAAGAGGTGTGAGCTGCCCTGTTCATATCAGTAAGGTGTTAACTTAGGTACCCCAGTGTGGTAGGTTTTAGTGTCGTTGTTAACTGATTCTTGGGTCACCTACGAGAAAAAAAGAGGAAGAATCACAGTAAATTATTTACCATGACTGATGCTCCTTTTTATGTTCACAAAAGACAAAAATGTTCTTAGGGCGTTGCCCGGCGGTGGGGAGTGAATATCAAGGAATCTTGAAGCTTATAATGTAGAACCTGTAAATTATGTTGGGATTTATATGGGAGTTTTTTGACAGCTGCAGTTTGGGAAAGAACTTTGGCTATGTCATTAGGTGATTGCATCCAGTAAATAAATTGGTAGATTAATCCATTGACAAAATTTTGTTACTCTATTTTTATCTTTCTTCAGAATGAATGCGCTGCAGCCCAGCATTGAAGTTCATTTCTGTATGCACCACATCCAAAACTGTAGGATGCTGTTTTCAGTATAAGAGGTCATGGTTTATTAGAAAGCTCATTTTCTTTTCAATGTGCACTTGATTATATTTGTTATTTTCAAGTGGTGATGTCTGGTTCCCTATTCAAAGATTCATAAATATTTAAAGAGAAAAGTGGGGCTATTGACAGTAGCTTAGATACACAATACAGATTTTGGTATCCTGGACAGTTTTTGGAGTCTTGAAAACAGAGGGGTTGGAGACTGATTTCATAATTTTCCTAAGCTACTTAAAGTGTTTGTTTCTTACTGTCACATGAAATCTAGGTTATTAAAATATAGCAGTTGTAAATCAGTGAATGGAGAGAATTGGGCTTGCACAGTGGTTGTGAGTCATTTCAAAGTGGCATTGGCAGTAAGGCAGAGCTAGAAGAATATACTGAAAAGAATTTAACTATAGCTTCAAAATTAGAAATGGAAAAATAATGGAAGATGAAGCAATGTTGAATTTAAAGGGCAAAAATATATAGAATCATAGAATTGTTAAAGTTGGAAGGCACCTTAAAAATCATCTAGTTCAAACCCCCCTGCTATGAGCAGGGACCCCTAGCACTAGGCCAGGTTGCACAAAACCTCATTCAACCTGGCCTTAAAAACTTCCAGGGATGGGGCATCAACAACCTCCTTGGGCAACCTATTCCAGTACCTCACCACCCTTATAGTGAAGAATTTATTCCTAATATCTAACCTAAATCCCCCCCTCTTTCAGTTTAAAACCTCTTGTCCTATCACTGTCTTCTCTGATGAAATGTCCCTCCCCAGCTTTCCTGTAGAGGCCCCCTGCAAGTACTGGAAGGTGGCTATAAGGTCTCCCCAGAGCCTTCTCTTCTCTAGGCTGAACAGCCCCAACTCTCTCAGCCTGTCTTCATATCAGAGCTGCTCCAGCCCTTTGATCATCTTTGTGGCCCTTCTCTGGACACCCTCCAAAAGGTCCATATCTTTCTTGTGCTGAGGGCACCAGATGTTAGTTTCTAAGATCTTAATTCATTGATATTATATGTACTGATAGTTCATTAAATACATAGGTATAGAAATCAGAGGTAGGCATTGTTTTTTCTTGTCTCTTAATACTTACCTCCAGTTAGTTATTCCAGTCCTGTTGTTCAAAAGCCTTGCTTTTGTGTGGTGTTTCTTATTTGGAATGAAAGGTGTTAATTTTGTCTGTAAAGGAGTGGCTAAAGAGCTAAATATTCAAGCTCTCAAGGAGTTTGCACAGATTTTTTTTTTTATGAATGAAACTTGTATTTCGATTTACATTGTTTTTCTTTATGCCTTATCACACAATTCTGAAAATTAGGAAAGAGGAGTATGTAGTGCTGTAGCCACCAGTTAGTGTTGCTGGGCATGGTGGGAAATCTTGGGTGGTTAGTATCTCCTCTCATAATTATTGGGGGAGTTCATTGGTCATTAGATTTTTTCTGCATCCCTTCTACATCCATTTGCTGGATGTACTTTGGTCTTTCTATGTAGGTTTTACCTGTTACTCCTTTCTTGTTTCTGATGCAAATTATTGCACAGTTCTTCAGGTCACTGCTTAGCTCAATTTTGTGTGGTCTGTTTGGTTTAAATACTTCAGATAGTTTGTGATTTTTGCAGAACCTTTCTGTAGCAAATGTGATGCCCATCTACAAGAAAGACCAGAAGGAGAATACAGGGAGCTACAGGCCTGTCAGTCTGAACTCGGTGTGGGGGAAGGTTATGGAGCAGATTATCTTGAGTGCCATTGCATGGCACAGGCAGGACAAGAAGGCGAACAGACACAGTCAGCATGGGTTTATGAAAGGCAGGTCCTGCTTGACTAACCTTATCTCCTATGACAAGGTGACCTGCTTAGTGGAGGAGGTGAAGCCTCTGGATGTTGGCTACCTAGACTTTAATAAAGTTTTTAACACAACATTCTCCTGGAGAAATTGGCTGCTCATGACTTGGACAGGTGTAAAAAAAAAACAGGTAAAAAAAATGTGTGGCTGGCTGGGCCCAAAGAGTTGTGGTGAACAAAGTTAAATCCACTTGGTGGCTGGTCACAAGTGGTGTTTCCCAGTGCTGGGGCCAGTTCTCTTCAATATCTTTATCAGTGATCTGGATGAGTGGATTGAGTGCACCCTCAGTAAGTTTGCAGATGACACCAAGTTGTATGGGAGCTTTGATCTGCCTGAGGATAGGAAGGCTCTGCAAAGGGATCTGGACAGGCTGGATCGATGGGCCAAGGCCAGTTGTGTGAGATTCAACAAGACCAAGTGCTGGGTCCATCACTTGGGTCACAGAAACCCCATGCAGTGCTGCAGGCTTGAGGAAGAATGGTGGGAAAGCTGCTCAGTGGAAAAGGACCTGGGCATATTGGCTAAAGGACAGCTGAATATGAGCAAATACTTGCTCAGGTGGCCAAGAAGGGCCAACAGAGCATCCTGTCTTGTATCAGAAAGAGTGTGGTCAGTAGGACTAGGGCAGTGATTGTCCCCCTGCACTTGGCACTGGTGAGGCCACACCTCGAATACTTTGTTCAGTTCTGGGCTGCTCACTAGAAGAAAGACATTGAGGTGCTGGAGCGTGTCCAGAGAAGGCCAATGAAGCTGGTGAAGGGTCTGGAGAACAAGTCTTAGGAGGAGCGGCTGAGGGAACTGGTGTTTAGCCTGGAGAAAAGGAGGCTGAGGGGAGACCTTATTGCTCTCTACAACTACCTGAAAGGAGGTCCTAGTGAGGTGGGTGTTGGTCTCTTCTCCCTAGTAACAAGCAATAGAACAAGAGAAAATGGGGTCAAGTTGCACCAGGGGAGGTTTAGATTGAATATTAGGAGAAATTTCTTCATTGAAAGGCATTGGAATGGGCTTCTCAGGGAAGAGGTTGAGTCACCACCCCTGGAGGTATTTAAAAGACATGATGCTCAGGGACATGGTTTAGTGGTGGACTTGGCAGTGTTAGGTTAATGGTTGAACTTGGTGATCTCAAAGGTCTTTTCTAACCAGAATGATTGTATGATTCTGTTTCTCACTCCAGGTGGAGTAATTTTTACTCCAGCAGTAAATTTTTGGACAGCATTCATTGTTAATTAGAAAGGATGTACAAGAAATTAGGACTGTACACTTGGGACCGGTTTCAGACAAGAGATGCTCAATAGTTTCGGCTTTGCTTAAGAAGTGTGGAACCCTGTGTGTAGGAATCCAATAGCATCTGTGCCGTTGCTATATTTTTGCTGTTGCAGAACAACAACAACAAAAAAGTGTGTTTGGTTGCTGAAATATTGTGGCATAGCGCCTTTGTTTATGTGACAAAAAGTTGTGTTGAGGATTTTACATCAGTTGCCAAATGAAGCATTCAGAAGCTTTACAATGGCAGAATTAAGGCTGTCTGGGCTGTTTCAGTCTGTGGCCCGTTCATGGCCCTAGTTATTACTGACTTTGTGTTGTGTGCATTTTGCTGGAATCCTCACCTACAGTTGTGAGAAGGGATTTGGAGTGAGGTATCCCCCTTATGGGTAGCTCACACCCTACGTTTTCCCAACTGACAGGTGTCTCATACTTGAATAAACCTAGCTCAGGCTAGGTGTTAATGAACTTGCTTTATTTTCAGTAGTAAATACTAAGTCCTGATCTGTAATTAATTCTTCAGGCCCTGTAACTGGCTTTGCTGTGTAATCAAGAAAAAAATAGCCTTGTGTAAAAAATCTTCACAAGCAACTTCAGACTTGGCTTTATTACTCTCTACATGTATGAGCATTTGCAATCCGCATGTAATTAGCAAGTAAATGTGCTTTGTTGCATCTGTTTTTCCTTTTCTTTCTGGATATTACAGACTTGCTGTAATACAGCCATTGCTCATTTTTAGCAAACAGGCTTCTCAGTATTCTCATGATCCAATACTGCTGTATTGCGAGAACATGAGCCCCAAAGCAAAATGTAAGATAACAAATTCAGCCAGTGAAAAAGGTGAAAATTGACTTTGAGGTGATGATAGAATGGTGAGAAGTTAAAGCTTTGGAAATTTTCCCTGGTGTTGTCATCCCCGTACTCCATCTTAATTTAAAATTATGTCAGTATTGGATAGAAAGATCTCAACTTCTGTAACTTTTAAAATACAAATAAATCTATTCATATACATTTAAAGAAAAAAAAAAGGTTGCTGCATAGAGAAGCTGCACTGATCAGTGTCTCTTGCTTTTAAATTAGGGTTTCAAGATCACGCATGCTTTTCACAAGAATTTCACTTGGATTATAACACTTCCGTCACTTCACGTTGTCCCTCTATGCTTTAAAACATTAGTAGAGGGCAAAGCACTTAAGACTTGAGTTGAAATGCAAGCACCTTTGTGCAAATGAAATTACCAAACTCAGTAGTATTTCACATATGCATGAAGATGTTTGGTCCTGGTCCATCATCAGTCAGTCCACACTGGATGTTTTTGGTGGATAAAATCTGCTACCTTTAACAGGTTCCTGAATGTTTTGTTGGGACTGAGGTTACAAAGCAGGATGCTGAACCTGGTTGTCACTTTGACCCCATGAACCTCTTAGCAGTCAGGGCACAGGATCCCACTCACAGGCTACAGGATGGGGTACTTGAAGTATTAATTACATCAATACATAAAATTACAATTGTAAGAAAGGTACAATTATAGGAAAAAAACTTAGACTTTTTTGAAACTTTTTTTTCCACCCATGACTTTAATGGGTCTATCTCTAAACTAATTTGTTCTGATGTGTGACTTAGTGTTTTAGAATACAGGTTTTTTTGTAGTTGATAATACATTCAGTTATACAAACTGTTTTGATAACTGTCTTTGTGATACACATATATGCAAATAAATTCACATTTGTTAACATAAGATTGGTAACTTTTATACAAAATAGACAAACTAGGCAGAATAAAGGAGATCAAAATTTTGAGTTGAATGTGGGCTTTTCCTGGAGGAGTAGTAAAGTAGTAAGCTATAATTATTTTTGCCCATTTAAAACATTGTTACAGTACACTAAAATAAATCTGAAATGTTTTTTGAAAAGATTTAACCTCTAGAGCCAATAGTCTAATTCATGAAAGGAATGTTTGCCAATAAGCATGCAATTAACACTGTGCTGCTACTTCTGTTATTTTTAAAAGGGTATTTTTCCAATGTAGTTTTATAATTAGCACAGAAACAATTTTTACCAACTGATACGAAAATACCTGAATCCCCAAAATTAATGCAATTACATAACTTAACCATAAACTTGCTATTCATTCTCCAGCCCATCTTAACTTTTAAGTGTTCTTTATACTATAGATCTGCATATGGAGAAAATGAGAGAATGGCTGGTAAACTCAAGGTTTTGTATGCTCATCACAGATGAAAGGAAGACCTTCCCCTCCAGGAAAAGAGCTGTGCTACACTGTTTTAGATTGGAGATTTTCTTTAAATGTGGTGTAAGTTAAAGAATGGGAATTCTGCATGTATGTTCTTGTTTTATTTCCCTTTCATTGTAATAACTCTATTACTTTTGCTGTTGAAGTTTTCATTAATAATTTGTAAAGCTCTATTTCTCAGCTCAAAAAAGAAAGGCATCTTAGATGACAACTGCTTAGCTTTGATAACAGCTGGTAGGAGAAAAGTAGTAAGGTGTATTAAAAAAAAATAAGTCCCTTTTCTGGCTCTAGGTTTCTGAACCAAGGTCCCGAAATAACAAAAGTGATTGTTTAAAATGTTTGAAGAGTGTTCTATTTTTCATCTTGGATTCTTGAAGCTTCACTGAACTTTCTACGTTTTTGCTACTAAATAACAGACCTGATGTCTAAATGTTGGTATAACTGGGACTTCAAGAAAAACATGAGATATGACAGTGCCTAATGAAATTTTGAAAAATTTCTCTGTTGTTCATATATACTGTGATTCTTACTAAAACAGCTGTATTATTTAAAGTATTACTTTGAGCTATTTTTAAAAATGCCATAGATAAACTGAACCAAGAAAATCCACATTAGAGGTTGTACAATGAAAAATGCATGTTACAAAAACTGTTACTGGACTTGCTTGACTCACTTCCTTTTGGATGCAGAAGGTACGAGGTTTCTGTAAATTTCTGGGTAGACAAGTTTCAAACTTTTTCTCAACTTTTCTGAGTAATCTGTGTCCCTGCTATTGACTTCATGAGAGAGGTGAAAGCAGAGCTGTGTAAGTCAGTTACCAGGTGAGTAAGTCAGTTACCAACTGTGTTAAATGGAGAGGTGGTACAGCTTTCCTCAGGACACTCTTCTAGGAAGGCTTTTGTCTTGGTATTGCCTTTTTATAATAGTCTTCTAATTCATATGACAAGCCACTACAGTCCCTTTTGTTACTAGGGCTGTAAAGCAGCTTTGTGTTTCATTCTCCTGTTGTCCTCTTAAAGGTCTGCTGTCCACAGCACAGGTCTATGCTGCAGTCCTCTTTTCTTGAGGCCTTCCAGATCCTGTGGTCAGAGGCTAGGCCTGCTTTTTGTAACCTTTACTTAATTAGCTAGCATTCATCCATCTGTCCCTTGTAAGGTTTGATGGTACTAGGAAATTCCAACAGAATGTAAGGTTAAGGTAGAGGGAGAATCTCAGAGTATTAAGTTGCTCTAACAAACATGCCCAAGTTTTGGCTGACAGGGGGAGAAGGAAAAGCTGCTGCTAACATTTGTCTGGCCCTCTGGAAGCTGAGGTAATGTGTTCTTGTTCACTTTGCGGGCAAAGGAGATGATCATATCAAACAGCCTACCCAGAATACTGGGCACAGTATGTGGAGGATTTGGTGAGAACCAAAGGTATCAGCTTTCAAATGCAGGAGGCAGCCTAGGAATGCATGTTTCTTGCTTATCTGGGGATAATTTTATTGATGTTTTGAAGATAAAACAGTAGTATGCCTGTTGTAATGCAGATTCTTCTGTAGGGACTAGTCTGCAGCAAATCTGGTATTAAAATAAGAATTATCTTTCTTACTGCAGAATAGTGAATTTACAAAAGGGGAAAAAAACCCCTTATTATTCTAGAAATTGTAATATAGTTGAAAAAAGGCAAAAGGAATTGATGGTTTCACATCATGGCTATCTCATGTTTTTTGATGAAGTCTTGCTTCTGAGGTGTTGTTTCTTTGAAAGTTCTTGCCACGTATGTTACTGTAGAACTGATTAGGTTGGATTGATGATGTTCTCCTCACAAGTGCTTATACATTAGTATTAGAAATGCAGTTATTCTGTACATAAACGTGTTTTTCTAGCTGGTATCCAGTATTGTTAATATTTGTGCCTTATTTTTCTTTGGTATTTTGCATAAATGCTAGAGGTACCAACTTCAGTAAAGTGTTAAAAGGTCTTTGAAGGAAAGTCACTGTAATTGTAATGCAATGGATAGTTTAGAATCACGGAAGAATATTAAAATAATTAAGGTGTTGCAATTGAAAGTCATGAGTAGATACTGCCCAAACGGAACATCTGCATTTGAACAATCTGCAGATGAGATTATAAATGGTGTTTATTCCTGTTTTCCTGTTTCCTTTATACTGTTGAATATTACCTTTGAATTACTGTTGTAGCTCTCTTCTTATTCTTTACTGGACACTGCCCTGTGTCCTGATGTGCCCTCTCCTTCCTGCATTGCAGTTTGACAACATGGGACTAAAATGAGGGAGTTTGCCTGGAGCACAGCTCTGTCATGGTTCTGGTTGAGCTGGTGTTAGCACCAGTAGAGCTACTTCTTGCTGTCAGTCTTACTCCCCTTTCCTTCTGAATTATCAAACTGAAAGTTGGGTGGATAAAACCCCAAAATCTTGTCCTGCTTCCTTTTTTTAGCCTTTTTAGTGTTCCTGTCCATGTCTCCTGTGTCAGTAGAGCGTGGCTGATCCTTGCATGGGAGCCCTGTGCTTTGTTGTTTTGGAAACTGGGATTTAAAAGTTAAATTAAGTAATTATTAGAATTCTGATAAATAGGTTGAGTTACTCCAAAGTATAAACCAGCTGAGAAGCACTTTTTTGTGTGTTTGAGTTAGTTTTCTGTCTTGAACTGGTCGCTTACTATGTGGTTATGTGCGTAATGGTGCTGCTGATGTAGTGGTAGTGGATGAAAGTAATGGGGGACTATTAAAACTTCTCTTTTGATGGCAGCTAGCAACCCACTTGCTTATCTATATCCACATCCATAGATCAGCTTAGTTTCTGCCTACTCTAAGCATCAGTGTAACCAATTTAAATAAAAAGAAAGGGGGGGGAGATGCTTAGGCTGTAATTTGAGCAAATGATGCTCATCAAGGAGGTTCAGTCTTCCTTCTTGTCCTGGTCTCATGCAGTTCCCTCTCATGGGCCATACGTGCAGTTATATAGTGAATTGGATGGAAGAATTTATCTAGCTGAAAAATTACCCCTCAGTAAATTTATTTACCTTTAGAAAAAGGTAAATAAATTGATTACAGAACAGTTAATTACAGATTTCCTGTTTCCGTTCACCCCAGGGCTGCAGCGCACCTACCTCTGTGTGGGCAGAGGGAAAAAAGCCTCTTAGGGATTGGGAGAGGTGGGACTGCTGCGGTGCCAGTTTGCTTTGACCGAGGCACGTAGCTTGGTGGTGCCATTTCCTACCATGTCATTCACCTATTTGTTGTTTGTTTTTTTAAAAATGCTTAAAAGTTTCATGACAGCTTTATGTTGTCTGTAATATAAATAAATGCTCAGTACAATAATTGCACTGTATTCTGCAGAAAGCTAAAAGGAAGGATCTTTATTACTATTTTATCTCAGTCATGAAAAACGGCATAGAAGCAAATCTAAGTTGTGAGCTATTTGTGTTTGGCATTTTTGTCGTATTTACAGAAGACATTTTGTTTTCTTTTGCTGTAGAAATTCCAAGTAAGAAATTTTTGAGGAGAAAGATAAGTCTTTAGCTCCGATTCTGTATATTGCCTATAGTAATCCTCTGTTTTGTTACCTGATTCCCCTTGTAATATCACAGGTTCAATACTGTGTAACCTCATAGCATTCGTAAACTTTAAAACGTGGTGAGTTAGAAATTACTAGAGAAATGTTAGTCTCTGTTGCCTTTTGATCTAGAAGTAACTGCAGATGATCTGAAAAATAGTGTTTGAAAGCCGTAAATTCGGCTTCTTAATTTCAATGCATCACACTTTTAATTTCATGTAATGTAATTTTTTTATAAGCCATTAAAAAATGAAATTATTGTCACTCAAAATAACAGTGTATCTGACAATAGAGTTTTCATAATGTGAGCATCACAGTTGACAGTATTCTGAACCGTAATATCCACATCACAGGGTGAATAAATAGTGTGAGGAGGAAAACCAGGTGTTGGTTATAACTGTGGTGGACTATACAGTGTTCTTAAAAAAATGACCTTTGAAGGTTTTTTAACTCAGAAGCTAATAAGTAAAAAGCTGTGCTTGATAAAATCTCATCCCTTTGTTTTGAAGACAGTGGGTTTGGAAATGCAGTATTTTGTTTCTAAATGATCTGTGTTGTTTAGCTATTCAGAATCACTAACTGTATTCAAAGTACTGAATTCTGTTTTCAGACAACTGAAAACAAACTGCAACTATACTTTAAGCACAGAATTCAGGCAGCAGCATGTGTTCTTGTTAAGTTGAAATTCTCATTGAAAAAACTCTTAGATACTCTATTGAAGAAGCTGCTTAGTTTTAGGGTTTTTTCCTAAGAATGGAAGTCTTCCATGTAGCAATCCAGGCTTCAGGTTATACTCTAATATGTACTATATTTGTCAGCTTTATGACAATGAGTAAAAAAGCCGGTTTGTACTGATAATGTACATAGAAAAATACTAGTATCCTGAGATAAAAGTAGTAATTTTTTTTCCATACTTTTTGTTTTTTTCACTCTTGCAGACAATTCTAAGCTCAGACATGTGGAAAAAGATGTTTTAATTCCACAAATAATGAGGGATCGAGCCAAGGAGCTGTGTTCAGACAAAGTGCAAGGTAAGAATGAAATATTCTTTGGGAGATCAGATATATTCACTTTTGTGCCCTAGATACTATCCTTGGCTTTGAAGTGATCGGAGAATTAGTATGTATGATTTACATCTTACGTGTTCACTGTGAAACCAGTAGTAAAACATATAAATTTGCTGTGTTGGCCTTGGCTGCTTTGGGGTGTGGACTGTTTTCCGAAATTATTTGTTCTTGAGACCTGTGGAATTTAGTATGATTAGTATCAACTTTCCACATGTTAGTCTAGACCATGTGATAACAGAGCAACGCAAGTTACTGTATTCCTGTACATTATGTAGATGGAATTGCCTTGTGAACCTTCAGTTAGGCCCTCCTCATTATCATAAATTTATTTAAATATTCCCAACTAACTCCATCCTTTCCCTGCCCAAATATTTAAATGATACATGCACAAAACCCTACATGTTATTAGACAGACACTGGAAGATGATCGTGTAGTCGACATTTGCATGTTTTCATTTTCTTTTGAAGAGTACTGGACAATAATTCTTTTAACACTGGGTATCACCACTTCTGGCACACATCTGTTCATTGATTACTGAAAGAAATCTGGAACTATTTGAAATACTGGAAAGATAGAGCTACTTACAGGTTGGCCGAAAATGTTGCTAGAAGATGGATGTAAAAATGAAAAAAAAAAAAAAAAGGACACAATTATTCTATTCAATAGCATGCTTTCAGTAGAGGGCCCTTGCCTCTTGTCATCTAGATGTGTGCTCTCTAAACTTTCTTGGTCACACACCCCATCAGTAAAAAAATTCTGAGTGCACAATCCCAATATATGTGTATTTATTTATAAATTATGTACAGGTACCACTGTACTAGTATACTATGTACATTATAAAACACAAAAATACAAATTAAAAAGGATGAGGTAAAGATGAAATAAACAGTAATTTAAAATAAGTTTAGTGTTACATATCAATGGTGCAAAAAACTTTTTGCTCTGAAAATATTCCTATTAATAACAATAGTTTTTTGCTGAGACCTGTATGGTTGAATATGTGTCATTATTTTTAAAGTATTCGTTTAACAATGTGTGATACAGCAAATGTCTGGTTCTGTGTTCAGTTAATTTCAGTACTTGATTTTAATGGGTGTCGTAGCTGAAAAAGGTTTCCTTGGGAAGTGTAGAGATAAGAAGTTTTTGTGAGTGACACACTCATATTGTGTTCAGCAACAAAAACAAACCAGAAATCACATAAAGAGGGGAACATATCCAGACATCTGTTTTCAAAATGCTCTCTTCAAGAGTTTCTTTTGAAAAGCAGTTACTTTCTCACTCATTGTTAAAACATCACCTTCACCTTGAAGGGACACACTAAGGGTGTTTATTTTTTGGAAATATCTGCTGGGTAGCAAACTACTCAGAGCCACCTGTCATCACCAAAAAGGTCAGAAAATTTGCAACTCTTTTTGTAAAAGAGAAATGTGCAAAGTTCAACAACTCTCTTAAGCACCTTGCCAGAAGACAGTCCGCAAACCTCTGTGTAGTACAAGAGATTTTCATGGTCCCTCCCCATCTAATTACAAAGTCTGGTAAAGGTGCTACTATTTGAAGGGCTTGTTTTTATAAAGTAACCACATCGATGTCATCCTGTAGCACTTTGTGCACCCCTGGGCTCCAACTGCTTTGCTGCAATAGCTCACCTGTAAGTGATGCAGTGAAGGAATTTTCATGTGTGGTGCTATCTCTGTAACCTTGGGAAATCCCTTTTTTATTCCAGCCACAGCAGACACTCCATCAGTGGTTAAACTTGCATAGATTTTCCTTAAAACATTGTTCTTTATTAAAGAAGCCATTTCCTGTTGAGAAAATCTCTTCTCCAGTACAGCCCTCCTTTAGTGGCTCACACAAAAAAAAAAGTTCTTTGTGCATTTCATTATTGAAATGCAAATACCATCAGCTGAGAGAAGTTGGAAACATCTCTACTTTCATCCAACTGCACAGCAAACCTCCCACACTGCGTAGCTTGTTCTAATACTTGTTTCTTCAAGTCTTCAGCAGTGTCTTCTGTGCACCTCCCAACAGTATTCACTGACAAAGGACTGCAGTTTAGTTTGTTGCCATATTGTTTCACACATACTATTTCAGCCGTTTTCACCATGGCAGGAAGAACCATTGTTTCCCCAGTGTCCTGTTGCTTTTTGTCTTTCACTCTTCACTAAGAAAGTTCAAAGGAGGCTTCTAGACATTTATCAAGATGTTTAGAGTCAAGTTTAGTTAAAGTGGACCAGCAGATTTTCAAGCAGCTGCTTTTAGGAGTTCCCCAAAAGATATAAAGGAGTAGTGTTACAAAAATTTTCATACGGGTAAGTGGGAAAAGAGTTGGGAATATCTGCCAAAGGAAAGTGGCATCACGTGATAGGTAACTTCCAGTGCTGCCAGAAGGAACTAATACACTGTTTTTTTTCATTCGAATGATAGTTGAATTGTTTTGACTTTGAACTCTATACCTGTTGGGGAAAAAATGAAAAGGAAAAACAATTACAGACTTGTGGGTCATTGAAAGAAGATGTCAGTTAAAAATATTTTGAGAGCATGCTAGTTGTGTAATTTTATTTGGGGTAGACCCAAGTGGGTGTGGGTGTGTATGTTTGTTTTTCTCCTCTGAACTTTCTCTGTGTAAGATGTGGACCTTGGCTTCAGAGTCGTGATATTCTGTGGCAACAAACAATATTGGAGATTCTTGATCTGTGTGTTGTGAGCCATTACCTTGCAATTTCTCCGTGTTTTTACCTCCATGAATTTTTTGTGTATCTTTAGGAAACTGAGGTTTTTGGATGCATCTGTCTCCCCTTTATTCTTCTGTCACCTGTAAGCCAGTCCTGATAAAATTGTGTGCAAGTTAGAGCTGGAAATTGAATATTTCTGATGCAATTTTAATGATCAAATAGACAAGCAAAACCCACTTTCATATCCCTTTTTAAAAAGAAGTTCAGCTATTCTGTTGTACACCTTTTAATCTGGGCAGGGGGAGGGGAGAGACCAAACCATGGGAAATGAAGCTTAAGCATCTTTCTGAACAGGATCATTTACCATCTCTTAAGTCCACTGTGAAATTATTCCTGGAATAAAACTGTCTTGTTAGTACAGAGGGATGGGTGTTAATCAGAGTAAATAGGCTGTGGTTTTTATGCTGTAAACAATAATAAGCTATGAACATAAACTGTGTAATTAAGTAATCAAAACCCCTGCAATCAGGTTTGGTGTGCTACAGAGTGCACACATGGACATGAGATTGTGCTGTTTCCATTAAGTGGCATAGCTACTCATTTAACCTGCTCTCAGTGTACGATTTTTCCGCTTTATGTTAATTTTGATTGAAAACTCCTATTAATACACCTTTGTTTCGTTTTGTCTTTAGGAAATTGTGATAAATGCATTGGTAATATAGGACATAAAGCTATTCTACAAGTATGGGCCTTTACTATTTACTGGATCACGCTAGGTTCATATGTGTCCCTATGGGGAGCCCCTATACATTCAATAGTGCTCTGCATGAGCATGGGGGTCCATCTGTATACAGTCCGTTACCTTAGCCTGCAGCTATACCACCTAGAGCTGTGTGCTTATCAGAGCTAATAATGCAAGCAGTGACAGCCTGTCCAGCACGTGTTCAAGAGCCATGCAGGGAAAAGAAACCCCAAGGGTTAAAAAAATAAATAAAAAAGGAAGGTTTTGTTAACTCAAGAGGTGATCCTGCTACCCTGGCACAGTTAAATGGGCGACCCATTGCTGTGCTTGGTTGTTAGTGTACCAGAGTAGCTTAGGGATTAAATAACCATGAAAATGTGCCGATCTGATAATTTTTTAAGAACCATTAGTTGTGTATCTGGTAATATTTACTTTACTTAGTTTATTTAAATTAACTTAGAACTTTTTTTTCAGATTTTTCTGGTATAGTTTTTGTGTGTGCTACATGTTTCTCAAGAATGTAGTACATCTCAGTTGCAAAATAATTTCTCTGTGTTTAAGATTTTCAAGCACTTTTTCAGTGAAAATGGATATATTATTAATTTTTTTTAGAGGGTAAACATGCCTTCTGCAAAACACTAGTTGGTTTTCCATGACGATTATGTAAATATGCTTTATTGTGTTGATATCCTTGCACTGTATGTATGTGAAATTATGGGTTACTATAGGAGTATCAAAAGCGTCACCAAAAACAAACAAGCAAACAAACCCAACAACATTGTCATACAGGAACTTTCCCTGTATTTGTACAAATTGTAGCATAAGTTCATCTTATATTAATATTAAAATAATATTATAATCATATTAAGAAATGATATTTAATCAATGTATTTCTGTATCAGTTTTTCTTTGGCATATAAAAGTACATGCTTTCTAACTGAAACAGCTAAAAGGAGCATTTTTTTGCCATTGCCTCATCCATAGCTTGTATGAAATAATTTCTTAAGCAAGCTTAATCAAGTTTTTTGCTTTAATTTCCAGTTAAAAAATTTAAATTTGAGTAAACATCCTTAAAGCAAAATCATAGCAAATTTCAGGAACTTCCAGGACTCCTTCCTCTCTGCTCTGAAACTAGGGACACTCACTAAAAAAAACTGCAAGAGCTTTGGTTGGTCCTCATCATATCTACAGAAATGTTTGTTCCATTTCTTAAGAGCACTTATTCTTTTCTTTACTCATCTGAAACTTAAATTATTTGATTTAGGTAGAGAAGAACAGTTGACGACAGGAATATGCAAACTTTAAGGATTGTACACTCAGTTTAGTTTGATTTTGGGTTACATGGCTTGGAAAATAAAAATAAAAAGAGAAACAGCTGGTTGACAGGTTGTGGATTTGTACTCTGAAGAAGTTAGTCTTAAATTGAGATTCCCAAAAGAAATTAGTGGATCACTGAGTCAGGCGTGTGATCACAATTTTGTATATTTGTTGTAAATCTTATGTATATTTGTTGTATTATAAAGCAATTCTGCCCACCTTCCAGAAACCTCACGGTCTTCTATTGCTGGAAGAACAACAATCTTGCTCCAGAGACAAAGGATTTTAGTTCTAAACTTTTTTCTTCTAAATTTTGTTGTCTGCTACTGATACGTGGTCTGGGCCTGGGGCTTTCAAGTTCATCAAGACTGACCTGCAGATGTCTTCTGTAATTGTGACTCATTAGTAAGGCTCCTGGGTTGATGGGGGAAACTGAGCTACGCACTTTTCAGGGTGAATACAGGCACACATAGTTCAAATCAGCCTGGTTCTGCCTTTAGAAATGCAGTGAAGTAAGGGGAACGATTTGGATTGAAGACCTGATCCTGCCTGTCAATCTACAAGAAATAATGTGGCCATTTTATATTTGAAGCTTGTTGTGTGAGATACCCATTTGTCTGAGATGACCAGTTGTTGTGTCCTTTATTTTGTTTTTTTTTTTATGAGAGAGAGGCAAAAGCGAGATGTTTCCACCTCTGCTGAGCTGAGAACCTTCCCTCTTTCTGCTGTCCATAGGAACTGTATAATTAAAGCAGCTGAATTCACATTGCTGAAAAAAGTCTTGATACTTGGCAGGGTTTTAAAAAATGGTTTGGAAAGTGTGGCTGGAAAAGGACATTTCCAAGCAGCCACCCTCCTCCCATTCTCCAGTTTCCCCGTTAGCCCTCTCCTCCTCAGGGCTCATGTTGATACTTAGTGAAAATGATGGGATGCAACACTACTGCAGGCTCCTCTGCAGTTGAGCATGACCAGTGTCAACCAGAGTTTTTGATAATGTGCAGTTACTCAACAGTCCTGTCACTGACATTATCTCTGTCCCCGTAGGGGCAACCTGCTCTAGACCATGACCCTTACACCTGACACATCAAGGCCTATAAACCCAAAGAAATTTCTGATTGAACTACGCGTGATGCTGCACATTTGCATTCCCAAGCACACCTTTAGATATTCCTTCTTCAAAAAAATAAGTCTTGTTAGATATACTTTCTTAACAGAAGTGCAGATAATGGAATGTGTGAAATACTTGGCAAATTTCAGCTTGCTGTTACTCTGTGGTATTGCCTGCTTTCCTTTGTATTGTAGGCCAAGTTCTGTTAATTGATGCAAACCCTTGCTGAATGGTGGGGGGGGATTAACCTGTTGGTACCTATAGTCATGGTTCTGAGTTTGACACTGGAAGGTACTAAGACTGAGAGCAGTGAGAAATTAGATGACAGCTCACATTTAAAAATTTTGATGAGTTTTACTTTCTTGCAGAAAATTAAAACTAAAATCTCCATTTATAACTGAATATCTGCTTTGCCTCATTGTGAAAATATAGTCCTTACAGGTGTTTTTTTTTTTAATTCACATATTAAGAGTGTCTGGGAACACAATGCTCTTCTAATTGACCAAAGCAAAAAGATCAAGTAACTGGTAAAAATCAATGAGTTAACATGACAACTCCTGGTAACTTCTTTTTTTAATTGAGCTGCTGTGAGTAGAAGTTGTTTACAGCTGCATGTGTACATTCTGTTCAGAGTCTGATGGAAAGCCTGAGAGGTTATACAGAATCATAGAACTTACAACTGGAATAGCCTTCTCTTGTGAGGATGAAAAAAGAATGCTGCCTTGTTACCTGCGTATTCATTTTTGTGAAAGGAAGGTTAATATAACTTGAGAACATAGGTTCAATCCAGCACAAAACTGCAGGTGGTGAAAGGAAGGAAAATGTTATTCTCTGTTGCTGTAATTATTATCTGAATATTAAATTACATAAAAGTCATACTGTGTGGGACCCAATAACCCTGTATTAAGCTATCGAGATTACTGTTGTACATGTTGTGCAGTTGTCAGTTATTTAAATTATTTTGGATGTTTTGGTAGTGTATAGCTGTATTTAGTACTAGTAATAAATTATGAGATGTTCTTGCCTTGCCAGCATTTCTCGAGAGTAAGATGCTGATTTTTTTATATGATGTTTGTGCACAATAGCTTTTATTTTGAAAAAATTATTCGGGTCTGTATATTTCCAATGAACATTTACTCTCATCACATTTATCTATGTGAATTAATACCATCTCTAGAGGGATTATGGTATATTGAGCTTTTCTCCAACAAACTGGGAAGAGAGAACAGCTATATGTAAATTACAATTTGAAGACATGAGATTCTAGATCTCATATTTGTTTTTTTTTAATGATACTTGCAGCATTAACTACTACCCTAAACTAATTTAGGGGATTTTATAAAAAAGAAATATGGGAGCATATTGTGTTGCTTGGTAATAGAAATTTAAGTATTCTAACTAGTGTTAGGACTTTGAAGAAAATGTTCGGGGATGGAACTTGCCCTATTTGATTTTTTTTTTCTTCCCCCCTCCATGTCATTTCAGCCCAGCTGATGACAAGAACTGGGTCAGACTGCTAGCTTTACCACTGCAACTTAGTTGTGTAGGGTTTTTTATTTTTTATTTATTAGGGAATGGAACAGCTTTTACAGGGACAAAGAGAAATGAAATCACTTTCAATGAAAGAAAGAGGCCTCATTATAGCCACCAACAGCAGTTATTGACAGCTACACTTCCTATTAACAAGGAGCATTTAAGAGTTTGGCTGTTGGATCTTTGGACTTGATCTAATTTGCTAGCATTAATTAGTTTCTTTTGAGCACAGACACTTGGTGCTCACAGCTATAGATTTGGAGGACTAATTAGGACAGAAAATTGAACAGAATGGGGTAAGGCATTAACCTTCAACCATTACCAGCTGGGGCTCTGATAAAGACCACAGAGTCCAAATGCTCCTATTCATGCAAAGAGTACTCTAATGAATATCAATTTCAGCCAGGTTGCTGTATCCTACAAGCACTGTCTTAATTTTTATTCCCTTACCTGGTAGAGACTTTTATGTATAGATATAGAAATGATATTGGTAATTCAGAGCTCATAGGTAACAACCTTGATAGGTTGCCTATGTTTTGTCCAGTATTTCCATTTGGTTTTCTCATGTTTGAGATTTTATTGGTTTCTGGTTAAGATCCTATTTAATTTTTTTTTTTCTCTGCCCAGCATAAATATATTAACATAGCATAGATGTGATGCTAACAAATGCTGGTTTAAATAGAGGATGAATGCATGTTTTTAGATTATTGTAGTACATGGTAGTGATATCCATGACAAGAGCACTGACCAAGCTAACTACTGAAGGTTGAACAATAGGATTGCTTCTTTTGAAGCTTTTATGATGAGATACAATTATTATGTTGTGGTGTTCAGTTGGTGATCCAAATTTAGGAGGAAAACTGTTCTTTCAGATTGTGGGTTAATAGTGTTTTAACATCTGCAGAATGGAAGCCTTTTGTATATAAAGAAAGGAGAAAAACAATTGCCTTTGCCCTTTTGTACCACTTCTTGGATTATTGGAAGTGTTGGACTTGAAATTAAGATCCAGGATCATCAGTTGTTTCTACACTTTAGTTGTATCACTGCTCCTTGACAAACTCCCCATGAAATCTGGATCAGTGCTTCTCTCTTCATATGACTTCTGTACCTGGAAATTCGTTGCCCAGTGATGAGAAAAGTGTAAAAGTATTTTCATTGACATCCTTTCTTCAGACTTGTTTCTTTCAGGAAGGACTCTGGCATTAATGTTTATCCTGTGACTTTCGAATAAGTGAATCTGTTTGGGTTATGCCTGGTGTTTAGCTCTTTGAGGCTAAGGTTGCCTTTATATACTAATTATTTCCAGTTCTCCCCTGGTAAACTCTATACTGTTAGATTGAATGGTTTGTTCCATGTCTTAGGGTCCTGGTGAGGTCATTTTGGTGCAAGCTGTGAAACCAGAGAAATACAACCTTGCATGTAGCTGCTGATCTTGCGGTATTTTGTGGTACTTAGATCAGTCTTTAGAGAACCACTTTTGCTGACTGACTGTGAGGCGAGTGTCCATAGGGCAGCAGCCAGCAGATAGAGGAGACATGCTCAAGTTCTCCTGGTAACAAAAGGGATAGGCTAGGTTGGTTACTGTTGCAGGACCTTACTAATACCAGGTTTGTATCTTTTCCTAGACATTATGTACCGTATTTGCAGATTCTCATAGATTTCTTTCCCAACTGATACATTTTGATTCTTCCGTTTTAGTCATTCTTACCCCCAGCAAGTGAGGGCATCCTTAGATTTCTGCAGAGGTTTTTGTAGCCATTCATTGACGGTGCTGATAACCTACAGATACTATAGCTTGTGTATTGGATTATTACAGTTAATGATGTATTAAGAAGTTGCTTTGCAGTTTTGGATTATAAGCCCTTCTTAGATGCTACGTTCAACAGTAACAGCACTTTGTGTAAATAAACCTAATACTTTTAAGAGGTCATGCTATATTCCCTTTGCAGTGTATAAATATTTATATTGTATATGAATTATGAATATTACCCCGAGGTTACTTTCACACAGAAAATAGGTTATTTTTCAAGTTCTGAAGTTGGAATGCATTGGGTAGATACCATTAGGTTCAGCAGTGGAAAACAGAACTTAGTTTGGTCAAAAAGAAGCTACTGTGTATTCAGAAATACAATAAATAGCAACTTTTCAGATAGCCTACAAGGACTGTATTGACTTTGTAAAGAACGTAAGATATTCAGAGTAAAGTAATAGGAGAAAACTTCTGTCCACCATTCTTTGAAAACACATGAAGTTGCCAAGTGTATTTGCCAAAGAAAATTGCTCATTCAAATCACAAAAATTGAAATTAAGTATTAATTCCAGTTGAGCTAAATGGGCGTCAGAATGGTAGTTGCAGGTTCATCTCCTATGCTTCGATTTTATGAGGCAGTGCATTATGAGAGCTGTGGAAGGGGATAGACAAGGAATACTAGAGCTGTGCAGAGCACTGAAGGTATGGATGAGGCTTTACATTTATGATCAGGGAGCAAGAAAAACAATTTACGTGCTGGATTCTAGAATGAGAAGGATGCTAGTAAAGGCTTTGAAAGGAATCATGTAAGGGCTAGAAGGTGGTAATTCTGATGGGACAGAGAGTAGGAAAGGAACTTTCATTAGGAAGTTTGAAGAAGATAGTGTAGAAGAGCAGTGCATGAAAATTTCCCTCGGGTGGAGTGAACAGGTTCTTGTCTTGGTATCCACTGTATTGGGAAGGAGTTGAAATAGTTGTAGGCAATTTTGGACTCTAATTACGGTATTAAGGGATCTGCCTTCTTACCTTTTTCCTAAAGCGAGGTTAAAGAAAGGTTTCTTTAAGTCTGAAATGCCCTTTTTCATTTCTAACAGGATTTCCTTGTATGCATTTTATCGCATTTAATGTCTTGCACTTCATGGCCTTCTTTCTTCCTGTCTGTGATCCAGAATCTCTTAAGGAAGTATCTAGTCATTCTTGTTTTTCCTCCCGTTGAATATAAACTAAATATGCCTTTCAAGCCTCCAGATCAACAACATATTTTAAGGATACTTAAATAGTCTTTTATGAAACATTGAATCATACAGGGTGCTTATATATGTAAATTCACCATTACACTTCCATACCAGGCTTGATACAGATCTTGCTTCTTTTCTTGGTGACAGAAATACTCCATACACTTTGCTGTAATGGGATGCTCATGAAGTTAGTCAAAAAGCACTGCAAAGGTGTGGCTTGAGATGTAGTCTCACCCGTGGCTGTAGACAGTCAATCTAACCTTTTAAAAGTCATTTTATGGAGACAGCTTACGCTGGCAAAAAGGACTTCTGAATGCTATTGTTTAATGTGTGGGAAATGTATAGGAATTATATAATGTGGAAGCACATAGGAGAGAGTTGAAAGCAGGACTTCTTGATGCATGGATAGGTGTAACTGTGCTTTAATAGCATTACCTTCAATTCTATAAAGAGATTGTCAAGCCTGAGTGCTTTAGAAAATTACATTGGAGGCCGCATTTATCAAGCATAAGAGGAATGCAGGGCTGGAAAGGGGTTTTTAAAGACACTTTGGGACATCATCTTCTTCTGTGGCCATATCTAACATACCTGTGTTTGTCTTGTAATCTGATTAATGTTGAAACTTGAATAGACAGGCTGTTCCAATGCTTAATTATTTCTTACTAGTCAAATAATGTTTGGTTTTCTAAGTTTTGGGTTTTTATTAATGTCTAAACTAACTTTTCTTTGTATATCAAGCTATTGATGTTCTCATGTATTGGGCAGATTCTTGCTGGTGGTCTAAATAAAAGCAGCACTTTGTGTGGAAGAAATAGGACAATCAAATTTTAAAAAGATGAAAAGGGAAAATAAAAGGCTCATTCAGTAACCATCCTGAAAAACTGTTTCTACTGCTGAGTCCCTGAGATTGCAAAGGGAAGATGCTGGACCATGAGATTCTAGAGTTGTTTTCAGGAGCATGGCAAATTTAAAACAAAAACCCCAAAAAACCTGAATGTCATGATGTAAAAAAAAACACCACCACCAAAACCTTTTAAATTTACAGGGAGAACTAGTGCTTTCAGGTTGAAGAAAATGATACCTAGTAACCACAGTCTGCAACTTCAAATATTATACTTTGTTGCCCCTTTTTTTTCTGCCTTTGGGGTGATAATTTCCTACACTGAATCTGACAGCCCAGTCAAAACAATTCCTAAGACCATTGATGAAAAGTACTCTTATTTTTTTTCTGGTGAAAGTAATCTTGTCATTCCTTCTCTGTCTTGGTTTCCTCCTCTTGTTTCTTTGCTTTGTGTTTTCTGATCTGTTTCTGTTTTTTAATGCTCCTTCTTAATGTATATATACTCTCTGACTTACAGTGTGCCTTCTGGTCATTGTTTAAGGACCATAACGAAAGTATATTCTAGAGATTGCTGAAGAAATTGAGCTGCTAAATATGGAAAACCTGTGTGTTACAGGTTTTGCACAAGCATTCATTTGTCCTTGATACCCATCCTGGGTATTGCTGGGATATAGTAACTTGGAGAAGATGGTACCTGGCTTGTGTGTCATCATTTCCTACCCCAACAGTGCAGCTTGCACAAAGTTTGAATGTGCAGGAAATGTCCCTCCTATTTCTTTCCAGATTGCAGAGCACCTCAATGAGAGAGATACTTGAAAGCAAAAGTCAGCACCGTTCAAGAAACATAGGATGCTGAGTGAGACCCAGTACAACAGGGCAAGCACACGGACTGTCAGGGATTCAAATGGACATGTTTCTGGGAAGTTGAGGACAAAATTCTGCAAGGCCATAATGTTTACATTCTTATTTCAAGGCACTGTTCTGCTTTATTACCTTAACGTAGGCTTTGACATGCATCTAGCTAATGAACAGAAAGTTACCATTGCTTTCCATAAAATATGGAAAAGAAGATAAATAAAAGAATGTATGCTGTTTGGGGTTATATAATCAAAGTTCTAGTTTTTAATTAATGAAATTGTTAAAATTACTATTTAATTTATTAGTAATTAAATAAATAATTAATCTTTAACAGGGCACTAACAGAGCTCAGAGCTTCTGTGGTGTCTTCAATGACTTCTATACAATGTCTGATGTTTAATATATTTTATATTATCTACATCTAATGATGCTTCATTATTGTTGAGTAATAGTATTAATGGTTCTTCAGGTTTCTTTTTTAATAGAAGTGTCCTTATCTTATACTTTTGAAAAGTGTTCCTGATTTAACTAGTGAGAAAATAAAAAGCTATACACGTATATGGTATTTTTATTTTATACATTTAAAATAGCTTGAGAAAGTTTTAACTCCTTTGTGGGGAGTGAGAAAGGTTTAGAAAAGAATCCTCTTACTTCAGCAAGGCTATTGTGTAAGTTAATTTTGATATTCTTCATCTGTTGAGTAACTATGAAACTTCAGAAGTTTTAAAACAGAATGCTGTTGAGGAGTCTGTCTTCTTTACTCTGCCATACTGTGGCACTGACTGTGCATAAACTTTTTGAAAAATGTTTATTGTCGGGCAGAGAACACTTACATAAATTATGACCCCAAAAAATAATTTTTGCACTTCTATAGAAGGAAGATACTTGCAGAGTTGGCAACTTTTGCTTTAGCTGCATTCTCCCAACAGACTAAAAAATCAGATTCATAATTCTGGTCTCATCTTTTTCTCTTCTGCTCTTGCCATTTAAATATCAATTCAGGAAAACATGGCGTGTGATTTTTTTTTTTTTTTTTTTTTCTGAGCTAAATATGCTGGTTCCATTCTCTTCTAGATAACTACTTATATATTCAAATATGCATTTTACGTACCTGAATGTAATTAGTTTCTCATTACCGCTATTGTTAATGAAAGGTAGGATTCCATGTTGGATTTTTAAATGCAAAATTTATTATTGTCTCTGTGGAAATCTGCTGGATTGGCATGACTACAGAATGAAGTTCTCTTCTAAATCATAACTAGTTTTGCTTAGGAAACCAATGCAACAGTTCCCAGGCAATTCTATTACTGCAACCTAATTCTGATCTCATGGTCTTACTCAAGGCTTGTAATTCCTGGAAGTATTTTAGCTTTGGGGTGTAAGCTTTGGGGTGTAAGCAATGGTGTCAGTGCAGTGCTGTGTGTTCCAAACTTGATGTTCCTTCTCTCCGTTGCCCCAGTGTTTTGAGTTGCAGTGGCATAACTTGCCTGAAAGCTAACCTGGCTTTTCTAGTGAGAAGGAGAAAAAAAAACACCTCCGTGAGTGTGCTAAAAGTACTTAAAGGTAATTTAATCCTAATTTAGTAATATTTCAGGTCTGCCTAGATGCATTTCACATAAAGGGTAAATTGT
Organism: Hemiprocne comata; assembly: GCA_020745705.1. NCBI lineage: Eukaryota > Metazoa > Chordata > Aves > Apodiformes > Apodidae > Hemiprocne > Hemiprocne comata. The sequence goes on from CM036587.1 coordinate 42,880,774, forward strand.
AAAAATGACTGTAAGTGCTTTATGTGAAGCAGGTGGAGTTCTCTAGTTTCTAATGTAATATAGTCAATGTCTTAAGTTTGATTACAAGGTTGATATACTAAAGCTTAGGTTCTACCATGTGCTATGGCCATCCAAATAAAGAGATATAGTAGTAACCAGTCTTCCATGTGTCCAAACCCTAATCAATTGCACAGTAACTTTTTACTTGGGCAGGTTTTGTACTAACAGTTCTTAATCAAGTCTCTAAGCCTTGGCTGAATTTGTGGCAAAAAGTCAGAATGTTCACTTAAAGCTTGTTATATTTCAGGCAATCAGACGGTTCAAATCTGAGTAAGAAATAGTGTGTAGCCCCTCCCTTCTGCAGTCTTTCAAAGTTCCATTGGGGTAGCAGTTACTTATTACTGTTCTGCAGTGTCCAGAGAGGAGACCCTTGTGAGTGGAGCACCAGCCTTGGAGATTTGTGTCAGCTCCTTGAACTCCCCCTTTACCATATTTTGTTAAGTTAGGTAGAATGGGAGACATTTCATCCCAGTTCTAGTAATCTGAAAGTTACGTCTAGTCTAAACCAGTCATCCTGTTTAAATCTCTTAGGTGGGACCCAAATGTATTTTGGAAGTACCTTGCACTCTCTCTGTTTTGTGTCAAGGCAAAAAGAAGGAGAGCACGTGTTTCCAGAACCAGCTCTAGGTGAGACATGTAAATTTTAGGTGGCTAAAATTAGGTGAATTCCACTGGAAGTAATTCTTAGTCTCTATTCACACATGTAAATGAGGATAAGACCATATATGAAAGAGACTGTCATGGTCAATACATATGTGGCATTGCATTGGTATGCATAAAGCAAGGATGGCTATGCTATGAATTTTTGGTAGGGTATTTGATCTCCTGCAAAAGCCATGCAGAAACCCTTGGACTTTGTGAGCATTTGCTGAGGATTCCATTGAGCTGTTTTTCACTCCCTGTCTCGGGTTGTTTCCACATTGCTTGGAGTCCCACTGATTTGTTAGTGTCTCCTCTAATATCAAATACCAGCGTGTCTGCAGGTTCTGTGCAGATGTGGACTGGCAGGATAGTAAGTGCCTATCAGCTCCCACCAAGATTTGGTGGAAAGTAGGGGAAAGGCAGTTGATGCCTGCTACTTCTTTACAAGCAAGGCTCAGCTTGACACAGGAGTTACTAATTTTACAATTTGGGGTAAACACTTGGAATCAAGTGAAGGTTTTTACTTTTATGGCCCAAATTACTTTCCTTTTTTTTTTCCTTTCACCACTAGCATCAGTCCTAGACTCTGTTTGAAGAATGAAGAGTAAATGGAACTACTTGCCAGAACTAGAGTAATTTTACATCTTTCTTTCTGTTTCACCCTTTTTTTATTTTTGTCCCCAAATACTTCTGATATATAAAGCTGAAACTGAATTATGTAGGGAAAACAGGCAAATAATCCCACCAGTATAAACTTAAATTCATAATTCTGAGACTTGAAACCTGCTGTACAAGAAAACAGATGCCACGCAATAACTTAATACTAAGCTGAATAATAAACAAGATGTATTGTTAAAGGTCTTTAATGCAAATAAAGTGATTTCAGACGTTCATATGCTTGTTTTCTGTCGTTGTTAAAATGAGGCCCTTGCGTGTGTTTTCTTCATTGTTCTCTTTTACACACATTTGAGCTTTGTTGGGTTGAGAACTCAGCCTCTGGTTGGGCACTGGTGATTAACTTACACTAAATGGGCAGCAGTAATGTGATTTGAGAATGAAAAGGATTCATTTCTTTTAAATGAGGGGAAAAAACCCAAGGTTGAACGAAATAGTTTACATAATCTGTAAACTAGTTAAGGAGCTGAATATTTATGCAGGTTGAAATTGAAGCTTAGTTGCCCTCTAGGGGTTTTACATTAATACAGCATATGCTAGCTTTTGGGTGTTGTTTTTTTTTTTATCCTTTCAGAATAAAGGTGAGAGAAGTCTTTGGAAAAACTTACAAACTGACAAATCTGTAATGGTGGAGGCATGTGCATATCTGCATTCAGTGAGTGAAGCTCATTTAGTTCAGAATACAGAAAATAGTTACCAGATTTTTAGCCAGGTTATGATCTTGTAATTTCAGTGTACCAATGGAGAAGGTACTCACAGTCATTCAGTCATAGCACGGGGAGGTCCCAGCCAGCAAGGTCCTTGTGGAGAAGTCAGTATACACCCCAAAGAGCTTTCAGACCTAAGTAGACAATGAAGACAAAAGGTTACACAGAGATGTAATGGTGGTGCTGAGAAGGCCACGGTAATGGCATCATTAAGACCTCAGTTCCTGCTTGTGTCCTAGCCACTGAATGCTGCTTTGAACTCTTAGTGTCCTCAGCTACCACTGGCTCTAATGCACAGGGGTCTTCTGTCACATTTGCCTCAGAGCAGCTTGAGCCCTGTTTGTGGATCCTGTGACTGAACTTGTTATAAACTTGTTTCCCCTTTCTGTTGTCACTGTTACTGACTGTCTCCTTCCTTAGAAAGCAGTTGACAGAAATTGAGTAGTTCTTGTTTGTTTGGGTAACATATGATGTTTCATAGGAAGTATCCTCACGCTGTAGGAAGAAATATGACTAAAATTGCTTCTAAATGAAAGCCACATGCATATTTCTTCTCATCTAAGCTTTTAATGTCTCCTTTGCTAATCGTTTTGTAGCAAATATATTGCTAGTATTTGTTTGGAGAATTGCTAAATAAATTCTTTAAAGTGCAGTTGTTCTTCTAAATATGGAAAACACATCTATGTGATTATTTTTCTTGTTTCTTTCATAACAGTGTTGAGACTATAACTCAAAAATATTTTTGCATCAGAAACAAGATACTTGGAGCAGGCAGGCTAGGTGCAGTTAAACAAGCACCTCCTGCCAAACTTGAGTCCATGTGTGCATAAAGCTTGCGGAGCACAGTATAGTTGACTGTCAGAAGTTAGAGCACTATCCTTAAGGCTTCATTATACCAAACTAAGTCTGGATTTGTGCCAGTAAAGTCTATGGTGTTATACAGATTTTTATGCCATTTGCCCATTAAGCTTTACACTGAAGAACAGTTCCTCTTTTGAGGGACTTTCATAGCTGACAAAAGAGTTCCTGGTATGTTTTAGTTTGCTTTGTGGATTTGTCAAAAGCTTGTTTGTAAATCCTCTGTCTACAAGTATTTCATTTTACTGTCTTCAAAGTTATAACCTTTGCTATGGAAAAGTGGCCTCATCTCAATTTCTCTAGAATCAGGTCTATTACTACAACCCCTTATACACATGCAATGCTTTGGCCTGGTACTGTTTGGTATCAACAGCCAGTGGTGTCACAGAAGTATCAACTCTGTTGTATCTGCTGTATGTTTGGGCATGACATCATGGCTTCAACCTGCTGCTTCCTTGTCAAAACCAGTGACTTTATCAGCAGCGCTCCATGTCACAGTTCTGCCTTCACCTGCTCTCTGATGTTTTATGGCCATGCCCCAGCTGCCAGGGTAGTAAATGGTTCCTGGAAGCTCTGCATCTGACCAAAAGACATGGTAGGCTAGAGGAGAGGGTGAAGTGGTTGTTTTTTCCACCCTTCTGGGAGGGTTCCCCTCTGTGAGTAGAAGCACCTGAGCTGATTGGTATCTTTATGCAAGCTTTTGATCCAGAACAGAACTGCTCTGTAAGTACAGTTGTAGTAAGCTGCTGGTCTTGCGTTGTTCTGGATAGCATTGCCCTCATCTGTGTTCAATTTAATGTCTCTGTAAGGTTTGAAGAAAGCATGTATTACTAGTGTGGGGATGGTTTGTGGCATGGGGAGATTCCTGATCAAGGGGAGACTCATAATCACCCTGTTCCTGCATGGCAGAGTGCAGTGCTCACAGCTCTAGGACCCAAACAAAATACTGAGTTGTAGAGCCTTGTCATTTGGAAAAGCTTTTGTGCAACAGTTTCAAAGATACAGGAAGAGTAGTGTGATTTGTTATTTGCTGTCTGATATTCGGTCCTTTTTAGGTATTTGGTTATCACAGCCATTTATTTACAACAATTTAAAGAAGGTGGAATAGAATACTGTTCAGTTACAATGAAATTTCCAGATCTTGCTAGGCTTTGGTAGTACAATTTCCTGTCACATCGTTAAAACTCATCTCTTCAAAATCATAACGTGAATTGAGAAGTCTGAAATTCTGACTGCCAACCTCATCAATGATGCACTTTGTTTTGAAAAAGTAATTGTAGATATTTTATCACACTGTGGCCACCATTGTAAAGGATCACGTTCCTCTTCAGTGTGCAGTTCAGAATACAGACACAGCACAATTTTTTTCTTTTTTTTCTAAAAAAATTGTGCTTCTGGTTCCATCATCCTTACAAATGCTGAATAGTATTCAGCAGCAATTCTTCCCACACCTCCACACCAGCATATGCCGAAGGCTAGGAATTTTTGGAAAAAGAGTGAGGCTGAAAATACACTGCAAACTAAGATAAAGTACACGGTAGCCTGTTTTGGAGATGCTGGAATGATGAGTGGGAAGGGATATAGGATAAATTGTGACCTGTAAGGGACAGTCACTTCCTATTTTAAAAGAGCAAGAGTGTATTAATCTTAAATATTGGAACCTTGTTGGAGTACCCAGAAGGCCTGAAATGTAATCCCTATTCTGTACACCCCATCCCACCTCTGCTCTCCAGCTGGAGCCCAAAATACGTTTTACTTTTGCTTAGAGGGTATTTTGTTTCATTCGGAGGAGGGAGAAATAGTAACAGCAACAACCTTCACTATGGGAACTTTGAGTTAAAATCATACTTTTGGAAATACAGTAAATGGAATGGAGAGGGGGGGAAAATATTGCCGAAGCAACATGCTGTAAATTAGAGCTGGTGTGATGGTGGAGAAGCTGTGCAATTGCTTCTTCAAGAGTTACATAAATGACCTGCTCTATCTCCACCGCGTGGTAGAAGGACATTACTGCTATTTCTGCCACTCAGTGAATCTTTTCTAAATAGATTTATTTTTTTTTTAACTTTGAAGCTCAGCTAAGGAGTCAGTCACTGCGGGACAGAGGGAGGGGAGTGTTGTTTCTTTTAATCCTCTGTTATGCTAACTTCTCAGCTGTTCCTGAGTGGCTCAACAGCTCCCGAAGGAGGTGGGAGAGTAAGCAGCAGTGAGGCCACTGTGCAGCTCAAGCTGGATGCACTTGTTGAGATAGAAGGAGGCAGTGACAGACAGTAGCCATGGGGGAACTTGCATTTGTTCCAGTTCTGCCTCTTCCAGCGCCTGGTACGGTAACGCTTGATGTCAGGGATACTTACTGCAGGATGTGAGGAAAATTAGATCAAGTCAGTCTTCAAGGAAGCAGTTGTTTAAAAACAGAGCAATTTAGCTGGGTGGGCTTTACCGGGAACCTTATATAAAAGACAGTGCTTGTACTTGACAAGAACTTTTCTAAAACAAGTATCTTTAGTAGACAAATAATGATTTGCCAAACGAAAGTGTTTATCAGCAATGTGTTTACTTTGCTTAAAGGAGTTGTTTTATTGTGATTTAAATGGGAAGAAAGAGATCTGCTTTTCTTGACAAATCTGCCTGAATAGCCCAGCACATTGTTATCTTTGAGCACTTAAATCTGCCTCACCTGACGAAGTACAATCACTGCAAAGCCTTAGACATAACAGTTGTACATTTGCTAGTTCTCCCCTGTCTTCTGAGGACATCACCCTCTTCTTTGTACTGCTGTGCTGGGGGTAGTCAGAGGCAGGAGGACTTGGATTTTAGCTCTGAAAGAGCTGGGTTGCTGGCACTTCGTAAATATGTCAGTGTACTGTATTTCTGTGTGTTTGGGATAAAATAAACATCTGTATGTGTGTATACACACACACACACACAGATATATATACGTGTGTTCACACACACATCAAAAATGCTGGAAAATCTGGGAATCCAGGATGGGAAATAAGATCAGGTCAAGCTTGTGCCCACTACATTAAATCTAACAAGTAGATATTTCTCTGCATCATCTGTTCCAAATCTCCATTTGCTGTTGAAGTCCAAGTTCTGTTGAAAGTCTGGTGACTAAAGGAATATTACCAATAAATTGTGCCTACCACAGCATTTTGTCAGCATTCAGCAATAGTCAGGAAGATACAATCTGACATTTAAAGGTGTATTTTTTTTAAGAATCTGCATTTATGGCTCTGTAATTACTTAGGAAAACATTCTCCCTAGTCAATGTTTACATGTGCATTCAGAACTCTTGTAAAACTGAAAATAACTGTAGTCTTTCTACCCCTTGTACCCCCGAAGTAATTTTCATCAGGTCTCATGTGTGTAGTACTGATATAGAAAGGTAGAAGTGAGGAGACCTGACCTGTTCTTGTCCAAGTGGCAGAAAGAAGAGCTGCTGAAAATACCATGAGATTGCATGTGTATATTTTTTCCAGAACTCTGTTTGTTTCACTCTAATTACTTTAATCTGGCATATTTTTGTTATCTGTTTTAAGTATTTGTCTATTTTTTATTAGTTGTGCTGGTCAGGTTGGCTTGAATTGCCATGTCTGACTGCATTCCTCAGTCTTTTTTTTTAAAAAAAAAAAGGAAACAACTTTTCTCAAACTTGCTGCTTTTCAGTTTCATTCAGTGTCCTTTAGTGCTCATTATGAAGTTAAGAGGAGAAGGTCCAACAATCTGCTGTGTCCAAATGCAGATTAATTGGGACAGACAGAAGTGGGTCCCTGCTGGTGCATGGGGTTGCTGAATATACCTCTGACAAATATCCACAGTTCTCAGTCTGAATGGAAGCAAATTTTAGATTGCCGAGCATGTTTAGTTTGAAGACTGTTGCTTCTAAGCAAAGATAGATTTACAGAGCAACCAACCCCTAATAAAGAAAAAAAAACATTTTTGGTCTGCACAGGGTGCCTTTCCTCCCTTCTACTTTGGCCTATTCTACAGCCAGCTGAGGGGTGCTTTTGCATCAGTATTTTGAAAACTTGCTAATGAAAACGCATCCGTGGTATGAAACAACCACAACTGCAATAGTTGGGACTTCAGCAAGACCTAGGCAAGCCAGGGCATATGTTGATGTTGAAAGAATTCAGACTAGCATGTGCCTTTTAGGTATTTGGGTGTTTTTTTCCTCCTCCTTCCTCCTCTTCTCTTGGAGGCTTGTCAGTTTAGACCCACTGTGCAAGTGATCATAAAGGTTTTGAAAGGCATGTGAGAGCTTTATGCTTCAAGGTATGAGCCAAGCTTACAGTTGATGGAGGTTAGGAAGAAAATGTTTTTCCATAATGTGGACTTCATGGCATCTTTTTCTGAAGCAGTTGCTACCAGCTTCTGAGAAAGACCGTATGTGGGACAAATGGGCCCTTTGTCTGATTCAGTATGTTATTTTCTCATCTCTACTGTAGATGTCCCCTAAAGCAAAGTCTTTGGATTTGTTTCTAGGATATTGATAACACATATTCTTTACCTTGAGGCAACGTGTTAGAGAAACAGTTTCTAGTGTTCTGGGAAACATTCTTCCTCTGCAGATCACGGCTGTTCTAACTGCTTTCCTGACAGTTGTCTCCTGCTGGATGTTCACCTCTTGATCTCGAGACCAGTGACTTTTCAGCATTTCTTACTGGAGTGCAAGGGATGCTGTAGTCTACTGGAGGATCCTCTCTTTGCATTGTATATTTTAAGACAAAGCTGTTTTTCCATGCTGAGAATGCCCTGGAAAAGACTGGGCAGGAGCAGAGATCTTAAACATAGTGAATATCCCTTCCCTAAAATTCCTGGAATCTTCTCTCCTCCCCAGTCCTGTGTTGTGTGATACTAACTATTGATCCTCTGTCCTAGGACAGATGCTTCCAGCAATATGTTGGAGCTACAAAAACTGAAATGGAGCAGCTTTTTGAGGGAGTGGTGGTGGGCAGGAAAATGGAAAGTACATTGTTATTTTTGTGTTACAGCAAATGAATATTTTTGGAGACAAAGTATTTGATCTGATAACAGAGGTTCACTTGAAAGAATAAAGGTTATTTTATGTCAATTTTCTCTTTGCCCTATATAAGATGCATTTAATTATTTCATGCTATATCCCTCTACTCAAATCAATCTGTCTTATATATATTGTTGCTCAAATTAGAATAATTCTTTAATCAGCTGTGTTATGCATGCTGTAGTAGACTAGGATAGGAAAGCTACCCCTGGCATACTGACGATGCATGTATTTTATTTGTTACTGTAATTTAAAAGTAAAATCAGAAATATTGATTTCTACTTGACTGGAGAGATGATTTAGTTTGAATATCAGACTGATCTTAATCAGGTGAGAATTAATTGAGTTGGAGGTATTAGATATTCCGTGATGTTAACTGAACCATGATCAATCTACAGAGAAGCTTTCTTTTGTACTGTGTTGGAAATATCAAATAGCTCATACCCTACATGTATAACAATCTTTTCATGTTCATCCTACTACTTCCTCTGGCTCATTAAATGCACCAGTAATCTGTTTTGTGCATACTGAGTAATCTTCAAAGTAACAAGCTAATAAATAACAGTTTAATACCAAATTAAAAGCATAATCACTTCACCATAAAACGTTGCTGATAATATTTTTTTTACACATTTTACAAACACAGATTTAAAAATTTGATCATTATTTACGTTTTAAAGGGGACTGTTTCCTCCTTCCACCATCACCCCACAAATCCCCATTGTTCCTTGGGCATCTTTTCTTCACCCAGTGGTAGAGCTCAGGGAATGACCCAGACATTGGACAAAACTATTTCCTTTTTTTTTGTAAAGAAAAAAAACCTTAGCACAGGAATAGATCATAAGCCTGGTCTGGATCATGATACAAGCTTTTTTTTATTTTAAGAGTGTGATAGCAGTATCATAAGTGTTGAGAAAATATAAATGGTGAGATAACACCTCTGTAGGACTTTCTCTTAAGTAGTAAAATTGTAAAGTCTTTAAATAAACTAGAGTCAGACCTGAGAGGATCAATTTATCTTGATAATAGAGAATGTTTCATTTATTTTGTATACAAGAACATCTGCAAAATAGAGACATAATTATGATTGATAAAACCACAGTTCTAATATTAAATGAATTGCACAACACTTTGCAATGTTGAGTCAATATGAAAGTGCCAAGTATTGTTGTAATCTGAATCTGCAAAAAATGAGCTTTCAGAAATAGCCGTCATGCTGCACACAGTTTGTACACTGAAAATAACAATGATGGTCCCTTGGCATTGTTACATCAACACAGTTTCCATGCAGCTGGTTGTCTGGAGATAAGTCCCAAGCATTTTTTGTTCCTCTCTTGCTTTGCACATGGAAAGACCTTCGTATTTGCAGAAATAAATAAATAAATGTCTAATATTTTTAAATATTTGAAGTAAAAAACAAACAAACCCTACTTTTAAAAATCCCCTAAAAATATAAGCTGCTAGCTAGTTGTTCCCCTTTGTTAAATCACAAAAACATAAAAACTTCCTGTTTATTTTTAATGCTTGGGCAGGGTGTTAGAAGTTCTTTTCCTGAAGTCTTTCCTTTACACATCTGCAACTGAAACTTTTGCAGTCCAACACACTGATTCTGCCATTTCATTTCAAATGCAGCACAGTGTAGAGACCAGCCCACCTGTGTCCTTGGGGGTAGAGGGGGGTTGCAGGTTACACAAAGAACAATTCCATCTTAAATACGGTGCTTTGGTTTTGTTGTCCACTGTTTGTTTGTAGGTCTGCAGAGACTGAGATTAAGAATGTTAAATTTAACCTTATCTGGTTTAATGGCGTGGAAAAAAATAATTATGTAGCAGAGCTGTGACTCTGTATTTTGCCAGATGTTGTTTTTTCTCTTTGAGTCTAAACGCAACAAGTTTTTATTTTCATTATATAGGAGCAAGTAATTCTTGAACCTGAGATATGTTCTAAGATAAAAATGGGCAGTACCCAGGCTATTTATTTCCTTTTTTTTAAATTATGACATGTGTACCAGGACATCTGTTGGAGGATCCCCACCAACTTTGTTTTAACTAGCTTTCTAGTGACATATTTGATCTTCTAAAATTTGAAAGTCAACACTTTAATATGCTGATTATTGCATATGTCTCTCTGACTGCTTGGATAGACAGGGAAATTATTTGTCCAGTCTTTAGTCTGAGATAAGTGAACTGTTACTCAGTTTCGCTTCAGTTTTCATCTGCTTCCCATATTATTTTGTAGTAAAGTTATAAAGCAAAGTTGGGGGAAAAAGCTATTAAAAATACTGAAGAAAAACATTATTTTTAGATACAATTTTTCAAGGGATTTATGTGGACTGCACAGATCTCTGTTAACTAAGGTCTTTACTGTGTCAGCTTCTAGCTAATAAAGAGCCCTCAATAAAAGAGTGCTCTGTAGCTTAAAGCAGTTCTTACTCAACCCTCAACTACACTAAGTAATTGTCAGGTATTAAAAAATAATTCTTGATACCTCCAGCATTATTTACTGGAGACTCAGAATAGGATTTTTATAAAAAATCAAAATGTGCATGTCCAGACAGCATTAGAAATAATTTCTGAAGGCTTTTAAAAACTTTTTTTTCTATTGTTCTGCAACCTTACTTGTGCCAGGATCTTCAAGAGTAGCTGTTTTCCTCTTGTTGTCCATGTCCTGCTTTTTCAAGTAGGTAAGTTGAGATAGGGAGACCCAGTGGAATACTGCTCTTGAATCCTGGGCAGTTGGATATCTGAAGGTCCCAGGAACCAAACTCAGCAGCTGCTCAGGGCCTGAGATGTTCTCAGCTGAAGAGTCAGGCTGTGGAAGGGCTCGGCCACAAAGCCCTCATGTCAATCCCTGAAAATCATAGGAGCTAAGTGGTCTTCCAATCACAGGCAGATCACCTCTGCATGCTGTAGTTAGCAGGTGAGAACTGGCAAAACTGAACTGTGTTGTATTCAAATATGGTTGTTCAGCTGTTGTTCAGTTGAAAGCAGACCTTTATCTTGGCAAAGATACTGTTTGGCCTTACATACTTGGCTGATTTAGAGAAGGTACTAAATTGCAGGCTTGCTTTAGCAGTTAAAATCTCTACGTGGCTGTAATGGCCAAAAACTAATGACAGTTAAAATTCTCAGTGCCCAGAACTCATTTTGGATTTGCCTTACAACAGAAGTGCAAAGCTTTCTTTGTGAAAGAGGGGAAGAAGACAAAATCTGGCCTCGAATTAGTGATGAGCTGTTCAGTGAACTATTTCTGAGCTGTGTCCTCGAGAAGAGTTCTTCGCTCAGTGTGCGTCCCCTTAGACACAGCCTATGGCACAGAGAAGAGCCTGTGGGGATAACCTATGTCAGATATGATGTCATGAACCATAACTGCTGCAGGTGAAAGAGGGGTCCATAGCCAGTTTCCGTGGTAACTGGTAGGCACCTGCAGCTCTTTGACGCAGTGCTGGATCTGTCCTTATCTGTGCGTAGAGCATTCAGTGATGGACATATGTAGCTGTCCTGGCAAAGCCTCAGCAAGGTTTGTTTTGTGGAGAGCAAGGTTTTTTTCCCCTTTCTAACACAGCATTTTCACTCCTTTTGCATTGAGCTCCATCCCTCATTTTATTTAGCTTGCATTTGTAAATACTTGGGATAACTTTTACTGTTTGTTTGAAATGTTTCTGTTTGGTTGCATTCTGAACAGAATTTACAGACTCACCAAAGTTGCGTCCAGTTTCGCTGCTGCCTGAGGTTTTTTTTGGTAGCTTGCTACTTCCAAGGAGAAATAAGACATTAGATCTGTCCATGAGCTTTTTAAAGTCATGGAAAGCCAGTTGCTAAAGTCGTAAAGATTGGATGATGCTCAGGGTTTCTGAAAGATCGATTCTGATCTGAAAGAGCAATTGTTCTTTGTATCACATGCAATATCAGGAAGCAGGTTCATTTGAGTGTGAGACTGGGTTCCTTAGCGTTCTGATTGCCACTTGTAGCTGCTAAAGTGTTAAACTACAATGGGTTTGTAATCAGATCCTGTGCATCCGCTCCTTTTGTGGTATCTTGCTAGCTGAAGCTTTGGTCTACAATGCAGATACTGCTAGAGTGAGGAATGAGTGGTGATTGTCAAGACGGAGATTAATTCTTGGTTTGAGATTGTATCTGGAACTGTTGTGCACTATTTGCAAGATTATTCTCCAAACTAGTAGTTCTGTAACACTCTTCCTGCCGCTCAACCTTGAGAGAGTTTGTTTCACAAAAGAGTTGTGAGCAAGACAGGTCATAATTGAAATGAAAACAATATTCTCTAGACTCCTGTAAGGTTTTTGGTAAACGTTTATAACTAAACCTGTCTGGCACCGCAGTCCTTTCATGACTGCCAAAGGGATTTAAAGTGCTGGAAGTAAGAGGAGAGAGGTATAATCAAGTTTTGTGCGCTCATATGAGGATGCTTGATATTCTGTAACCTGCTCCTTTCACTCCCTCTGTTTGTTAAGCATCAGCAATGTTAAAGCTAGATAGGTGGGAGCAGTTTTATCACTTTGCAGCAGTGCCCCGCTGCAAGTGGGGCCTTCTGGAGTCAGGGAATGCTTTGCAGTTGCAGTTCAGGTTTTGTTCACTGGGACATCACACCTTGAACTAATCAAGACTGGTGAGTTAACAAGTGAGAGGGACCTCCTGTTGTCTTCAGTGTGTTTTTTATTTCACAGCTTCCAGAAGGAATGATTGCAACAACAACAACAACAAAAAAAACAAACAAAAAAACAGCACAGCACTTAAGGAAGTGCCTGTAGAGAGCAGAAATCAAACTGGTCACTAGACAAACCATAAGGCTTCACAGGCTTCTGGTGTTTTTCCCAGAAAGACAAAGGACATTTTTGAAACATGATAATAGGTATGATTTTTCTGGGATGCTGATGTAGGGACATTCAATGCAAACAGTCCAGGAAACGAGGAGAAATGTCAGATTCACCTTTAAAAGACAAAAAACCATTTTGATAATGTAGTAGCACACTTCTCATATTGTTCTGAGCTTACATGGCTTTGTAAACTGCAGCTATTCGAAGTATCCTCAAAATTGTGCATGTGTATTTGTATGATTTCAGGTCTAAATTAAAACACATACCAAACAGTCTTAGAAACTGAGTATGGTTGTTAATAGATACCTTTGAGCACAAATGACGGTGTCTTCCCAACTAGTAATTAACTGGCTAATTTAAGCGTATTTTTTGCATACTTTTGTCTGGTACATCTTCACGCAGCGTATGGTGGTGTTACTGTGTAATGTTAGGTGCTGTGTTAAAGGACGTTTTAGGTGTTCATCAATAATATGTTCAAAGTAGATGATGTCAGTTCTTTGCAAAGTTTTGCAAAGATACGCGTAAGTTTGGCAGTGTAAGGACACTTCGGATTGTCATCAATGCTTTCAGCAAATAGTAATTTTTTTTCTAAGTTACTTTATCAAAAGCCTAATTAATATACCTATGGGCATGCAGATTGGTGTCACCTGGGGGTTGCTTGCAGCTGTTGGATCACTTTCTCCTTTAAGTCTTTGTTAGCAGTGTCCAGGATGCTAGAAGGTGGATTTTGTTCCAGTAAGGTCAACAGATGCTTTGTGCCTGTTTCAGTGGCCATCTGCTATGAGCAAAGGACAGGATTGCTGCTTTTGCAGGCACAAATCCATGTTTTCTTGTTGATTTATATTTTGATGTAATGGAATTTACATCATCATACAGAATCAACAGTTACTTAGTAGGCAAATCTGAAACTTCAGCTAAATGTCATGTAAAGATAGAAGGACAGGTACAGGAACTATGCTGCAGTTGGTGTGTTTAACAGTCCTGCCCGTATTTTCTTCAGCTTCTTACAGTACGCTGAAAGAATGGAATTGATACAAAAATTGTTCTTCCTATAAATATTACGTACCTGTGCACTGTGTGCAAAAAGGGGAAGATCCTAGTGTAAGCACATGAAGTACAAGGTTTGGGACAAAACAGAGAGCAATGCATTGAATAAATATACACATATGATATTCAACGTGCATATACTGAATGTGTCTACATATACATTGAGTATAGATAATGGGATTTACCCTTCATATGATGTAGCATGAAGTTTTGGTGTTACTGGATTAGCTGTTTTTCTAAAGATGTTGGGAATATAACAATTTCTGTATGCCCTACATTTGCTGGATATTAAATCACTTCCAGGAGAAGAAGAGGAGAAATGGATGGAACTCTGGAAGGGGACACAGTAGATCTGACTTTGTTCTTGACCTGACTACAGGTTGAGCTTGGACAACTGGCTTTCCCTCTATGTATCTTTCTTTTTCCACCTGTTAAACACAGATGATTACTCACTCAGACCCCTTGTAAGAAAACAGTTTGAACTCTCCTGATAGGAATAACAGCTAATTCTTACCTAGTTCTGTTATTTAGTGAAACATCTGTACAGGGTGCTGGTAACAATGAGACATAATTTTAGTTACTCCCGGATAAAAAACACACCCTTAACCATGTCTTCGTGTCCCTTCCAGACCCCAAAGCTCTTTCTGTTTCAGTGTCTTATTGACTTGTTTTTAAGTCTCAAGACATTAAAGACTGAAAAGGTACTTTCACTTCCTTGAGCAAGTGGATGCAAGATTGTTTCTCTTGGGAGGAGACAGATCATTGTCTCTCCTCCCTTTTATATTCTCTTGTTTTTAAATGCCAGAGATCATAATTCCAGAAATGTAGACAATCATCAATATTTTTGTGAGCAATGCTCTTTACTAACCATTTGGACTTCGAAGAAACTTTGTATTGAAGAACAGCTACAGGCCACCACGACACAACGCTGAGAAGGCAGCAGTCCTTCTTGGACCACTGTAGTGCCATGAGTACAACCTGGCACTCCCAGCTGAAAAACTGCTGGCTTTCTCTTTGCACTCCTAGGACGAGAGTTTTTTAAAACTCCAGGAGAGAACCATGACCTCACAGTTTCTTATCTCGTGTCCCAAGGGTACCTTCATAGGAGGTGACTACCAGTGGCATTTCTTCGAGGCAGTAGTTGCTGTCAACATTACTGCCCTCTTAATTTGCAGATACAGACGTGCTTCAGTAATTTCTGAAGTCCTTATTGCAGAGGAAATGGTAAGAACCCTGGCTTACACAATTTTTCTTGCTTCCTTTTGTTTTGCTGTGATAGCCCTGAGTAGTCAGGACGAAAAGCAGGCACGAGAATCATGGATTTGCTGCAAGAATAACTTCAGGAATTTGTTGGTATTAGCAACAGCAGTATGTGTGTGAATGTGTTATATGATATGAGAGGAGAATCCCAATTAAAATCTTGTTGATAAATAAGTGACAAAAACCTTACAAAAAGTATAAGACTGCAGGCCAACTATGGTTATTTTAATAATAATAAATCAGATCTGCTCTGTGTTTTTCATAGGGAGTAGTATTCACATAGGTTTTTTTTTTACCAATTGTCATTTTTCTACCTTTAATTGTGGTTTTGTATTGTCTTTTTTTTTCTTTTTTCCCAGCATTTACTAAGTGCTGTCAGGAAACTGGCTTTCTTATGGTGGTGAAGTGTCGGCAAGAGAACACAGCATTGAAAGATTGTCTGGTTGGCTAGTAAGTCCCTTGCAAATTTTTTACTGTATTTTTGTTGCATGGGCTATACTAATCTAGAAGTAAGAATCTTGCATCTTCTCAAAAGGGTGTTGCAAGGTTAGTGACTTTGATGTATTTTCTGAAGATTTTATCTCCACTTCAGAAGAAAAACCATGCTGGTCAGGGCTCTAGCTGACAAGATTTTCTTTCCTCAGTAAAGCTGTCCTATGGCTGTCAAGATTCTCTTCTTGATTTAAATGGTGACTGAGCTAAATTTTCAGTCCAGGTGACATACAGTCCTATATTCACTATACTGAATTGTATATGGGAGAGAGCAGTAGAAACAGCTTCATACCCTGTTCATGAGACAGGATAAGTTTGTTTTGATTTTGCTTCTTTAACTGTTTTTTAAGTTTTAGTCTTTGTCCTGAAAGTGTCCTGCTGTTGTGAACAGCAATAGCAGCAGCAATGGGAATTTGTTAGATATTAGAGAGGTCAGCTTGATGCCATGGTGGATTGAAATGTCTCTTTTGGAAGTCCTAATTTATCCCCAGTGCCATCAGGCTGAAGTGTTAGATTCTTGAATTTCCCAGCGTGAGGGCTGAGGATTTTTTGAGTTTCATGGGGGGGAAAAGCGGGTTAGTTTCTTGTTTGGTGGAATGTGTAAGGTTAGATGTCTTTAAACTCGTCACAGTTATTCTCAGGGAACGGATGAAAAAACACGTGAGAACTTGCTGGAGGTACTCAGTTTTACTTGCCTGTAACTCCATGTGTTGAAATTTGCCTTTTTTAAAAGCCAAACAAAGCCTAACCACCCAAACCAAATATGCACCACTGAAAAAAATAAAAGTTTAGTGCTTAAATAATTATACTTAAAATCAAAATTAGGAGAAAAATTAATTGAATTTAGTGATCAAGGACCTACATGTTTACTGTTCCAAGACATACAGTTGAACATGTTCCCAGCACTTGTTTGGGTACATAAATACAAGTGCATTCCAGCAGCTTCCCGTGCTGAGAACACTAACTGCACATAACAGCAAATTATTCAGCTGAACTGAAATGCCCAATGTCTTTCCCTTTTTCTGCCTGTAGAGGCTTGAAAAGGACTGTGCCTCAAGAGAGAGTGGGATCATGAGAGAATGCAGACCAACTCAGTATTTACAGTTTACGAATATAACTTTAACCACTTACGCACTTTATAAAAAAGGTATTTTATTATTGAGGACAGTCAAATTTTATTTGGATGTGAAAGGAACATCAGTTCTGAGTGTTATTCGTGCAGTATCTGTTCCATATTCCAAGATGAAAAATGGTATTATGTATTTGTCTTGCAGCTATTCTGATCCATTATTTTATGAAGAATGCAAAACAGAATATTTGAAGCAAAGAGAAGACTACAGAGCAACTGGAATTAAGAAGAAAAGACAGAAGCTAGCTTCAAATGTGTAGTTAAAACTTAAAATGAACTTTTCCAATTTTATATCCAACTTTAATTTTACTTGATTTAAACAGACTTAAATCAGCTGTACCCCCTTCTGCGTGAAATTTAACTGAAATACACAAAATGAGATGAATGGAGAATAAAATGATCTCTGAACTTAACAGGTTTTATTTTTTTACATTTATTTTCTGTAATTAAAGATACAAAGCATTCTGTCAACATTAGTAAGACAAGTTGCAAAGGTCTGTTCCTGTGTCTGGACTTGAGATTTTTTGTTACCTATACTTCAGGGTGAATAATTTAAGTTCTATTAACTGATTGCCAGTTGGATACACATGAAAAAGGGTCTGTTTGTCATCTGAAGCTGAGGGTGTGCAGAGATGCTTTTGATGGTCTTAATAGAAGAGAAGGGTGGCAAATGCAAAAGATAAGAGCTTCTTGGACCAATCTATCTTTTTCATGAAAATGTTGAGTCATATGAGAGCCTGATAGTACTTTTGCTTACACTGTGACTCATTTTTTTATCAGAAGAGATGGATGCCCTGTGCCTGTGTGTGGCCCAGACTGACAGTTTCAGCTCTAGAGGAGAAAGTAATCTGGTTGAGATGTTCCCTGAGAATGGGAGGAGGCACGAAAGCAGAATCATTGAGAGCAGCATCCTCCCCTGCTTTCCTCTTTCAGAATGAAGAGGATTGTGTAAGCTTCCACACTTCAGGTGTTAGCGACTGACCACACTTGCAAAATTATTACTTAACTAGGTATGAAAGATGCAGGTCAGTTCTTGTAGAAACTAAGTGCAAGCAAGTCCCTATTTAAAAAGGGGCATACAAAGGAGTTTTTCCATGCTGATACTTGAAGCTGCTTAATTGTAGAAATGTCAAATGCATAAATGGCTTTACTAGAGATAGTAAAACCTTATATTAGTATTTTGGGGTATTTTTGGAAGCATTTTGAAATAAAAAATTCTTTACAGCTAAAGAAAGGCTACACTTAGAAAACTTACTCACATGGTGACTGTAATGCTCTGATTTTACAAAAAAGAATTTTTTGCCTGAGTAAGTAGCAGGATTTGTTACTTTTCCATCAGAACAGGCAAAATTTGACTTATTTTAGTACTCGTTCACTACAGAACCAATACTGCTTTAAAGCTATTCAGGTAGGAAATTCAAATCGGACTTTGAGACACACGTCTGTGAAATACTGAAGTTAATGTTGCAGGTTAGTCCTTACCCTTCATTCTGTTCCATTTACTGGAATAATCAATAATAATAATGTTGCTTCTGCTATTAGCAGATTGGCTGGAGGATTAGGGAATGCTTGTGAATGAGAAACTGAAAAGACAGGTACCATTCTGCTTTGTTAGGTAAACTTAAGTGGCACTCAGCTCTAAAACTAATCACCTTAAAAGAGCTTCTGTGGAAAAAAGTTTGCTACTTGCTCTGGGCTCCTCAGTTCAAACATTTAGAAAACAAAAACATTCCAGATCAGTTAGTGGAAAATTAGTTGTTTCTCTGTATGTATTTAAAAAAAGAGGAAACTTAAGGTAGATGATGAAGTGCTTTAAGGACAGCAGCTGTTCTCTTATCCCACTGTGAAAACATGCTCTATTTTCAACCTCTGGAAAGCAGACCTGCGAGTTCATAATTGTTAAAAGCACTTCCAAAGAGGATTTGGGCTGGAGTGAGCATTGTCTTAGAGGCAAGTGCTGTGTGCTGCCAGTGGTACATGCCTGTATTGAGAGCTCACCTGAGTCTTACTCAGGTTCACAGCACAGCTGGTGAATACAGCCCCAGCAATGGGCTTTGCCTTTGCTGGCTTAGCAGAGAGTATGTTCAGCAGGTGATGGGGAACCCCAGTGCATTGACCAGTACTGCTGGGGGGTGGGAATTAACACCTGTAGTGGAGCAAAGCCCCATTTAACTTGCAGGTAGTACTCCCCCACCATTCTATACATGGTTTGTATGAAGAGCTTTAATAACTCCCTCCCACACCAATCACCAGGCTCTGCTGTCAAGCCTGAAAGTGCATGTAGTGAATTATGCTGTCAACCATTCATTTCTCTTCACTGACACTACTGCTTGTGTAAGGAAGAACTGGGTTATTGCAGCTCCTCCTTTGTTTACCATGGTACTTGGAGCTGGGCTTTGCCCTTGGCTCTGGCATCAACTTCCTCTGTAATACAGCCATGGCCTTAATGTGACATTTCCTAGTTTTGAGATCTTGATTTCACACCTTTCACTTTCCTAATGTCTTGCACAGTATCCTGTATTTTCATTGCATTTACATCTGCTACTTAAAATTTAAATGAAAGAATGAGTACGTTGAAGTGATAAACTCATAGTAGTAAATTGCTTTGGTTTTGTTTTTGTCTCAGCTGCAACCTCATCTTCCAACTTGCGTTAACAGGAAGCAGCCCTAGATTCTACTCAATGTGAGAAAACATCAATAGTATTGACAAAGCCTTCAGTTGTGCTTCAGCAGTGAACTGGGAGCTTTTTTGCTACATGTTGAGTATTTGTAAAAAAACATTTCTGTTATGTCAGAAGTTACTTTTGAATGACAAGAGGGTATAGGTCTGGCTATCTTATCCCCTCAGCCTCTCCACCTCCCAACCTGACAAAACACATGTAGCTGCCTGTACTTACTGAGAGTAGCCAGTTATAGCTGATTAAGAAGGGAGGTGACATTGGTGCAGACATGCAGTCCTTCACTTAGCCATCTCCATGCAACTCTAATGGTCCCTAGTTTTTTATTCATATATTTTTTTCATTTTGAAACCAATTCTGCAGGATTCTTACACATTATTCTGTGTAGGAGTAGACAATTGGTGAAATTAGTCTAGATGTGTCTCCAATGTTTTCAAATTAGCCTATTCATATAAAAAGATTATTTAAGTGCAGAGGCAGGTACTAACTCAAGGAGATCAGCCACAGTCTGAAGCTGCTCCTCCAGCTGTGCAGCCATGCCAAGCAGATCATTTATCTGCCCACACCTCACACAGCTGCTCTCTCTGCCATTCTCCAGGGTGAATGACAGGCTCAGGCACTCCCTGCAGACAAAGACCTGCAGTCCCACGTCTGTGAAGAACCTCCCTTTGGGTTGCCACAGTTTTTTTTGGCAATAGCTTTTGCCCGGGTGGAAAGCATGCTCAGCCCTCTCTCTCCGCTAGTTGGTTTTACTGACAAGACACTCACACTCACCCCACGCCCCCCTCGCAGTGGCCACAGCAACAGCTGCCACAGCAACAGCTGCCACTGTCGCTGCCCACTCTCCTCGTGGTCTGAGGGGAGCCTCCGCCTATGGCCACGTGCTCTGATTTAAATATTAAAGGTGAACCCCAAACAAACCAGAGGACAGAATTGCTGTCTGTTACCCCCCCTCCACCCTCCCAAGGGAAGACAGAAAGGGGAATAAGAAAGAGACACTTAAACTTTGGAAATTGTAACTAGAAACAAGTTTACTGTAACAAAGAAAAGGGGTAAAATGTGGGGTGAGGGGTGGGGGGGGGAAATAGGTAAATATTTATATACAAATACACAAAACCGATCTCAATGATGGCAGGGATTATGGGAAACACAGGGCCACTCCAGGAGAGGCCCACGGCTCCTCAGCACCCGATGTAGTTGGATTCTGGAGTGAGCACGTGGGAAGCAAAGGAAACCAGCAGCACACCCAGCAGGGGTAAAGGAGTAGGAGGAAGGAGAGAGGGGCTTCTGGCTCCCCTGGCTTTTATAGATTGTGACGGGAAGTGGGCGGGAATACTGACCCCTGCCACTCTGTCAGGCTGCTAAAGACCTCTCTCCGATAGGTGTCTGACACCGTGCCGGGGTCTCTCAAACCACAACACCGCGTTTAAATGCTACGTGGTTGCCCTGGCAACGCCCCCTGCCACATCAGCCTTTCCTGAAAGAGCTGCTGAGCCCTTCCTCTCTGTCCTGGGCTCTGGGAAGACCCCTGTCCGTCTTAAGTAATTAAGTTTGCTGTTAGAGGCAGAGCAGTTACTACTGGAAGAGTGTCATCTCAAGTGAAAAGTGTGGGTGTCTTGGGCGCTTGCCAAGTTCTCCCAAGTGCTACAAAGAAGCAAAGATAGGCCCCTTTCCTGCAGAAACTGAGAGATGCCTTGCTGCACTGTGCAAGGGTGCTAGGTGAGAAATCAGTCTTCTACCTTTAAAACCTTATTCCATCAGTGTCAATCAATAGTGCCACAAACTGGCGGAGCACATGGCTCCCGTTACAGGAGGCAAGCATGGGCTGCAGGCTGGTTGTACAGCTATGGTGAAAGCCGAGGCAACTTGGTGAAAGCAAGTTGCAACATGCAGTCTTAAAACTGGAAATGCAAACACTTAGTAATGCCACCTTAATATTTAAGAAAGGTCACGTGTTAGGAATCTTAATCAAATGTCAGACCATGAGGAAAGCAGGCAGTGGCAGCGGTAACTCAGGAGTCTGAAGTGAGCCCCCTACAAAAATGAAATCTAAAAGGAAGGAGAAAAAGGGTGTCATCCACGTATTTTAAAGATTTGACTTCCTGGAGTAAAATGAAACCTCAGAAAAGATGAGTGGCTTTTTGTAATGCCCAGGGTTTTCAAAGAGGAGGGGAACTACCTACCACTGCAGTCTCCCGAGTCCTCACCCAGTGATAATCTGTAAGCCAGAAACCCATTCTGCCTCGTATTTAGTACAGCCATACTCCGCCTCAACTACTTCTGCAAACATGTTCTCTGTTGACTCTGCTGGTCCAAAAATGGTCAAATACAGACATGCAAGTGCTCCATGTAGTTAAAAAAAATCAGTTCAGTATAACATTAAGCACCTGGGTTCTTTCTTTTAGCTTCTCTGCTACATCAAACATCAATACTCGGTCTTTCCTGTTAATTACTGCATCTTGTATTGCCCTGATGTTTGAATCACTTTGTCTTTTCCATCTGGAAATACAATGAAAAAAACTCTCCTGGTCACTTATCTCAGTTCACATCACAACACATTTACTACAGAAAACAGATTATTATTATTGGGTTTTTTAATGGTTCAGCTGCTTGTCAGACTTGGGAATTTGCAACTCGATTGAAGTTAAGAGTATACCTTTAATGCTGACAGTAAAAAAAAAAAACCAACAAAAAACAAAACTTTTGTCCACTCTCTTACGGTCACTCAATTGCAAGCAGCACACCACTCCCCCTACAGAAAAAGGGGCAAAAGCCCTAACCCTTAGAAAAGCAAAGCAATACAAAGAAAACCCCCCAAACCCCACATGCCTTTTTGTATTCAAACTACCCAAAGCAGCAGGGAAACATCGCTGTGCAGCCTCTATTCTTCACAGGGTGTGTCTGAAGATCAGAAGACCATGCAGGCGAGTCAGTCAAGTACTGGTGCTTTTCAGTCTTCCTTTACCAGGAAGCAGCATCTTTAAAAATGCAGGCGCCCGAGCGTAGCAGTCTCAAAGACTATTGCGAGCAGTTTTTGAAATAAAATGAAATCTGCTTTACATCACCAGTATAGTTCATATTATACTTACGTGGACCTGTGGTAAATTATTTGGAACAGATGTTGTCTTACTGTCACTCCACCATATGTCTAATACTGCTTTAGTGTTTTTGCAGCTGTAGCAATTTGACAGTGCATCACAGCTAATTGGGGAGTTTGTTTTCTTCAGTGTGGCTAGTTCACAGAAGACTAATCAGTTGTAAACCCACAAAACTGACAGGAAGACTTGAAGTGATCAGATTTTAAAACAATTTAAAATGAACCAGTGGAAGTTTACATATGAGTTATTCAAAGTCCAGTTCTCCAAACATCCAAATACATGCTCATCAGCTCACCATATACTCACTTAAATGTGCAAATAGCAACCTCCACTTGCCCCAGAAGCTGTCTGCCATTTCTGTTAAATGGAATTGGTGCCCTCTTAAATGAAAAATATTCAAATCTGTGGGTTGGGTGACATTTTTAAAATGTTTGAAGTTTGCATTCAAGTTATTTGTGTGTATGATTTCACATACTTATTTGAGGGCTTCAGTCCTTACTTTATGCAATTTTATGGTTTAATATAACAAATGCACGTGTGCACACAGTAGAACCCCATTATTACAGCTACTTCTGCATGTCATTTGTTGTCACTATGACAAGCTTTCACTTCTGAAAATGGAAAACACTGTAAGCCACTAGTGGCAGGGATTTAAATGACTTTTCCATCTTAAGTCAAAATGTGAATGTGTGCATTAGACCAACAAGGTGCTTCACCAGCCAGCTAGCTCCCAAATAACTTCAAATCTGGGGACTTCCTTTTCAAATGTTCTAGTTTGGCTACAGCAACGACTGTTTGAATTGGAGATGCTGCTGCCACAAACTCTCCATGGTCCTACCCTCCTCTTTCAGGTATCTGCAGTTCTTCTGAAGTCCCTCTCAGCAAGCATCACTGCTCCCCTTCTCCAGAATGGAAAGCAGCACAGAAGATAAATCAAGAGTCAAAGGCAAAGCCCAAAAATTCTTAGGCATTGCAGAGGGAAGCTTAATTTGAAGTTTCCCTGTCACCCAGGACAGGCTGACCTGGAACCTTATGACACAATTAGTCAAATCATAGGAACACACTGTATGTAGCTTAAGGTAACAAAGTCCTTCAGGTTTCAACATCCAAGAGAATACTTTTCCCAGCATACACTGAAGCATTCTACAGAGGACGTTTGGTCTTTTTCCTCAACAGGGGAGAATGAACCTCTACCATAACTGTTTCTATTCGGAATGACCTTTATGCACAATCAAGAAATTAAAGCCAAGTAAAAAATTTTGTGCCAAATACTGAAAAGATTTCTAAGTGAAACCAATTTCAAACAAAAATAAATTTATTTAAAAACTTACATAGTAGAATTCCTTCATTGCACAATCAAAGTATTAATCGTGTTGATGGCTGTTGGATAATACATTACTTAATAAAAAAACCTCAGTAATGTTGAGGTGGGGAACCCCAAAAAGTAAGCTACATTAAAACTAGATACCCTATAGCTTACACAGCTACATAAGAAACATTCTCTGCTGCTGTGTTATTACACAGGTAGTTGGTTCTATCAGCTAAAGCCTAGTGACTTGGATTTGTTTTATGCATAATGGGTTTTGTTCTATTACTTTCCAAGAGATTGTACTCCCCTGAGTCAGCTGTGTTCATTGGTCAGAATAAATTCCAGCATCTGACACCATTTCCATTAATCACAGACAAGCCCGTATACGTGAGCAAGATCATAGATAAAAACAGTATCTGGTGAATGGGATATTCACACATTATTTATGTATGCTGTTCACTAAAACAGCAGAAGGTACCTGGAAAGTACTTTTTCAACTTTGATAGACAAACTGAAAAAGGAGAAGATGGCCATCATGTGAAGTACTTACTCCACAGGGAAAAACGTGTCTGGAACCACAAAGATCATGTAGCACCTTGGCAACACTTCTACAGCCCATCATTACTAGGGCTACACTAGTTTCAGCTTCCACACGAATCTGCAAGTAATTTTAAGATAATTTGCTATTAAACAGCTGTGAAATTGTTTTATTACAATGATCTTAATCTGGAACTGTGAAGTTGGATACCTCACCCACCCATTACAAGGTAGGTATCATGAATCTAAAATACAAAGCATTTTCTTCAATGTGTTGAGCAGTCAAGGCATTTCACTGAACCCTGATGTTTTAAGCCAGATATGAAGCAAAGCAGTTTAGAAAAAAAATAAAAGGCATAAATTGTATATATCTAATTTTTTTTTTGCCTTCAAAGGAAAAAAAAAAGTAGTTGTAGTACTCAGACATCCATAATCTATGAAGCAGGCAGCTGCAATTCAAATAACTTTAGTTCTTAGTGGCATATTAAAGATAGCACAAAAATACTTCCCATGTGTATCAACAATGCTACAGCACTTAGTCTGATGAAATTAAGGCTTTGTTTCTTTAATAAAAGTTAGTAGCCTTCACCACCACACAAAGTCAAGGTTCTGGTGCTGTGCAAAGGAGGCACAATAAAGGTAACTGCACTGTGGGCAGGATGACTCTGTGGCAGGCACCACTGTGCACAAAATTAAGTCTGTTTCCTACAGCATGTACTGAGGGAAACAAGCTGAACATCCAGGATTCACAGTGTTCAGCAACATCACTTAGGATCCTTTGTATTTCACAGTAAGGCCCCAAATGGTGCAATCTTTTAAACAGGGTAGCCAAAGAGTGATTTTTCACTAGCCACTATCTAATATAAATCATGATTTTGAAAAAAAAAAAAAAAAAAAAAAAATTAATATCTCACCCTTCTTGGTTAAAAATGACATTAAAATGCATTTCTAAACCAGAGGAATCAAACTGAGTTAAAAGGAGGAAGGGACAGAGAATCCAAATCTTCATTTTGTCTTACTCTGAAAAAAAACAATATCAGAAAATAAGCTCAGAACTGTTACAGATTTAAACACAGGATACCAAGAATTTTCTTGATAACATACAAATAGCAAACAAATACAAAACTGGATTATTTTGTTTTATTCCAAGAACTCACTTTTCAGTGTAATCTTCTGCAAACGTATGCCATTTGCAGTACACGACTATTCAGGCCCCACGGCAGATTTCTTTATATTTACATTATACCAGCACAGCTTTAACTTCAAGGAACTTGCTCCTGTTTTACAGCAGAGGAAGACAAGGCTTTCTGTTTCAAAACTAGAATTAAAAAAAAAAAGAAAAAAAGAACATTTCAAGCAATTTGTTTTCCCTCTTTAGAAGTTCAAGTGTTAAGGTGCCTATTCAGAACCATTCTAAAAATGGTTCTGTTCATTCTAAAAATTGTTTTAACTCTTGTGCAGACAGTTTTGATTACACTGATCCAGGTAATCTGCTGGACAGTTTAACAAGGTTGTTTTATTTTTTATTTCCCAAAACACATTCTCATTAGGCTTTGGAGGACTTGGGAATACCCAGGAATTATCTTCCAGAGAGCTCCTTCCATAGGAATGGTGTTCCTGAAACGTTTTGCTGTCAACTGGAATGGGTCTCTCATCTGTCCATGCTTGTTGAGTCACCCTTTCAGATGGGGTTTTTCCATCTCTCGGCAGAGGGGGAGACACAGCATTGCAGAACACTCTATCATTCTGTGAGAGTTTTTTGTAGGCTACTCCAGATGTCAAATTCAGCTTTGAAATGTTCAAGTCAACGCATTGGATCGGTGCAGTAGAGGCAGCTGAAGAAAGAAGACATAGAAGATTTTAAAATTACATTACTTAATGCATTCTTTAAATACTCCAAACATACTACAATATGGCAGGTACATGAAACAGTGTTTTCAAGCTACATATTTTCAGACCATATTTTACTTCAGTAACTACTTACAAACTGAATGTACTAACCCCCCTCAGTCTGATTTTGCAAGAGGAACCAGAGATCCTGAAATCACAGCATCTAGAATACACCCAACACGAAGGCAACCGCCTAGTTCCCACTTGAACACAGATAAACTGATGGATCCTTTTGACAAGACTGGAATGAATGCTGAAACAGAGAGGATTTTCATACACTTGGAGAAATTCACTAGATTCAGAGCATTGCTTACACAGTTTGTATAAGCCAAGATTTTTGTTCTCAGCAAGAAGGAGGGGCTGGTGGGGGACGTGAAGCTCAAGGACAGCCTTGGCTGCAGTGACCATGAAATTATGGAGTTCCTTAAGGCAGCAAGGAGGGCACACAGCAAGCTTGTTACTTCAGGAGAGCAGGCTTGGACCTCTTCAGGGACCTGCTTGGTAGATTACCATGGGATAAAGACCTGGAGGGAAGAGAAGCCCAAGAAAGCTGGACAATATTCAAGGATCACCTCCTCAAAGCTCAGCAGCAATGCATCCCAACAAAGAAGTCAGGCAAAAACACCAGGAGGCCTGCATGTATGAACAACGAGCTCCCGCCGAACACAAAAAGGAAGCCTACAGAGCGTGGAAACAAGGACAGGTAGCCTGGGAGCAACACAGATAAATTGTCTGAGCAGTCAGGGATAAGGTTAGTAAAGTTAATACCCTGACAGGATCAAATCTGGCCAGGGACATCAAGAGCAGTAAGAAAAGTTTCTATAGGTATGTCGATGATAAAAGGGAAAGTAGGAAAAACGTGGGCCCTCTCCAGAAGGAAACAGGAGACATGGTCACCCTAGATATGGAGAAAGCTGAGGTAATCACTGACTTTTCTGCCTCAGTCTTCACCAGCAAGTGCTCAAGCCACACCACCCAACTCACAGAAAGCAAAAGCAGGGACTGGGGGAAGGAGGAACCACCCATGTTAAGGTTAGATCATGTTCAAGACTATCTAAGGAACCTGAAGGTGCACAAGTCCATGGGACCTGATGAGATGCAGCCATGGGTCCTGAGGGAACTGGCAGATGAAGTTGCTAAGCTGCTTTCCATCATATCTGAGAAATCATGGCAGTCCAGTGAAGTTCGTACTGATTGGAAAAGGGGAAACACAACCCCCACTTTTAAAAAGGAAAAACAAAGAAGACCCAGGGAACTACTGGCCAGTCAGTCTCACCTCTGTGCCTGGCAAAATCATGTAGTAGATCCTCCTGGAAACTGTGCCAAGGCACATGGAAAATAAGGAGGTGATTTGTGACAGCCAACATGCCTTCACTAAGGGCAAATCATGTCTGACACATTTGGTGGCCTTCTATGACATTCCCTCGGCCACCAATACTGTAACCACAGCAACTGATGTCATCTATCTGGACTTGTGCAAAACATTTGACGTTGTCCCGCATGACATCCTTGTCTCTAAACTGGAAAGGCATGGACTTGATGGATGGACCACTCAGCAAATAAATAATTGGCTGGATGGTCACACTGAAAGAGCTGAGGTCAATGGCTCGATGTCCAAGTGGAGGTGAGTGACAAGTGGTGCTCCTCAGGGATCAGGATTGGGACCGGCACCATTTAACATATTTGTTGGTGACATGGACAGTGGGATCAAGTGCACCCTCAGCAAGTTGACTGATGATACCAAGCTATGCGGTGCAGTCGACATGCTGGAGGGAAGGGATGCCATCCAGAAGGACTTTGTAAGGCTTGAGAGGTAGACCTGTGCAAACCTCATGAAGTTCAACAAGCCAAGTGCAAGGTCCTGCATATGGGTCAGGACAATCCCATGCACAGTTACATGCTGGGAAGAGAACGGATTGAGAACAGCCATGATGAGAAGGACTTGGAGGTGTTGGTTAAGGAAAAGTTGAACATGAGCTGGCAATGTGTGCCTGCAGCCCAGAAAGCCTACTGTGTCCTTGACTGCATCAGAAGAAGCATAACCAGCAGGTCAAGGGAGGTGATTTTCCCCGCTCTGCTCTTGTGAGACCCTATCTGGAGTACTGTGTCCAGTTCTGGAGCCCTCAACACAGGAAGGACATGGAGCTGTTGGATCAAGTCCAGAGGAGGCCAATGAAGATGATGAGTGGGCTGGAGCACATCTCCTGTGAAGTCAGGCTGAGAGCTGGGGCTGTTCAGCCTGGAGAAGAGAAGGCTTCCAGGGAGACCTCATAGTGGCCTTCCAGTACCTGAAGGGACCTACAGGAAAGCCAGGGAGAGGCTGTTTACAAGGGCATGTAGAGATAGGACAAGAGGAAATGGCTTTAAGCTGAAAGAAGGTAGATTTAATTTAGACATTAGGAAGAAATTATTTCATGTGAGGGTGGTTAGACACAGGAACAAGTTGCCCAGGGAAGATGTGGATGCCCCCTCCCTGGAAGTGATCAAGCCAGGTTGGATGGGACTTTGAGCAACTGGCCTAGTGGGAGGTGTTCCTGCCCATGTAGGGGGGTTGGAACTGCATGATCTTTAAGGTCCTTTCCAACTGAAACCATTCTAAGAGTCTATGATTTTTCTATAAATATAAGCATTCTTAAGTGTGGCTGACAAGCAAGGTAAACAAAAAAAAAATAAAAAATCCAGTTTTTATTTCTACCAAACCTGTCCACTCTTACATACTTCTGAAAAATTACTGTAAAAAGCCTACAGAGCAAAAGGCAAAAATCCATTGCTTCCCAATCGATCAATAATGCCTTTTTTTAGCTGTGGATGTACAACTGCATTAGCAACTGCAGAAAAATCAGACTGTTGACCAGGTAGAACAGAAAAATCAGTACTTCTGTTAGTGGCAAAACAGGTAAGTCCAAACTAAAAGTAAGGAGAAAAAGACACTGTATAATCACATCAAACCTTGACAGACTTAAGGATTAAAAACTCACTCAGTTCCACTTTCTTAGCTGAAGTTATTTGATAAATGTCTTAGTATTGTAGGAGTGCAAACTCACCTGGTAACAGTATGAACAGGTCTACAAAAATGTGTTGATAGTTTATCAGCCAAGTACCAGAAAGCAGTCATTAATTACTGCTGGCCACAGACAAAGGCAGTGATTGACCTGGAGGTGAATCCTATCATTATCTCACTGAGCCAATCAAAGCTGTTTAGAAACAAAATGTCTTGATTTTGTACTGCATAGGGACATCAGAGACTGTCACCAATATATTGTAACCGAGTTCACCATCTTTCACCTGCATCTTCTGTATTCTGAACCAGTAAATACCACAACGGGAGTGAGCAGAAAACAAAGGAAATAAACACTGTGATAAACAGATAGTCAGGCCCCACCAGAGTATGAACACTCTCTTGGCTTGAGAGAAACATACTTATGAAACAGAAGAACAACCTGATGAACTGCTCACAAAAATTATACATACTTTATGTGGAAATGGTTTTTCCTGTAATTATTTGCAGAGCAGCAGCAGAAATAAGGCAGTTTTGCAGCCTCAGTATTTGACATTAAAAAAATGTCATCTTGCAGAGCATTTTGCTAGAAAAGACAACTTTTCTGAATGCCAGCATAAAAAAATATGCAACCATAAGGGAATTCCAGTCTATTAAAGTCTGATTTTAAAATGTTGCCACATTAATAACCTATACTGGGAAAATAAAACTGTGTTTGCAAAAAAGATTTTTTTCCCCCCCTAATATGAAGTAGTTGTGGTAAAAGGTCAAATACGAGTAAACTTAACACCTCAGCCTTGTGCACATAAGCAACACTTGACTGAGAAAAAAGCCACAAGGGGAACAGAATACAGTACTGAAGAGAAAACACATCAGCAACACCTTTATGTGTGAAGTTGACCAGTATGAGACAGAAGCAAAAGCAGAAAATGGGTAGGCTGGAACCATAATATATAGTCTAGCTTATCAACTTCAATTGATAAGATTCTGATAAGATATGATAGCTGGTTTCTTTTTTAAATGGTACACCTTGAATCAATGGTTTGTGTTTGTAAGGTCTGTTGCTGCAAACACTGACTTACCTTTCCTGGTCGCTGTTGGGTTTGTTTTCAGTTTTCGTAGAACCTCAGCTTGTATGTCAGTCACTAGGTGCAAATTAGACATTTCTCTCTTCAGTTCCCAATATGCTTGTTGCACACTTTCAAAACAAAAAAAACAATCAAAAGCTAAGTGAATGCCACCTGTAAAGCACCCTTGTGCTTATTAACATGCTTCTCAAGCATTAATTATTAAAAAATTATTTTTGCCTCACATACACTGCCGGTTTTACTAGAGAACCATAATTAAAAATGTCTTGAGCACTGCTGATAATGATCTTAAACTGATGGACCCACGTATATTTCATTTGACTCTCACACATTACAATATATAATGTATTATATATTAACATACTAGGTGATAGTAATAAATTCAAGTTCCCCAAATGGAAAGAAACATGAAGCATATTCTTCAATTTCATTATTTGAAACTAACCATCTCACCATAAAATTAGTAGTCTCCAAGGAATGCTTTAAAAAAATACATATTAAATGGACACTAGACTGCAAACAAGTACAGTATTAACTTTGAATGGCTTCTGATAAATGACCACACCCACCATCGTATCTTATGATCCATCGTATGTAATGGTAATTGATCATAATTTTAAATATTCAACCAAAATCAGTATTTGGGTCTTTACAGGATTCATCTTGCTACAATAAATTCAGACTAGATACCTGAGATCCCACCTGAGCACCCCCACACTGACCAAAATAAAATATACAACATGCTGTTTCACATTCAAGTAATTTCATTTATGTTAATACAGTGCCTTATCAGACAATGTAAAAAATAGCAACCCAATTAATTGTCTGCTAAGACAGCATAATAGGAGAAACATATTTAGCCACAGCAGCACTGTTCCAACATTGAAGTTTCAGGTTAATAGCTGGTAAGAAAAATCAAGAACCATAACCCATAAAAGTCAGCATCACCGTATGTTCCTTGGTAAAATTTTGAGCAAAAGCTCATATTTACGTTGATTAGTAATCAGTGCTCAAAGACATAAGGATGCACTTACTTCAACTTAACCATGAAATATTTTTTTTTAAAAAACATTCTTAACATTCTACTAGAGCACATTTATTAAGGACAAGTAACATGGATGAGTTTTCAGAATATTTCTCTCTTCTCAGTATATTCACCTAAAATGTACTTATTTGAAAACAGTTCAGTACCTCAAACCATTGCTGAGATGAGTAAGAACTTCTAAGCTGTAAAACAACTATATTTTCCCATATGCATACATACAGATTTTTATCCCTCTAAAACAGCTATTTTAGGATCATTCCTGCATGACATTTATCAGACATGCATGTGGTCAAAGTACTCTGAGAAACAGCTATTAATCTGTTCTGCAAGTCAGCTCTAAGAGAGTTCTCTTAAAACAAAAGCATTAAACTTTCTTCTATGCACAGAAATATTTCCCCAGAATACAAAAGTTCAAAATCAAAAACTCTGTTAAAAGCCAGAGGAAGCTGAGTTTAACAGGTAATATCTTAGGTATCAACAATTCTGACAGAAAGTTACAGTTTTCAGAAGTGGTTATTTCAAGAAGTTCAGCTAAACCTTTTTACTGCAGATTCATTTTGGCTCCTTGAACTGTTAAATACATGACAATTTTAAGAGTAAGTTGATATGGCAACAACTCTTCATTTATTCGTGTGCTTTGGTCTCAAAAACAAGGTCAAACAAACTTTAGTTACATCAAAAGAGAACTGTCCAATATTTAAATATATTTATATATAGAAGTGCTGAACCTAAGAACAGCTCAGTGTCTGCCACCAACTAGAAGGAAAGTGCTTAGATAAATTTTGTAATGTGCAATTAGCACTTTTAAAAGCATCTTGCAGAGGGATAGAGGTACCAGAATTCCACTTAAATCACACACAACATACTGTAACTGTTTTTGTGGATACTGACCTAGAATCCCATTGCAAAGCCTAATTTTCAAGAAATTTGCAATTGAAAACCAAGAATTCCACATGCTTGGAAGTCTACCCTATACTGCCTTCTAACATGTAATATAAACCTGGAATATGAGAGCCTATCTAAATCTACAGCAAAGCAGATCTGCAAACCAAGAAATGAAAGTCAGATTTGCAGGCTGCTGACAAATGTCAAATAACTACTTTCCAAAAAGTAAACTAACTGCAAATGCCTCTATTTCCCCTAAACAGACAGATTGCTTGCTACAACAAATGTTTCACGTGGGAGGTATTTGTTATCTATGTCATATTACAATAAACACTGTACTGTACATATGCTAAATCGGATGGTTGCTACCTGAAGATCACTTTGTGGAATAAATCTGTTCCGGATGATCAAAGAGATAACTGCTTTACCTTGAGATAACACCTTTTTTCCAGGTGTGTAAGACTGACTATGAAGCTCCAGCAGAAGCCACATGAAAAAGCATTAGCGAGTTAGCCATCCAGTCAAGGTGAAAGGCAAAAGCATCATTTGTGTATAGTATGTATAACATTATCATCATCATGCCAGAGAACATGTGAAAGGAAATATCTGTGTGGTTTCCTTTCAGTGACCGATTTCCTTTCACATCTCTTCGATAGCCAAGTAAGGAACAAGGTCTGAGGCTGAACAATGTGTTATTATGAAGGACAACTCTTCCCTCTTGTGGAAAATCGTGTAAGTGCACGAACAGGCATAACTGGTAAGAGAGGCAGTATTTCATTTCTGCAAGACAGAACATTTGGGAACTTTCATGCATTCATGAATTGTTCTTTTGCATAAAGAATTAAAGGATATATATACTTTCCAATACAGCACACACGATCAAGACAGGATAATACAGGAGTTTATATCATAAACACAATTATAATTTGAATGGCTGCAAATGAGAACAAATGCTTTCTGATATGTAAGCATTTTTCTGGATAACTGGTATTTGTTTTTGAATAGGTCACACAATAGCTCCTGAATATTAAAAATAAAAATCCTTTAAAATGTCTTCTAGTAGAAATATTATTACATTCTTACTTAGTGCAGTGCATCTTTCAACACTAAGCAAGAGATTTAAAGCCATCACCTATGCAAACAGAGAAACAACCTCATACACACTATATATATATATATATATATATATATATATATATAAAAAATGTGTATAATATTTTATACCTGGGATAAGAATTGGAAATTTATCTACCACCTCCTCAAGTCAAATAATTATTAAAAAGCTGATTTTTAAATCCAAGATAATTTAACTTTATTTTCTGTACAATGATATGAAGACGTAAAGGTTTTCCTACCGTCATCATCATCCTGAACTACTACAATGATCTTGCTAAATCAGTATACCTAGACTTGAAATTAGATAATGTAATTTGAAATAACAGATTTGAACAGGCTGCAAGAATATTTACTTGTTCAAATAACTGTCTCTCAGTAAACTAAAAAGAAACCATGGAAGATTTTCATACCTCTGGATGTGTTGTCTGTGAAGGAGGTCTCCATTTGATTGACTTTCATCTTGAGCCTGGTCCTGCATAACAGAGTGAGGGAAAGAGAGAAGCCATTATATGATTTCAGATCTTCTATCTGAAAATACTGCAATGAAACTACAAGTTCACTAATATGAAAACCCACAAATAAAGTAATCTTCATGTGTGTTGGCTGCGGTAGTTTTCACAATGGACATTAAGGCTTCTACTAAGAATTTCCACTTTAAGATGCTTAATAACCTACTTTTATGAAACTATTGCTGAGCTCTTGGAATTAATTTTTAAAGCAAAAATTGAGAAGTGCTTTTTACTTCCATTTAAAAAAAAGTAATGACCCTTCTCTTGTTCATTCCCTGCCCCAGTATATAAAGACTTTGATATTAAACTATTTCAGTACATATTTACTTCCACAAGTTATTTTTTATGATACGACCTAATTTATCCCTTGAGTCTGCAAGTCTGCTTTAAATTATGAATAAAAGCAGTCTCACTGAAGTTCATAGGACTGTTTATCAAATCAAACATTGGGCTTACTTCTTTAGCCATGTACCTACTAGACCCTCACCTGTGATGAGTTCCCATTCATATCCCTTCCCTTTATGCTCCCTTCCTAATACTGTTCCTTCCACCCAAAGCTGTTATGAATTTAATACCAGTTACTGTGGCTTTGTGATGGCCTATATGTATTGACAAGTTGCTTGAAATGTAATATATGCACTGTATTAACTACAATACAAAACTGAAATAAGAAAATCTAAAAATAGAAAAAAAATAGAAAGCATACTTGCTGATGTAGTTAAAAACAGTATTAATGAAAATACCAGCTGGGTTTGAAACAATGCTGACTTGTCCTTGTGCATTGATCACCTTTTTCCTGTACTCCACCTGACAATTTTTCCCTCTCCTGAAGGCTTTTCCACCACCACCCATCACAGATTGAATTTCATAGTTAAGTCACGTCTAGTATTCTTTACATCTGCTGTTTTAGTCTGTTCTTTCTAGCAACATTCGTTCTCGCAATCCAATCCGCAACCTTCAATTATTTATATAGCTGCTGCTCTATTCTACAGAGCTACCTGAAGACACCAGAATTGCATATAAGTTACAATATGTCTTCAGAAGTTAAAAGGTATTGAAAGTACCTAAAAGAATTCCAGATACAAGTGAAAACAACAACCAACAGCAACAGAAGTTAACACCTGACCCTCCTCCCAGGCAATGTGCTTCATCCCCACCTAGTGGAGAAAACACAGGCTCCACCTGAGACAAGACAATCGATACATGTCAGCCTGTCCCTCTGCAAGCCAGGAGTGTGGCATGACAGCAGCAGATCTATAGAGAGACATTCAGTGCTGAGAACCCAACACCCCGACTACATATGCTTTGAAGGCAGCAGGGGAGAAGGACTCGACTTCAGGCTAGCTCTAGTCTGGTCCCTAAAGGCCTAGGAGAGGTTGGGGTGCATCTTCTTGGTTTCATCCAGAAGGAATCCAGTTCCAATACTCCTGACTGCTCTGTAATGCAAGGCACAGTAGGCAGTGGTGATTAAGGAGATCTGCTTCTAAAGTATATTTCTGTAGTAATGCAAATGTGCCCACAAGAAGAAGAGCCAAGGAAAAATTTCCAGATTAAATCAAATCTTGTATGAAGGCAAGAGGATGTCCATGCAAAGATTCTATCTGCAAGTCTTACATACCCTAAATATTGGCTCACTCAAATATGATGTAACTCAAGATTACATAGTCATAATTATTAATGATCATAAGAAACCTAAATTAGTCTCCTTCTTAATCACATTTAAATCTTTTAAATTTATTGTGTAACTTCAATGTGACTCAAGAGTCCTACAGACTGTACTCTTTATTATGTAAAGCAGTAAGCATGCACTAGACAATTTTTTTAACCTTCATGCATTTTATTACTGTTAAGCTATCTTAATATTTTTTTTGAGATTCTAACCACGTCTAGGTTACACGAGTCCCTCAAAACAGACACTTGCCCCAGATTAAAGGGGGTATAACAAGATTCCAGAAACCAAAAATCCATTTTCCTGACAAGTTAAAACTACCCTAAAGGAAAGTGCTAGAGCTCCTTAAAAAAGGTTTATGGTATGTTTTAACATATGCATTATATTGTTTTAAAAGAAAAAACCCAACAAAACTAAAAAAAACAACCCAAACTTTATAAGAAGTCCAGCCCAGGTAGCATAGGACATGTTGATCTCATCACCTAGTGAGAAGAAAATGTAGAGCTTTATTTTCTGTTGTTTTAGGGGCAAAGGCTGGGAAATCTCACCTATGTAAGTGTACTATTTCCAAGAAACAGGCTAGTCTATAAGAATATTTAAGGTTAATTTTACTGGGATGTTAATATTCCATTCAATTATATAGTTTATATCTCTTTGTTTACTCTTTATTTTACTTGAACAAGGGATTTAAAATAATGCTATAACAGTCAAATCTATTAATACAAAAAATCCTTAAAAATAAAGGTACCTTCTGCTTCGATTTTTGCAACTCCTTTCTGAGACTGTTGCACTCTTGCTTGAGGCTTTCTATATCCTGTTCCAGACTATGCACTTTCAGGTCACTGTTGAGCTTCTCTATTTCCCAGCTGGACTGAGTACAATTCATATTTTTCATCACTGTACAAAGAGAAGCAAGACAATCAGATTTCAGTCTCAGTTCAAGAAATGTAACTCAAAATGTGAGATTTCACATTAACCAGTTCATGTCCATAAAAAAGTTACCCTGTACATTCTGAAGAAACTGCAGTCTATGACAACAGAGAAATACTAACACAAGTCAAGTTGTTGGCAGAGAAGTAGTATGTTTTCTGAGTTCAAAGTACAGAGCCCTGCTTTCCAACAGTGCACTAGAGATTTTACATTGAAAAAAAGGAAGTAACAGCACTGGAAATACAAATACATGCTTTGACAACACGAGTCTTTTCCACCTCACATGTATATCATTACATAATTTTCCATAAGTTTTTCCCAATTTTAGTATTAAGAAGTTGCAAACAGAACTACAAAAGATACAATCAAAACAAAAGGGACAAGTCTAAAAGTTCCCCAACTCTTCTTATTAGACAGAAGAAATTCACATGGTCTCTAGTAAGAAGCAACCTAAGATGATCCTAGCATCAAATCAGTAGTAGGACACTAGTTATACAGCAAGAAAAGAGAGAATATGGCAGGAAGAAAACCCCTGAGTCTTCAACTGCATTGTACACTCACTTCTAGACCTAACATTTTAAACAAGCTAAGCTACACCGATTTTTCCTATACAAGGTACTCAGAGCTCACTTATGGGTAAAAGTGATTAATAAATAAGGCTTGAAATCACATCTTCAGAGCTCTCTTCATAAGCTCTGCACTTCTTACCTGCTTGAACCATGACGTCCTCAACAATGATACTACTACTACATGTGGTTTGTTCTTCTAGGCCTAAAAACTTGTGCGATTGAAGAAGTGCGTTCCATGCTGGAGGTCCTCTTGGAAAGTAATTCAGTTCAAGCACATCAGTACTTACAAACACTCTTCAAATGACTGTGTTTGTACAGAACGCAAAGTCCAGTCCATGTCTCTAACTTTCTATAGGTTGTATTTTCTTATTATCTTTTCTTGTAACAGTACATTTATAAAGATTATTTTTTTCTTCCATAGTGTTTTATTTTACATACTTATCTCTACGGCACTCTTCACAACAGCAGTAACAGAAGCTGAATTTGGGCTTTTGGCATTGCCAGGGTACACTGTTTGTTTCTTCTACCACCTTCCAGCAGGCTCTCTACAACCAGTATCTTTCTACCTTTCCTCATCTCCCAGCCCTTTAAGTAAATATTGTCGACTGCAACTACTGCTGTACATCCTCCTGTACCTGTCATATCCCAACAGTGAGACAAAGCGAGACACTGTATCCTCTGCAGGTACCAGAGAAGTGGTATGGACTGGATAGTGATTAATACTTGAACACATAAGCCCCCACCCCACTCTGAGGAAAAGGTGGTGGGGTCCAGAGCTGCACATGACCACCAGCCTATTCACCTGTCAGGTTGTGCACGTTTCTCAAATGATTAAATAATCTACAGTGGAAGAACACAACACAGATCTATACCACGGAGCTCCTCGCCTATGATAATCTAACATGCATGTCATTATTTAAAAGAATTAACACACATACAAGCTCACTGCAGTGTACTCCTCTCTTACCTAGCCACTACATAGGGTTAAACCTCCTCATTCCCTGACATCATAATATAACCACTAAGACTAGAAAGCAGAGATTAAGATGAAGTAACCAAATGCATACCTTGTTGAGTTTCCACTTCAGTTCTTAGTTGTAACAGCTCTACTTCTTTAGACTGCAACTGTTCATTCAAGTTCTTCAACGATTCTGCACTTTCTTTCATCTATTTTCGAGGTGGAAAAAAAACCAACCCACCATTTGTGAAACTTTTTTCTATTGTGTCTGACAACTCAACCTTTTTTTAACAAGAAAAGTATTGCTTTTATTTTTTTTTAGCATTTGCCTAGCCCAGTAATAAAAGTGAGATACTTAAAGCTGGTATTCCTACATAAAGTATCATCACGTACTTTAAAACCCTAAAGGAGCGATAAAACAAACACCACAGATCTTCAGCAAATAAAATTCATTATCTAGTAAACATTTCCTAACGAGGCAGTACTTATATAACATGCATTTAAGTAATTAATTAGAAAGGCATACTATTTTATCCAGTTTGCTTTTCAGATTATCTCGGTCAATGCAGGCCTCTCGATAGGCTTGGTATGCCTTATTTACTTGTTCACGCCCAACTGAGCTGCATTCCTCTTCCAGTCGGGAGCCAAGCAGCTAAAAGTTTAACAGACATGAGAAATAAGAAGCTTTGTATGCTATATTAAAAACTGCAAAGTGTAAAAAGTGCAACAGCACAGCCTGCAACGTTAACAGCATTTTTTTTTTTAGTTTAGAAAAATTAATTAAATACATTGATAGAGACCAAAATTTTCTAACAGAAGTGCAACTAAAGCTGTCTATGAATTCTGCAGACTCCAGCCATACTTAATGCTTGCTAGCTTACTGCTAAGAGTATTTAAAAACCATCCACACATCATGATTACTCACACTGACAATCCCTTAATCATATTTTTTACAGTCATTGAAGATATAAAAACTGCTTTTTGGAAACAGATTTTTAAGCATATAAAGATGAAACGCGCAGAAAATTCAGAGGAAACTGAACATACTTTTTAGATGACTCATAATTTAAACAAAGATTTTCATTTATTTATTTATTAGTGTACTTATGTGAAAAAGCCAAAGCAGAATTACTTTACATGTAACTGTTAATTTTCAGGTCACCACTACCTCATTGCCCCCTAAGGCAAAAGATAGACATGGGGCAATAAGAACTGCCAACTAGATTGTCAGAATGAAGGGGTAGAGTTAATAAAAACACTGAATATATTTTAAGACAGCAAGAAGAGAAGTCTTACATAAAACTACATCTGTTCATATAGAAAGTTCTTGTTTTCACTAAGTATTGCATTATCCTTTTCATTCTGCTTATCCTGCACACTTGCTTTAAAATGCTGAAACATTTAAACACATTTGGTGTACCTGACATAGGTATTTGTAACAGATTTATTTTCTTAGAAATTAAGCGCCACACAAAAAAATTACAAAACAAAAATCAAAAAGGAGCAAATTATGTATCTACCTTAACTATCTCCTCTTTTAGGTGTTCGCTCAAAAGAAAGTATGGGAAAGCAAGCCACAAAGAAGAAGCTTCTGGCCTTTGCTTTCTGTATGGAGCTTCAAAGTTAAGGCACTACTCATTTTAAGCTTTGTCCTTTACATTTTCATCCTCCAAACAAAGCCATTCAGATAGAACATAAGCCTTACTAAACTTTCTGGAAGTTTCCATACACTTTAAAATGTAAAGGTCAAAAGGGGTAACTCTACATGTGTTTTTCCCATACAGGTAATACTAGCCATTAACAAAGACTGAAAGTCAGTTCTGTTATTGAACAGTCTAGGCCTTCTCAACACCCCTCTCTCATAGAAACATTTTACTGTATTCACATACTAAATCAAAAGTTTCCTGTACAGAAAATGAAGTATCATCTTCAAGACAATTAAGCTGAACCAGGCCAAACCAGAAGACACAAGACTAAAAGGGACTGTCTGTGTCAAGTCCTGTTTATTGTAATTCCAAATAACCACGTAAAAGACGCTATACTTAGCATGGTTCAGAAAACATTCAGTCTAGAGCTCTACTCCTATCCCCATCACCCCCAAAGGATCTTATATACAGAAAGTGCTGTGAAAGTTTTGCCTTTTGACAGAAAGCAAAACCTGTCAAACTAGTCACCAATAATTCCTGAATAAGTGTTTCAAAATTGCACCCAGTGTGACTCAAGCTCTTCATTCCAACGCCACAAAATAATACATATTTCATAAACTTTGTCAGTAAACTTCTTCGTAAAGAATAACTAACACATACTGAGGACAAAGTCCTAATAAATGTCTCAGCTCTAACTCTAGGATCTAGCTTTCCATCTTGTATTACTAAGAAAGCAATCTATCAAAGTCAAGACCTTCTTCAGTACAAAGTCAGTCACTACTGAATGACAGATACACATTTAACATTAGCATTCTTTAGTTGGGTAGAAAAGCCTGTGAAATGGTAAATTTTTAGCTTTAATGAACTTCACTAGACTAAGGCCATGAGAAACTGCATATAAAACAAATTCCTATATTCCTTTCCATTATAGAATTCCTACACCAAGAAACATCCAGCCAACACCTCCATATTAAGCAATGCAACTTTGTATTTCATGTTGAGACTGGTATTAGCCAGACCCGGCCAGATACTCTTAACAACCAATTCTTCCTCATCATTTCAATATGCTGAGCCCAAGAGATTCTTTGGATAGACAATTCCAATTGACTTGGCACCTCACTACTCAACTATATTAAGTCACATGTGCCCAAGTTAATAAACACCATAAAGAGGCAGATGAAAACAGTAACAATCCAATGCAACTACACCACTTTCTGATGCAAAGCCAGCCTCTTTGCAGGGCACTACCTGCATTGCACAACATACATGCCCAGTCAGAATAAAAAATCCCAGTATGACATAACCAGACTACCAGAGGAACTAACTGTGTTTCCCTTAAACAAATAAAACCAAAACCTTTTAACTGGGAAATTATTTTATGTACATATTTTAAATACCTAACCATCTGCTCTGCCATCCAAACAGCAGCTGCTAATAGAAGATGGTAAACTGACTTTTTTCTTACCTTTTCTTCTAGAATTCTCACTCTTTTCTTTAGGAAGGAGTTCTCCTTCTCTGTTTCCTTTAGCCGTTTCTTGATATCTTCATATGCAGTGACAAGAGCAAAATGTGAGGCAACAGACTCATCTCCACTATAAGAGGGAACAGGAATCTCCCCATCTCTCTTATGAGCACCATCTGCTTTTTCATGGTTCAAAATACAGATGTCATCCTCTACCAACTCCTCCATGACAGCTGTTAAAAAGACACATATGAGTGCAAAATTTTCACAAAGACAAATTCATCAAGAGTTTAAAGCCTGAAAACCTTCTGAAATAATACTGCAGGGTATTTCTGTGAAAGAATGACAAGACTGAATAATTAGGAAATATCTTAACCTTGCAGAAAACTCTTGAAACCCATTTTACATTGAAAATAGACTTGCTAGAAAATAAGCATATATCACTGTTATTTGATAAAAATATTTTTAGTACATATCAGATTTATGAGCCCCAAATTAATTTTTATTAAGGTGTAACACTATCCTAGAATTTGGCTGGTATAAAATATTTTAACTCCAAAGGAATATTGTATTAAAGGTTTTGAAAGTCAGCACTGAATAGTAAAAGATATTAGAGCTGCAAGAAATCGACTAACTAGTGTGGCTCCTGAGCACAAGTGCCAAAAGGAAGGTATTCAATTTGATTAATTTTTGAATGCAAATAAATATACTTTTCCCAAATTTTAAAATGGTCTCTTTAAAGTACACCCACATTGGTCCTTAAAGAGGCTGCATGA
Organism: Hemiprocne comata; assembly: GCA_020745705.1. Taxonomy (NCBI): domain Eukaryota; kingdom Metazoa; phylum Chordata; class Aves; order Apodiformes; family Apodidae; genus Hemiprocne; species Hemiprocne comata. The sequence continues at coordinate 42,922,667 of CM036587.1, forward strand.
GTAGCAGCTATTTTTTACTTGGTCACAATAGGAAACATCCTGCTGAACAACAATTACAGTAATTCTTGCCTGCAAATATTATGAGAATGCAAACATACTCGGTGACATGATCTGTCTCAACATGCAGGGAGAAAACTGGCAATAATCTAACCATAAGAAATGTATCACCCTAAAATACTAGGCAAATCCACCTAAATGACAAATGCAAAGCAACAATTAGAGGTGGTTTTTTTTTTTTTGGTTGTGTGTTATTTAGGCACAGCAAAACTTTGTATAAGAAAATAGCCTTAAGGGAATAGCCCCAACAGCATTTTCCTTAATGTTACTAGTTATATGGAACAAGTTTAGGATTTTTATTTAAAGAAGAAAAAAAAAAAAAAAAGAAAAAACACAGCTCATTCCCATGTAGTTACAGAGAACAAGATTTCTTGCATTCATATGCAATACTAAAAAATGTTATACAGTACCTGATAATGTTTCTTCCCCCCCAGCCCAATGCAAACTACTGATACTACTTCTATGAAAAGTAGATTCTGCCTCTGCCCTGGAACAAATCCTTATTTTCCTGATGATTAGCTAATGAACCAACAGAAATGCTGGAATGAAAGAAATTAGCAGGATGAAGACAGTTTGAATTGTAGGAAAAAGCTGTTTCAACAGATAACTGACCTGATCAGCAGCACCTTGCAGGAAAGGCAGGCATCAGTAGGGGAAAAAAGTCACAATTGCTGCCTCTACTGTGTATCTGCTATTTAAAAATCAAACTAGACTTCCATTTGTTTAACGATACTAAGAGGTAAAGGGATCAACTTCCCTGGAGCTCATCCATGTATTCAAATGTCTTTCACCGTGCTAGCAGTGGAAAAGCTACATGGATTGCAGCATTATGAAGAGCTACAGCCAAACAATGGTACCGTTATCACATTTGTCTCAATTTGCTCCAAGCCATTTAGAAAACATGATAATGAACTGTGACAGCTTGTCTATACTAGACAGCAAAGGAGATGCAACACTTAAAAAAAGACTAGAAAACTACAGACCAAAACTGAAGTCTTTCTAATGTTTATCATCAGGAGGCGAACTGATGCCTTGCATACTGTTTGACATATTCCAACAAAACAGCCTAAACTTCCCTTGCCTATTGCTCTGCCTCATGCTTAAGCAGAAAGAGCCTTGCAAAAAAGTTTTGCTGCCTTCTCTTTGCAAGGAAAGTACCACTTCATGCGCAAAGTGACCTTGACCAAAAGCACTACATCATTCAAACTGCATTAACTGACCGAAGGAATTACTCGGTTTGCCTTCTAAGAAGAGCATAACATACTAGCTTTTCCTCACCCATTGTACCAAGGGCTCTACAAGTCTTCTCTCCCACCTCATCAAGTTACAAGAGTTTGCCTTCTCAAGGCAACACATCACATCTCCTTTTCTCTGAACACTAGACTCAAATGTCAAAGAAGTGTCAAAGCTTATCCTTACCCCTTGAAGAAAGCAGCAAATTCTGTGACCTTGTACATAAAATATATCTTCATTTCCACACGTTCCAATAGCTCCTAAACTTGTGCATCATCCACTCCTTATTTCTTGTGCACATCAGTTCCACCAGGAGATGGCAATATGGGAAAACAGGAGACCTCAGAAGACAAGACCATATTTATTGTGTATTTTGCTAACTAAAACTTACTGCCTTTATGAGCTTCCAAGTAAGACTTAGCATACACAAATACTATTTTATAAATTCAGCTACACACTTAACCTGTATGTACCAAGAGGAACTAGCTACACTAACTTTTTTTTACTTGAAAGATCTCCTTTAGCTTATAGGATTACTAAACTCTGTATTTTCTGATGCTGGTCTCTAAGCCAGCACTGGATGCTATTCATAAGGGAAGCACAGGGTTCCACGTAATTCAAAGGAGCTTGTAATACACATTTTTTTTAAGTTTCTGCAGACAAGATAATGATTTCAGAAAGATCCAACATACACATTTTTTTACTACTCTTACTGCAACTAAGTGATGACAAACTGCCTACAAAACTAAAGACTGCTTCTCCTAAGAGACAGATACCCAATTAAGACACCTTCCTCTTGGCTCATCCCTTTAAAGAGCGGATCTGATGATGTAACGCTTCGGAGGGGAAACTGGCAACACACCTTTAACAGGCTTAAATTAATTAAGTGGGATACTCAGAGGGTATTGTGACATTTTTTAACTGTTTACTTCCACTATTAAAAATAAATAGAATTATCATGAAACATGCTTCTCTGTACTGGAAGCTCAACAGCCTGCCAAGAAGGGAAAATCACCACATTACTCACAATCTATATACTTTATCTTTCGTTATCTCTACTAACAAATTATTAATAATATTCACACACCATGTAACACTGCCACATCCACAAAAAAAGTGCAGTCAGTTCAACTTGACAGAAATATGATTCAAATCACCATTGTAATCATGCCCAAAAACATGGAAACCAAGACTTCAGACAGACATCACTTTCAAATAAATGGACAGATTTACATAACTGAAATTTAAATGCCACTGAACACAAATTTTATCAGTATTTTAGACCACTGCATGAAGGAAATATAATAATATTTACATTACCCTAACTTCAGCATATGAACACCTTTAAAAGCCATAGTGTAGACAGTCAGAAAACAAAAAGCTGTTGTCATTTTGAGATTTTCCCCTATCTATTAAAGGACATTTTTGGTTTTGGAAAGGAGCACTAATTGTGAAACTTAAAGCAACCCACTATGATTTCTAAGAGATTTCAGTATGCTATTCTTGGTCAGTCTGAAAGGAAGAGTCTTCACATATTTTATTCTAAATAGCTTTCCATTTTCTCCCAAAATAGTTATCCTAAAAACCCATAAAATTTATAAAAAAAACAAACCCACCCTGCAAAAACTGTAACAAATCTATAGAAGCGGAAAAAAATGAGGAAAAAAGGCATTTATCAAATCTTAGGTATGAGCTGATACAAAATATTTTAAGTTAACTATTAGTAAACACGAGCCTTTTGCCTGTGATTGCTGAATATTCCTTCTACTGCATATTTCAAAGTTTCCCATCTCTCAGTCTACAGAACTATATGATAGATGTTTCCTAAGAAAAAAGTGCTATGTCCTTTGTATTAGGTGCCTGATGACACAAAAGTAAGTTATAACATATGCACCATTAACTGCAGTATACATTAGATGAGCATGAGGAAAAAGTCACATTAGAAAAATTAGAGCAGCATTGCTAAATATATCTAAATAAATCTACACAACCTTAAAAAGAAAAGAAAAAACACAAAAAGTTTATGTCTGTGCAGCAAAAAACTTTCTGAAGTATTTCCAATGAAAAAAAAACAAATGCAAAGTTACTTCTCCAGCACCTGCTAAGCCCATATTAAAAGGCCAATAAAAGATACAAGCTCACACAAGAATAAAACCTGGCCATTAAAGAGTGTAAGATCAGCAGCTCTAAAAAGGTCATGGTGAAATGCACAGTTCACCCAGCTCTTTGATCTGCTGTCAGGAAAAAGAAAAAAAAAAAAAAAAGAGTAAGCATGCTCACAACTAGTTCTTTCTCCCTAAGAAGCTCTCTCATGACATTAAAGCGACAGACAGAAAACCTCAGAAGACAAAACTTTAAAAAATATGGATATATCTGTAAGAAATCCATGGCTACAGCTTTAGCCTTTTATTTTTCTCTTTCAGGACAAGAATCAAAATTTATTTTCTCCAGTATTACATAATTTTAAAAAATATGAACTGTAAGCAACAATCAAAGAAGTGCTTGCTGACAAAACACATGCATTAGATTATTCCGCAAGTTATGACTCCTCAAATGCTGCAGTCCCAGAAGGCCTTGCAGGATGGTTTACTGGGTCCACCCACAGACCTTTGCCAGTGTTTTACTCTGGTGGGCTTCTCCAATTCAAAGCTACACTTGTATGCACCGCTGCAAATGCCCCAGAGCTCTCACTCTGAAACACCTGAGTGAATTTTGATCTCTCTCGAGTTGCAATTCATAAAATAATCTGTACTAGAGTAACCAGGCTTTTCACTAAAATATCTGAACATCCAGACAAGTTAATGTCTATGAATGCAACCAATGTCCATCTCGACATGCTTTAAGCAAGCTTTACAACCTCACTTACTACACATCCTATCCCAAGAAAGGTCTCCCTAATACTTTTGCTTGTGACAAAGAAATATGTTACATTTATATATATTTTGGAATGATCTGCACATGAAGAAGCCTATTTTAACGTACTTCAGTCTTTACATCAATAATAAATACATTAAATTAATAGTACTAGTGTTTGTATTTAATGATGTTTTAAAAAACCCCAAAGAACCCCAATGCACTGTTGACAGGTCATAGTATTAATTTCTAGCAGGAGTCATTGTGTCTACTGTTTATAAGCATACAAGTTTGAAGAGATGGCACTATGTAAGTTTTCTTTCACATATTGTAGAAAAAGAATGGTTTCTGGAAACCACTTCTGTTGTTCATTGACACTTCATGTAGGTTAGAGAACAGCTTTGATTTAATGCGTTAAATATCTTGAGAGTAAGAACATTTTCCCATTTCTTACTAACGCTTGGCAGGAATACAGCTTTTCTTTTCATAGAGCTTTATAAATATTAGTCATTTACACCATGGGAGGTAGTTAAATAGGAAACATTTTACATAAGAGGAACAGAGGATGCTGCAGCTCTAATAGCAAACAGACCACTGCACACACAGACTTCTGTAGTTTGAAATGCTAATCTTCTTACTGGATCAGGAGGAAGGATAGTAGAAGCAGGATTGCATTAATTTTTTCCCCATATTGAGAAGACTCATTTTGCCCTATCTTTTGATTTGAAAGAGAACAGAATGGTTTCCAAAATATCTCCAAATGTCAAATGCAGATAATTTCAAGATATTTTACTGTTCTTTTTTTTCCAAGGCTAAAAGTCTGAGGCATTTTACTTTGTTTACATTCCAGACTTGAGGGGCTTGATTTCATAACAGTAGTATGAACAGCCTCCAGCTGTATAATTTCTGTATTGGTTTACCTTGCCCTGCATAGAAGGGTGTATGTATATCTATGTAGACATAAAAATAAAACATGAAATTCAAGAAATGCCTTTAATCCACAGGAATCCTGAATGAGCGTGTTGCAGCCCTCATCTAAATTTCAGAAAAGTTGTGCTGCTTTTTTTCGTTTTTAAAAGACACTCCACCACATAAACAAAAAATACAGAACTCCTGCAGTCAGCATCAAAAACTTCACACAGTATATGGAGTATATGACACATGATGCTAAACAAGCAAGACTTTTAGTCTCTTTAGGAACTATCATACTGCATCTCTCCCTCAGAAATCTTCAGTTCTCTTTGATTCCAGTCTGTTCTACAGAGTGAGATGTCACTTTTTACAGATACTTGCTCTGTTTCTAGAGAAAGAAAAAAAAAAAAAAATCTGTGTACATGCATCTCAGGAGCTGCTAGTTTTGGCCATTGCTTATCCTTACACATGGAAAAAGTCCACAGCCCCAAAGCACTCCCTTAGAGTTCATGTGTACAAGGGTATGGCCCTGCAGCCTCAGCTGACTTGGTGCTCTTTCCAAACACGTTAGTTAAATCAGACCTCCAAATCACTTTCATTTTGCTGCCTCTAGGAAACAGAAAGTTACTGTCAATAAGCTCACAAGCCAGATCACTGTAGTTCATCTGTCATGAACATCCAAGTAAGCTGGAGGAGCCAAGTAAAATCTCCTTAGGTACAACAGGCAATTTTTTCCAACTCGAGAACTAGAAGAGTACTAAAAAGCCCACATTATGACAATGGTGCTTAATAAATTTGACTTTCTCTGAACAGTTTCACACTCCACTATCTTCATCGCCAATTTGCAAACCCTATACATCCTCAGTGTAATGTATTCCACTTGCCTTTCTGTGGATGTTGTCACAACAACCACTTTCCCTGACAACCATCAGAAAAGCAGAGGGAGGAAAGAAAAAAATGGAGTCAGTTAAATATTGTCCTCTCAGCATCATATATCTCTGTTTATTAAACTATTAAATTTAATAATTAAGCTAATTAGAAGCAATACTACCACAGAAATACAAGTAGGAACAAGATGGCTTCTGGCTGTTAAACCTTTCTAACACCAAATACAGTTATATTCAAAGGTTACTGAAAAACACATATGTTCTCATGCTAACACTGAATATTATTTTAATAGACACTTACTTGGTGTCCATTCCTTCCTATTTAAAAATGTTTATGAAGAACAATTGTTGATGATAGCTAAGAGGGTTTGTTTTGGTTTTTTAAAAATCTTCTTTTGTAGAACAAACAGTAGGTCCAACTCCCAGTCTAAGTTTCTTCCCACTCAATTCAACTGTCAGATTAATGCATGTTCAGTATGTTCACAAGTTCAGTGAGAAGGTATGATGAAAGCCTTGAATAATTACATTGACTTTTAATTCAACTGTAAACTCACCTCACCTGTCACAGCTATTAAAAGGCAAGTTAAACTGAGTTGCACTGATGGCCCTTGGTCATCCTGCAATTCACTAACACAATGTCTGGAGGTCTTAGCAAGCCACGACTGCATATGGTGCTAGATAACTTCATCTAGGTTCCCTTTTCCACAAAAGGTTAGACCAGCTCATTGTTTCAGGTCCTTTCCAATGTGGGCTGTCCTATGATTCTGTATTCGGATTTACATCTTATTATTTCAGACAAATCTGGTCATTTGAACACACGTTCTTGTTAGCAACTGCCCAGGGAGGCAGTGGAGGCGCCGTCCCTGGAGGTGTTAAAAAAAACGGGTTAGACATGGTGCTTGGGGAGATGGTTTAGTGGTTAGGGGTTGTAGGGCTGACAGTTGGACTTCATGATCTTGAAGGTCTTTTCCAACCTTGATGATTCTATGACTTTGAATGTTCAAGTCACTTACGCTTCACTTCCCTTTTCCAAGTTCATTTCTACCTCTCAAATATGTTGTCAAATGTTAGTAGCATCTACCATTTGTTAGTAGCATCTACCATTTTATATACTAATAACTACTCAAAAAATATTATATGACTATGTAAGTAATAAGTAGTGCAACCACAGTATAAACATATAACCAAAATATAAGATTGGTTCTAAAGTTGACTGTGGATAAATCACATACATATGAAGTCTCTGGAAGTCCCCCTTAGCAGAACCCACCACTGACTTCTACCAAGCTAGTTCCTAGCCTGACTCGTCCTGTAGGGTGTCAGACAGATACCTAGATGCAAGAGCAACAAACTGGATCTCATTGTTACTGTAACTGCTTTACTAAATATGGACTCTCTATCTAGACTTCCTCTGTTTAGAAAACACTCATGAAGTAATGAAAACATATATAAAAAAGTAATTCCACATGGTGTTTCATCTCCTGTACTTCTACCTTCTTCCTTATTTTTAAAAATCTATTCTAAAGAAATCAGATACCAATAGCATGTGCAGGAACAGGTCTGCACTTTTTCCAGGGTAGTTTTCACTTTCCTAAGTAGACATCCCTCATTTAGCATCTTCCAGTCACAACAGAGGATCTCCAATTCAGTGTCTCTATCAGAAGAACAAATGTTACTGGATTTGCAGCTTTATGTTCAGTTTCTCCAACACTTGGTCACTTGACACTTTTCCGAACTGTGAACTGTAGCATAAAAAGACTGGTGGAAAAATAGTTTTGTGGGTGGGACAGCTAAAACTCTCATACAATCTGATCTGGAGGTTACCCAGCCAGTGTTTTCTGACTTCACTCAAGAGCTGTTTGCTCAGCAACTGTGCAGAGAATTTGGGGTAATAGTCTCCTACTTGCTATACAGTCATCTGATCAACATTTCTATTACAAATTCTTGAAACACTGAATTGGAGATACTCTGTTGTGACTGGAAAATGTTAAATGAGGGATGTCTACTTAGGAAAGTGAAAACTACCCTGGAAAAAGTGCAGACCTGTTCCTGCACATGCTATTGGTATCTGATTTCTTTAGAATAGATTTTTTTAAAAAATAAGGATGAAGGTAGAAGTACAGGAGATTAAACACAATGTGGAAACACCAATTCTTCAAAGAATATAACGTAGTAGTAAACTTAGATTTGTTTTGGTTTCTACATTAAAAATGTCATGATACACATGCTAACGGATAACTGGTTTAATTATTAGTAGTAGCATTTGATCACACACCAATATCGAGGAAATTAAATGCTTTCCATAGTTCACAATAACACTTCTTAGGAAATGCTCTCTCAGAACACCACCTGACCTTTGGAGCCCAGAGCAGACTTGACTGCTGTGACAATAATTCTTCCTTCACTCTGCTTCTTCCAGAGCTAGCTTTCAGTGTGGATTTTACTGCAAACTCACAGCAGGGGAATTAAGGGATTCCTCGACAAATGTAAAAGCTCCTAAAACCACTCGCAGTTTACAGTCCAACCCACTCTTACTTGTAAGTTGCTGGGAGACAGATTTATTTAAGGAGATCAGAGTTATTTCTCTACCAGGTGGAACACCAGGATTTAGAACTGTAATTTTTTAAAAGCTGAAAGCATCACTAGCATGTAAAACTATCTCAACACTTATCTGTAGTCTCTGATTCCAAACCAACACAGCTATCAACACCTGTATTCTGGTCTGCTCCAGTATTTTCATTAGGTTTCTGCATTCACACCTTGTGCTGATAATCCTACTTTGCTCATTTCCTTTGCCAGATCCCCCCGTACTAAGGGTACAAACTGCTGCTCTGAAAATTCACCTGGTTCTTCGGCTTAATTAGGTGCAAATGTTGGCTATTTTCTCGCCTGAGACTCACTCCCGACTCGTCAACAGTACCTTTAAGCTACGCTCCCCCTCCCTCCGCGGGGATGACCCCTTCACCCAGTGACGCTCCACCTGTAAAGCGAAAGCTGGCAGGGACGCCCCACAAGACGCTGTGCACGGAGTCCTTCTACGAACACAACTGCGTTTTAAGAAGAGAAACTAAAGATCAGCCAGAACCGCCTCTGTCCCCAGGAGAACCGCTCCTACTCCATCGGACAACAGGGCACGAAGCTCCCCAGGCACCCCCAGCGAGAGGCAGACCACAAGGCCAGGGCCGCCCACAGGCGACCTGCCACCGGCAGCCCCAGCCGGACCGTCCGCCCCTCCCCCCCCGCGCCAGGACCAACCTCTCTAGGCCTTGATCGGACCAGGGGGGTCAGTAACAGTCGGTCACCTCAGCGGAGAGGCAGCGCCGGGCGTCGCGGTCTCCGCTGAGCCCCCCTCAGGCTCCCATCGCTGCCGCCGCCTCCTCCCCGCCGGCCCGGCCGCGGTATTAGCCCCCGTCACCGGAACTTCCCGGGGCACAAGCCCCGCCCCCCACCGCTCGAGGAAGTCAACAAATGCCCCACGTGACACGGAAGTAGCTGCCGCGACCCTTCTCCCCGTCCAAAAGGCGTTCGCTGCTCCCAGAAGGAGAGAGGCGGCCCCGCCTCCTGACGGGGAAGGGCGGACTACAAACCCCGGCATGGAGCGGGTGAGCTCCTAGCAGAGTGCGTCGGGAAGCCGCCTTCCACCTCACGACACAGGCTGAGGTTTCGGAAGGCCAAGTGGCGGCCGGCAGGGCTGTGGCGTGGGGATATCTGAGCAGTGCTCGGGTCTGCGTCCCGGCCTCTAACGTACTCCTCTGACAAGGAGTACGGACCCGCGGCCCCTCAGCGACTGCTCTTCGCCAGCATCCGCGCCGCGGTGTAAAAAAAAAGCTGCTCCCCTTTTCGAGGCGCACCGAATTCCCCGCCCCCGATACGTAGTGGGACCTTACTAAAGCAATAAAGATCAGTGCCTTTTACCGGGGAAGCTGCCCCCTGTCAACAAGCAGGTACGGTGGGAAGGCTTTTCCCATTAGGCGGACACCTGAAACGGAATGGCTTTTTTTTTATTTTCTTTTGCGTTTTACATTCTTCAAGCTATTCCCAGCTTCTGGAGAAGTTTTCACCTGCGCAGAGTTGAAGAGCTAGCGGGCCACTGAAACATTTTGCATTAATCCTCCTTTTTTGTTGTTTTATTATTAGCAACAAGCAGAGATAAGCGCAAAGCCAGAGGGGCGGGGCAGTACATGCTCTATTGCTGCACTGGGGTGGCAAGGCGACTGGATGTAACCTCATCTGACCAAAACGCACCTTTTTTTCTCAACCGAGTTCAAAGTGAAGCAAGAATACATCTAGACCATAGTTCAGGACCTCTGCTTTAGGCATAAAAACAAGCCGATTCAACAAGTCTAATGTAGATCTACAGGGGAGAGCAGCTGTGCTGTTCCAGGCAAAACACAAGCATTTTGCTTTTATGTGACGAGAGTCCCTAAGGACCTTTTGCAACTGTGTCACAAAGTCAGCTGGAGCAAGGAAAGTGTATTAGCATGCCCAATTGATCTAGATATGGAAGAATATTGCAATATTGTCTACTCCTTAAGGAGTATGGAAAGAAAGAAAGGAGTATGAAAAGAAAGACCAAATGGAAACAGGACCTCACAATGAAAAACAAACAAAAACCAAAACAACAACCCCCAAAGACCTCTGTTAATCATGTTCATAGACCGCAAAATGACTTTCCAAAGTTTTCAGCATATTACTATTATTCGGGTTATTACCAGAAGTTTAAGTTAGATAGAAACTTTGCATTTTTTTATAAGCCAAAGCTGTACAGTGCTCTGTTTCCACATGTATTTAAAATCCTTCATACCAAAAGCAGTATCCTTCTCTAAAGGTCCAAAAATACAATTTCCAAGTTGACACTTATTCATGATAATTAACATGGCTTGGATACAAATGTATTTGTGTGTCATGAAGTTACAAAACAGAGGTTTTATTACATAATTGGCATGGATTTGAAATGGTGCTATTATGAGATTCAGAAGAAAAACATACAATTATTTGGGATATCAAATATGTCCACTATTTTAATGAATAGCATTGATACATTAATGGTAGCATTTTAATTAATGTCTTAATTTGTAGCCTTTTTTTCCATTAAAAACTACAGTTGTTATCCTATCTGCCAAGCAATTAAAAAGAAGGAAAAAAGACTAGCCCTAAGCAATGGCCAATACTGTAAAACATGGTGGTACTTGGCTAAGACCAGCTGAAAGGTAGTAATTTTAGACTTAATGTCACAATTTATTCCCATAGTAGGGAGTCTGGGTTTTTTTTTCTTTGAAGTATTGAATGTGGACAGGAGTTCATAGTGTCAGTTTTCTTTTCTGAAAAAAAAAAACCAACAAACCAGATACTTTAATTTCTGAAGAGAGAAAAACTAATTTATTGCCACCCTATTTGTAAAGAAAGTATTAGTCCAGGGTATGGATTAAAAAAGCCAATTATATAGTGTAAAAACAGTTTAGCTGCAAGTGGGCATACAATATTTCCATTGAACAGCTGTGGAAATAAAATACACAAACCCAAAAGAATTAAATGCACCATTTTTATCGGCAGTTATTTCTTTAAACACCATCATGTTGCTACATGGCTCTTCTCAAGCTTTCCAGCTTAAGTCTTGCAAGCTACCAAGTATTACTACCTAACTAGCAAGACAATTCCCTGTACTTCAGTTTGACATCCTAATTCCAGCACACGTTAAGCACTTGTCGTCAGGGATGCTGCCAGGCACAAGCATAAGCCTGCAGAACCAGAATACTGGACTTGATAAACAAAACAAGTAAAACGCACCAAAACCAAATTCTGTCTCTTTTCAAACTCTTGCAAACAACTCAACACAACAAATGGCCACAGGCATGCGGGCCAAAACATCCAGTGTCAAAACTGAGACTAACATTTCAGTACTACCTACCTTCCAGTTTGATGACCCCCCAGGGAGTCGTGTCCCTTAAAGAAACTGATTCCACGGCTTGTGTTTCAGATTTACAGATAGACTGTGTGTTTTATTACAAAACAGAAAAAAAGTTTAAAATTCTATAATGGAAAAAAAAAAAACCTGATCAGCAATAAAATATAGTTGTTTAGTATAAGCTGTATTAAACCTCTAGAAAATTGTAAACAGAAGATTCAGAATTCTATGACTTGGACACCAGTGGGTCCTGGGGTGGAAGAGGTTATGAAGACATGTTCCCTTCTAATAACAGTCCTTCCCAGCTGCTAGTGAGGCAGATGAAGCTCGCAGTTAAAAAGCTGACAAGCTCTAGCAGCATCTCACGCCCGGCACTCCCACTGCCTTTTCCCTTTTTCCCACAGCCCTGCGTGCTTCTGCCACCAAAGATTTGGGAGCTGCCTTACGGTCGCAGCGAGCTTCAGGAATCCCCCCAAGGCCCAGGGGGAAGCCTGAGAGCGAGGGTGGGCGGGACCGCAGGCACCGGTGGGGAGGCTGCCCAGCCCGGCCGCGTTTGGTGTGAAATCCTGTCGGGAGCACAAGGCCTGTGGAGCGCGAGGCCTGCGGCTCTTTCCCTCAGCTTAGGCCGCACTCGGCTGAGGCGGCCGCGAAGGGCAGCTCGCTGAGGCGGCGGGACCGGCTCGTTCAAAGGCTCCACTGGGCGGCTGCAGGAGGAGGAGGGCTGGCTGATGCAGGTTAGTGGTGCCCGGTTTTGTCAGCTTGAGGGCGTTGTCTGCGGAAAGAGAGGGTCACAACGCCGCAAGCTCACCCACCTCCCCTCTCCTCAAACGCCTGTGGTTACATCACCCTTTGCTGCTCGGGTGCGATCTTCAAGGTGATGGGTGCTGCTGCTGAAATACCTCAGGTGCTGCGCCAGCCTCTGTTGCCCTCCTGAGGCCAGCAGCTCGCCCCAGTGCAGGGCAACCCTAAGCTGGGTAGATAAAGAGGGGCAGGCTCAGCCTGTGAGGTCCGCCCCAGTGCCACCGGTTGTGCCCCGCTCCGGAGCCACCTCGGCCTCCCTCCCCTGCCCTAAGGGAAGCATGGGAAGCAGCGGCTCAAACAGACTATGGTTTCATCGCGAAAATGTTTCTCCTGGAGCCTCATCCAGAATTGTAACAGGTTGAAGGAAAAAGTGGTTGCAGATAGGAGCTTAGTATTTAGTTCTGGAGTTGTATTTTTGGGGTTTTCTTTGTGGTTTGTTTTGGTTTTTTTTCCCCCTTCTGCCTAAAAAGCCTTTCTGGAAGTTCGCTAGCCGTGATAGCAAGCTCCTCAGAGGATCTCAGAGCTGAACCATGATTTTAATCACAATAGATCTATGTATCTTGGCTTAATTCTAAGGCTGCTGCCTTGGAACCCATGTCAGTTGAAATGGTGAATCCTTGCAGAGAACAGATGTTCTGGAAGATAAAAAATCAAGTCCTTTTAGGAAGAATGTGCTTTAAAGAGGCTAAAGATAATAAAATATTGACATTTGAACTTTCATTGTCATCTATAGCTTAAGCAGTTGTTTGCTTTCTTTTTTGTTGAAATATCAATGGCAAACCTTCCACTGAAGACATCTGCCAGGACAATGTGTTCTGGTAGCTTTCCAGCTAAGGGAAGAGAAGAGGGGTCTGGTCCTGAGCACCCTAACTAATTTTCATAAGTTGCAACAACTTCCATATGCAAATATGATAAAAGCAGTTAAAATTCCATAACTCTTTACTAAGCTTTTACATTTTATTTCAGTGTTGTGTCGGTTTGGCACCAAGTTGGCAGTCTCTCGATTCACCCCTCCCCCCCCTCCTCCCCCAAGGTAGGGAAAGAGGGAGGGAGAAAAATGAGAAAGAGAGGCTCTCTGGGTTAAAAAGTGAAACAGATTGATTTTAATTATTAGTGACAAGGGAATATATATATGTATTTGCAAAGGGATGTGCAACACCCAATCCCCTCCCTCCTCCCCCAGCAACTCTCACAGCAACTCTTCTCCCTGGTGACTCCCAGCTGAAGGGGGGAGTGTCCGTGTGCATGGACGGGGTCCTCGGATGTTGGCTGTAAAGAAAAATGAAATAAAAAAGAGAGAGAGAGAGAGCCAAAGAGAAGGCGATAGAAGCAACAGTAAGCAGAAAAGTGAGTGGAAAAGGAAAATTCGAGGCTTGACTTCCATGATGTATTAACCTATACTGAAAGCCAAATAGAGAAAATATTATGAGAAGGGAATATTCTGGTTTGCTGATCCTGCCTTCAGTCTAATCTGCTCCCCTGTAGTGGGGGAAGGCTGCAGACAGTCAGAAGTGACCTTGGTTATTATCAGTCCACTGGCACTGCTAAAAAGTTCACTGAAAGAAAAAAAAAAATCAGCAAAGAGCTTGCTCAAACAAAAACAAGTGTTAATACCAAACTGATAATCTTTCCATTATGAGTATTTAGAATTGGAAATTTAACTACCTTTGTAGCTAAACATCTTCAGAACTTGCTTAAATACAGGCTTTTCCACTGTTTGGCTATTTCTTCATTGATTTATTGTACAAATATTAGTGAAACACATTAAGAAAGCACAGTGAAAAAAATAAGAATTTGTGGTTTGTTTGGGTTTTTTTTGCCTGATGTTTTTGTTGTTGTTGGGGTTTTGTTTGTTTGTTTGTTTTTTGGTGGGTGGGGAGGGGATAAGTGTTTTTTGGGGAGAAAGGCTATATAAAGGAGATGTTTGTACTCCTTATTCCCAGAAGTTATTAAGTAGTGCTATGAAAAACAGCTGATTTTGTACTATAAGAAGAATGAGTAATTTTCTGCTGAGATAGTTATGTTAATTAGAGACTGGCTTAGTAAGTGATACACACTGTAAATGCTTTGTATTCTCAAGTCGTTCTTAACCATTGGAACTCTTTTTTTAATGGCTTCAATGTTTTAAATATCTTAGCTGATTCAAGGAAACCGTGAAGTCTTAGCTCAGGAAAACTGAATTACTTTCTCCAGGCCTTCTGTTAATAACAAGCATTGTCCTCCTGCTAAGTTAGGTCTCTTTCATCAATGAGGAAGGTCCTTTGGCATAAATTTCCACCTCTGTTTTATAACATTAAATACTGCTGAACCGCTCAGGGTCTAAGTTTCAAAGCCATAAATTGGTAAGTGTGAAAAGAAATGTATAGCTATGTCCTGGTCTGCTCCTTGATGGCCTTCTGGACTCACTGCAGATCTGAGAGAGAGAATTAGTTTTCTTAATTATGGAGGAGTAATCACAGTTGAGGATAGATTGATGTACTCCCTAGAAAAGCAGCATTTTCCTGGGGGCTATTTCTTGAATCTTTTTTAAACCATGAGAAGTGAGGGAGGTATATAGGTGTACTGTAGTGAAGGTAGGCTCTGCCTTCTTTGCCATTCTTCCTCTCTTTCTGTCTACTGGGCTCTTGTATGAGAATACGTTTTTGGATGTCTTTACTGATAACCTTGGATGTATCTGTCAGAAAAAGAACAGAGTCTGGACCAGGCGCTTCATCCTGATATCAATATACGTTGTTGATAATTTTTTTTCTTATTCTTGCATGCATGTACCAACAGTGTCATATTCTGCAGTTAAACTACTTAGAAGAGCCCTGGGTTTAACTTCTGTCTCAAATGCTCTGTAATCACTGTAACTGACTTGGTAATGTGGGCAAGGGTCTTTGCTGTCATACTTGATCTTGTTTTCAAGCATCAAGGCAATTCATTTTAACAAGACGCCCTTCCTCCCTTTGTGCAATATTCTGATTTAACAAAAAATGTTTTAAGGTATAGTCATGCTTCTGTGATAAAAGAAAACAGAGCTGGTTTTGTAAATTTCAAAATGAGACACAACAGGAGGTTACATTATGATGTTGTTGTTGAAGTGTCATTGATATGCATGTAATTAATTTGCATCTTAAATATCTGGTATTATTTTGGATGTAAGAATTCTGGACAAATGAAGATCCCAACAGACTGTATTGACAAATATATTTTACATGATCCTGCTTTTTCTCTACAACACTTCTTTGCCATTTTTTTTCTTCTACATTCTTCATTAGCTGATAGAAGAGTAGCTCAAGTAATCTGTTACATATCTGCTGACTGACAGTTTGTTGGTACTCTTGTTGAGTGTTATGATAAAATGCTTTTGTTACAAGATGTTACTTTTATATCATAAAAAGAATGAAAAATAACTGTACTTACAAGTAACTTTTCTTTGAAAAAAAAAATCTGTTGTACTAGTTGTTATGACTTTGGGTTTTTTCAATTTAGAGTAAATAACAGTTTGACACTTTTTTTTTTAAGGATTAGCAAAAATTTTCATTTCCTATGGCAGAAAGAAATGAAAATTTTAACTAGATAAAGTGTTGGTTGAGAGTGAATATAGAAAATGTTTCGAACAGGGACTCTTTTTAAGGAACGATGCTATGTAAGTTTATAAAAATTAGCCATGATATTGTGATGTGGATACTCATCCATGATTTAATGGTTGTTTGTTTTCTGACAAGTATTTTCTTGAAGAGCCTGAGCTCCTTAAAAATGAAAGTAAGTGTATCTGTCCAGAGCTTTCTCTAGGAAGTAGTTCTGGGAAAAGCGTGCAGATGGCCAAGATAAGGTTACAAGTGTTATAAACCTAATTTTTTTAGTCACTGTTTTTTTTCTTGAGACATGCAGATACTTACTTTGTATTATGTGCAGAAGTATTTTAGATGTGCTCTTTTTCTCAAGTGCGCTTTAGTATGAAAAATAAAAATTAGTTGTAAAAAACCACTTAATAATATCTCAATCACTGCTTAATCTGTGCTCAGTTGTTGGGGTAAGATGATTTATATCTAATTTTCAGCACCAGTGATTTTTTTTTTATTGGATTGTATTTCATGTGGTCTCCATTGATACCTGTTTCACTTTACTGACTAATGTTTTGTAAGAAGTCTTTGTTAAAGATTTCCAGTGTCTAGTACCAGTTGTCTTTGGGCAAAGATGACTTTTCTGATAATCTAAGACTTGTTTTTAGGTGTACAGAAATAATAAAAACATGCAAGCCAATCTTATCCTTTCAACAGACTAAAATATGATCTGACTTCCCCGCACCACCCGTGCATTTTTCAAAGCTTTCTATTCCTTGGGGCTTTCTATTCATTTTATTCTTTTAGAAACCATGCCATTCTCTTGCTCACTAATGAAAATGTTGAACTCTTCCAAACCATTGCCTGCTACTCTCCACCAGGCAGCTGTTCTTCTATCCATTTCTCTGGAGAACCTCACACCAAGCACTACCCTCTGTTCCACAGTGCCTACAGCACTGCTTTTTATAGTGCTCACAGCCAGCCACATGCCCTGGCTTAGTTTCCAAGCCTGTTTGCATTGATTTGGAAGAGCCGCAGCACTTCCCAGAGCAAGGGTTGGCTCATAGCATTGACAGAATGCACAGACCTTTTCCTGTGGAACAGGAAACCTTTCTGATTCCTGTTGTGAATTTCACTTTTATAACAACGTTAAGAATGTAGAAATTACAAAACGCTCATCTTGCAAGCGATTCCGCTGGAAGTTATTTCCACTGAAGTTTTATAACCATTATTTATTTTGGGGTCAGGTGATATTAACATGATCCCTAATTGATCAAAATTGCACAACCGTGATATTTGTCATAGTCTATTGGATTTTTAGTATCGACAGGTCTTTCAGATCCATTGTAAGTTTTACTGCAAGTCTATAAAGACGATCACATTGGAAGCTTGATCATTGAAGTGTCTTCTGAGCTTTATGTCTGTATTTCCTGTGTTTTTAAATTATAATAAGCAAATCCATAAAGTAAAAAAATGAACAGCTAGTGTGTCCTGCCACTACAGGATTATCAGTGAAATGGGAAACTAAATTTGTTGCAAGTATCGGATTGGACTTGCTCTCTGTTGATGGCTTTGTTAAAAGCTGTCATGTTGAATTCCTGGT
This sequence comes from Hemiprocne comata, assembly GCA_020745705.1. Classification (NCBI taxonomy): domain Eukaryota; kingdom Metazoa; phylum Chordata; class Aves; order Apodiformes; family Apodidae; genus Hemiprocne; species Hemiprocne comata. Next base: position 42,940,466 of record CM036587.1, read on the forward strand.
TAGTCATTGTTCCAGAGCTTGGGTTGAAGCAAAATGTATTAACAGCTATTCCAAAATTCCTTTAGGGTTGGGAAAATTATTACACTATACAGAAATGACTGATAGAATATTTTCAGATATGACTTACTGTATATATTCATGTTTAAAGATAGTTGGAGATTGATTTTGCATATCATATAGTTATTAACAGACCTAAGAACAATGTGATAATTATCTAAAGAATCTGGAGACTTTTTACTGTTGGGTCAAAAGCTGAAAAGTTAAACCATATGTTAGAAGTGGATTAAAAGATTAAATGTGAAAGTAAAAATTAAATACAAAGATTTTAAAATGAAAGATACATATGCTTTCAGATAGACCATGTATGTATCTGCAGCAGTTGTTGAGTGAAAAACAAGTTGTGTAACCAAAGCTATAGCTTCACTTTGGAAAAAAGGAGGTGCAAAAATACAATTGAAGGCAGTGAATAAGAGAACATGGAACTGTTGCTTGTCTAATCTTACAGTACTAAAACTAGACAGCACTCAAATAAGTTAGTAGGAGGTGAATTTAGAACAGATGAAGCAAAGTGCTGCTTTATGCAGTGAGCACTGAACTTCTGGAATTTACTGGAGATTGTAGAGTCAGATGGTGTGAGTAGGTTCAAAAAGGAATTGTTGTCATCTCTAATGAAACTTTGGTAGCTGGTGTGGAAGTATGCTGTGAGAAACTACTGGACAAATGTGTTCTCTCTAAACAGCATTTCCTTTTGCTACTCTGAAGTACTGTGCTAGATGGACTTTTTATCTGGCTTATCAGGACAAAGTTCCTAGATACAAAACCTTCAATTTTTCTCCCAAAATTATTTTCTCTACTAGCACTTGCTGGCAACCTCTTAGGAGCTGACAACCAATACGAAAAAGGAAGAACACTTTCTTTATAAATTACTAGTGGTTGCGTGTGTGTGTGTGTGTGTGTCCATGTTCACTTTTTGCTTTTTATAGGTGTTGAGAATATCAGTATGCATTTCTTGCCAGTATAAGCTAATGAAAATGTCAGATATTTACCATAAAATAAAACTATCTCATGACTGTTGCTCTGACTGCTTTTGAGTGCTTGCCAGAGATTAGACTGTGGGTATAATTTTATTTTAATAACTTCATGTTGGGTAGCCCTGCACTCTAGTTTACCCAAGTTTATTCCAGAACAAATAAAATATGAAATAGATGTCTTATTTATTTTGGAATTCATAATGTAAAATGTGGATATTTTAAAAGAGTGTGTTCAGTGTGCTGTCATCAACTATAATCCTTTCTTCCTCCAGTGATTCTCAGTATTAGCAGTGGCATGTGTGTTTTTGTGGAAAATCTTACTACTTATATCCCACTTACAGAACTATGAAACAGCTAGCTCAAAGGTGCCAAATTTTTGTTTAAATTATCTGAATCATTTTTTCAGATGTCCTTAATTTTCAATAAATCAATAATACATTGCATACTGCTTGCTTTATTACCCGTAGCCAGTGCTTTATACTGATAGAAATAGTAGAATGCTAGTATATTTACACAGGAGCCTGTAAATCTCAATATTCACCCATTTGAGCCAGAAACTATTGAAGTGCTGTCATTTTTGAGGGTCAGGCACAGCACAGCTTTTTGTTTGTAGATACAGATCCATGCATACTTGTAAATTGGAATTTTGAATGCTGAAATTAAGAGGAAAGTTCTTTTTTAAAAAATAGTCCTTAGAGATGTAATATTTTGGGCAGAAACGAGTCTTGGATAAGCTTTTAAAACGTTCTGTAACATTACTATGAACTTCCCTTATTTGTGTGTACCTATACCAACCTAAGTATGAATGTCCTCTTTAATTTTTTTGTTTAGTTTTTCCACTACCATTCTAAAATCTGAAAAGGCCATCTGTCTTGTTATGTCTCTGGGAAGTGGCTGAGTGGTTTCTTCGGGAAAGCTAGCATCTTCTCAGTGATCTTTAGAACCTCCAACAGATTATAAAAAAGTTAAGGTGTAGAGTGTGGACAAGTATGTCCTCAAGGAGAGTTGCCAATTGAAATGGTTTCCAGTTTGTCTTAGACTGGTGGGAAGAGTGTTTTTAGGTATGTGGGGACAAGCTGAAATTTGGCCTTTATGTAGGACCAAAAGCATTTTTAAGGTGCCTGATATGACTTCTACTTAGTTCATCCAACTCATTCACAAATTTCTTAATACACCCATGTCTGTTACTTTCAGACATTTCAGTTCTATTTCCTCAATAAAGACATGTCCATTCTTGTAAAGAAAAAAGTATTTCTTAAAGGAATTACTGTGTTCTTGCCCTTGGCTGAAGCATATTTTGCAGTTAAGAGTGTGCGGGAGCTTGCTATGCAGCTCTGCAAGAGAAGCAAGATTGCACCACAGATGAATAGTCGTGTTGACTTCTCTCATAGACTTTTTCCTAATACCTGTCTGAGAAGGTGATTACCTACAGCACTGATTTGCAGCAAAATTAACTCCAAACCGGTACTATATGTGAGGTCTGTGGAGCATTCCTCCAAAAGGCCCCAGAACCATCTGCTAGTGAGAACTCCTAGATAATATGCTTCAGGACTTTATTTCAATTTTCACATCCATCTGTTCTGATCATTAGACACATCTGATATCCCTGTTGGAGAGGCTGTTTCTGACAGAGAAAGGGGCGGGGTGGGCAATGCAGCTTTATGTAAGTGTTCAGAACTCCGACCCCTCTCCTTCTGTCCTCCCTCAAAACTGAGCAAGAGATGTGTCTTTCAGCAGGTAATGCAAATAAGAAAGATGTATTTTAATGGACATAAAGGAGGATATTTATTTTAATTTTAGTAAAGCTTTGAGGCTAGTATTTAGCTTCTCAAGTGCATCAGCTAGTGGCCGGTCACAAGTGGAGTTCCTCAGGGCTCAGTGCTGGGAGCACTTCTGTTTAACATCTTTATCAATGACCTCTATGAGGGGATAGAGTGCACCCTCAGTAAGTTTGCAGATGACACCAAGTTGGGTGTGAGTGTTGATCTGCTTGAGGGTAGAGAGGCTCTGCAGATGGACTTGGACAGACTGGATCGATGGACCAAGGCAAATTGTATGAGTTTCAACAAGGCCAAGTGCCGGGTCCTGCACTTGGGCCACAATAACCCCATGCAATGCTACAGGCTTGGGGAAGAGTGGCTGGAAAGCTGCCTGGCATAAAGGAACCTCCTCGGGGTGCTGATCGACAAGTGGCTGAATATGAGCCAGCAGCATGCCCAGGTTGCCAAGAAGGCCAATAGCATCCTGGCTTGTATTAGAGCTAGTGTTGCAAGCAGGTCCAGGGAAGTGATCCTTCCTCTGTACTCGGTGCTGGTGAGGCCCCACCTCAAGTACTGTGTTCAGTTTTGGGCACCTTAATACAAGAAAGACATTGAGGTGCTGGAGCGGGTGCAGAGAAGAGCAACTAGGCTGGTGAAAGGCCTAGAGAACAAGTCTTATAGCTGAGGGAACTGAGGTAGTTTAGTCTAAAGAAAAGGAGGCTGAGGGGAGACCTTATCACTCTCTACAACTCCCTGAAAGGACATTGTAGAGAGGTAGCTTCTGGTCTCTTCTCACAAGTAAATAGTGATAGGACAAGAGGGAATGGCCTAAAGCTACACCAGGGGAGGTTTAGGCTGGACATTAGGAAACTTTTTTTCTCTGAAGGGGTTGTCAGACATTGGAACAGGCTGCCCAGAGAGGTGGTTGAGTCACCGTCTTTGGATGTGTTTAAAAATCATATAGATGTCAGTGCTTGGGGATATGGTTTAGGGGTGAACATGGTAGAGTAGGGTTAAAGATTGGACTTGATGATCTTGAAGGTCTTTTCCAACCTAAATGATCCTATGATCTGATACTAGCTTTGCCAAGTGGGTGCAGAACTCTAGGAGCAGGACAAGTTTTAAGACTTCACAAGTGCTGGTTAGATAGTTGTATTGTGCTGGGCTTGCTATTCAGGAGATGCAGTAATCTATCTGCAGGTAAATTGTGCTATAATGGATAGGAAGTGTTTCGGTTTTTGCTGTCAAATATGAATGGATGAAAATTCGATCATTAATTGTTTCGTGTTGGATTTATTTTTGTGAGTTTCCATCAGTTCCAGCAGTAATCAGGTAGGTTCAGTGTGATTCATGGTGTATCACAATGACTTCTACACAGATCTGGCAGTAATGATACAGACTTTTTCTCACCTCAGTATCTCCCTTCCATGTGTTTAATTCAGAAAACCTTATCTGATCCTTATCTTTACAGCATGGCTTAATTTATATAATACTGAGAATATCTGACTTTGCATGTGAGTTAAGATGCTATCCAGAAACTTGTATAGTATAAAACATCGTGCTGGGGGGAAAATGTTTATTTGTAGCGGGACAATGTAGCCCCCCCCCCCTTTCTGTATCTATCTAGTAACATTATTTACTGTGTTAGATAGTACTCGTTTCTTTGGGCCTCTGATTCCAATACTTCTGTCTTCACACTGAAATTATCCTTTGAGTAGGAGTCTTCTGAAGGGTCTCAGTAATACTTCAATCCTTGTCATAAGTAATTCTGTTGCATAGCCTCATCCTATTGCTGAAAATCAGACTTCTCTTTCTGAAATGTTCAGAATGCTCTTTGTGTTGCTGACGAGACCATTTTTGTTACTTTTATTAAAAAAAGGAAAGGAATGGGAGACTTTTTAATCCTCATGTGGACATATTCCACAAGAATATTTTTAATTCTCATCTAGGAAAAACAGACTTGCAATTTAAATGCCAACTTAAATACATATGCTCATTTTAATTAATATTAAATTCTCATCAATTTTATAGGTTGCTTAAAAAGAAAAAGCTGGTTCATGCAATTTGCGACACTACTGAGCTCTTGTCATATATAAACATTTTTAAAAATGTGAGACCTAATACTAATGGAAACTTTGGGAAAATAATATTCCCTTGAACAAATAATAGGAAAGTTTAGTAGAACCATTTAATGGTGTGAACTATTTTGTGGTTATTGTAAGTGAATAAAACAGAGGAGATTCAACAAAGCCGGATAACATAGTAGCTTCATCAACAAGCACATCCAAAGAATGACTGTCACGATCAAAGCTCTTATAATATTGGCTGTCCCTAAGAGGCAAGTTTCTGTTCTTCTCAAAGGAGCATTCACCACTTAAAATATGGACTGTAGAGAGTGAGTGAGGGCAATTGCAAAAATCCAGCTATTCTTCCACTTGTGTGTTTCACTAAATGCCTCGCCTAAAAATAAATCTTTGGATAAAGAAATATGCCTTTTTTTCTGGCATATTTAGACAGACACATCTTAGAAATGAGTATGCATTAAGTACATTTATGTATTTAATTCATTCTTTAGACAATCAATAATAAAGTTCTGTCCATTAATTTCCATTAACCTGAAAGGGAATAAAATTAAACAGTTTATTTTTAACTAGAACTGTTGAAATTGCAGAAGATGAATTAGAGTTGAGGAATAGAAGTAGCTTATTTTACTACAAAACTTTCTTGTTCTGCTACTCTCATACAGAAGATAATTGTATAAATATGCAAATTAAATAAAGTCTGTTAATATTGCTTTGTGGAAGTTACTTTATCTAAAGGACTGTAAGTAGATAAAATGTTTTTTAAAAAACATCTCCTGTTACTTCATTTTATTTCAAGAAACACTGTTTATCTGATTTAATATTTCTGTCAACTAGAATGATTTTTTTTAGATTAATTGGAAATTTGCACTTGCATATGTATCTTGGTGAACATATTAACCGATACATTTACACTCTGAAATTCAACATTAACAGTATGATAATTCTGACTTTTAAAATTAAATATTCAGTCAGTTCAAAAACCTAGAAGTAGGTAAATAAAATAATCTGTTATAGCTGAAGGCTCATACTATAGTTGTGAAAAATCCTATATATCCTTTTCTTTTAAGGATCTCAAAACAAAGTTATTAGCATTGTTTTTGCTGTGCTGAGCTGAATGGTTCGTAGAAGGTGCACAGAGCCAAAGCAAGGGACAGGAGGAAGTTTCATTCCAGAAAGGTTTCCAAATGAACGATCAGTTTGGTTTCCCACATGTGCATCTTTTAAGATTCCAGGTGTCCTCATGTCTCTTCAAACCATACTGCATATATGTGCTGTAACTGAAATCCAGTTACATTACCAGCTCAGGGAAATTTATTCAAGTGGTCTATGATTTTGGGTTTCATATTAAGCTCAAGATTTAGTCTGTTTTCCTCAATAATTGAAGTAGTATTTAACAGTGTAAATGAAAACATGCCTATTTTAGTAGAACAGCATTTAAGTCAATTTTCTTTCATATATCACTCTAGAACTTGGCACTTCAAAACTTGAGATCACAGAATCATAGAATCATAGAATCCTAGGGGTTGGAAGGGACCTCGAAAGATCATCTAATCCAACCCCCCCTGCCAGAGCAGGGTCACCTAGAGCAGATCTCACAGTCCCTCCTAATAACACCTCTTCTTGAGATTTAGAGAAAATTAAGTTATAGATTTATGTCACATAAGTAGTGTACTTCCCTAATTTTACTCCTCCCCCCATCAGCGATCGTGACTTCAGGGTCTTTGCCTTTAATATCGAAAGCAAAACTGCAGTTGCTGTACAGCGTTCTATTTCTTAATGCGTTTACACTGTCTGACCACTAGATGTCACACACCAATCTCTGAATGTGTAACAGCTAAACGCCAGTGATAGCTTTTTTAGTAACCTACTTGTAAAGATTTTTTTTTCTCTTTGTTTTATTTTTCCAGAACTCTAACATTGTCTGTGGAGCAGTGTTTGTTTCTAAATGGCAAATATTTCTGTCTTCACCTGCTTTTACCATTTGCTCTTCATTTGCTAACTTGGTAGTCAAAATACTTCCGTTTTGTGAAAAATATTTGGACTTTCTTCAGCACTTTCTTTTTTCTTTCTCTTTGAAGTAATGACTTTTCCCTTTTTTTGTTGTTGTAGGTGTTTATTTTTGTGGCGACATAATAAAATATAGGAAATCTAAATTAAAAAAAAACAAACCCACAAAAAAACACGCTAGGAATTCTCTAAGTCTCTTGATTCTCTTTTGGTTGTGGCAAATCTCTGAAAGTGGTGTTACCTTACTAATATTCCTGTCACTAACTGAGTTCTTCAGAAGCCTTTCTCTAGTCTTCGGGCCAGAATACTTTTCCTGGACACAGAATTCTATTTGTAAATTTTTACTGTTGTAAAAAAAATCCAATCCACATCCTCCAGTAGTTCTTTTTTATGGTCAGTTTATTTTGTTACCTCTTGAAAACACCTCTTTGTGTTTTGGTGTTTTGTGTTGGTTTTGGTTTAGTTTGTTGGGTTTTGTTTTGTTTTTTTAATTTTGTTTTGGTTTTGTTTTGTTTGTTTTCCTCATCTCGCATAATATATGAACTTTTTATTTCCTTATTCCAAAATCTTCATTTTTCCTGTCTTCTTATTCTTCCTTCAAATAAATTGACATGTTCTCTTTCTGAAAGAAAATTAGGTTTTGTGTACAAAACTACCAGAAAGTGTGGATTTGGGGAAGTGGTGAAATTGAACACAAATATAAAAAATTAAAACTTAAGAATAGTTCTAGCAAGTCAGACTATTGGTCCAACTAGCCCACCATCCCTCTGATCAGCCAATACAGAATGTCCAGCAAAGAGTATATGAACAATGCCAATGTGTAGTAGTAGTTGTCTAAAATGCTCTCCCAGACTCCAGCAGTTTGTCTTCCAGTAGGGTCTTCCTTTACAATCGAAGGTCTTGGTGATGTTGAAAAAACGTGAGGGGACAGGTTTTGGACAACAGCAAACCATCAAAGTTCAGTCTGATAAGGCTACTCTTAGAATGCTTTAGTGAAACTTGCAATGGTGTTCTACAACTATGGATCTGATCCAGTGTGATTAAATTAAGTTACAGTCCAGGTAAATGTCACATTGAATAGCAACTGTCTCGTCACAATGCCATCCAAAAAACTACAAGTATAAAGGTTCATATTTTTTAAGTACTCTTCATTTCAAATGAACAGTGCTTGGTCTCCAGATGCAAGTCTTGGTATGTGAGTATAGCAAAATCCAAGAGTTTTGTGAATGTGTTGAAGATTATCTCTGTTTTCAGATGTGAAGGTTGATTGAAGATTAGAAGCCAAAAACTTACAGGCATTCACTTTCTTTACAAAAAGTGGAAAGCATGATCCCCAAACCCATTTGCTCTGATCCTTCATGGAAGGTTTTTAGATCTTGTTACCAAGATTCAGTTCAATGCTCTTCTATAACTACAGAGAATTTCATATAGGCTTCTTTAAATGCTGCTAAACTAGAAATCTCAAAAGGACATGAGATTTGAACAGAAGTAGATTTTGAAACAATAGGTCTGTTATTTTTATATGTCTGTTCAAGCAGGTTACAGGTATAGATTTTATTATTGTTTTATTAATGTAGCATGTTATATTGATGATTTTGTGCTTAATAAACAATAGTATTGGGACTTGTATCAGATTTAGACATAGTTACTGAAAATTTAATTTTCAATTATACTCTGTTTTGCACTTTTTTTTTTTTTTTTTAATCTGCAGTTTTCACACGTAGCATCTTATTTATTCCGAAATTGTAGGAAAATAATCTGCATTTTAGTTTAGGTAATGTCATAGCATCCAAGTCACCCTACCTGCTGAAACTTTGTAGTTAATCAGGGGCCTAATGCTCCCCGAACGATCACACTATCTGAGCTGAACAGCCTTGATAGTGGAAGGTAGAGAACTGCACTGGATTTCCTACAGATGCCCAGAGAGTATTCATTCACATTTTGGTAGCTATATAGAAAATTACAGCAGTATTCAATTCAATTTGTTTTGGTGATGATTTCAACTGACAGTTTATAAATATGTAATTTGTGAAAGTTTCCTTTCTTGATTTATACTGCCAAATTTCACGCAATGTGGAACCAATTGTCTTCTGGAGGTAGATACTGTAAGTGTATCACTGTGCTCAGTGATTGCTGCTAGACTAGAATCAAGGCTGGAAACAAAGTTAAGGTGAGCCAAAGCTGAAACAGAAATGAGGAGAAGCACACAGAGTTTTATTTAATTTATTTTTTTTTTAAACCTCATGAGTGTGAACTGGAATTAAAAAGCCACAGAATCAAAATGTATACTAAACCAAAGGGCAAGGTAAGAGGTTTTTTAGAACTGGATTGAATATCAAGAAGCAGTAAGCTGGCCACACAAGGTGGGGTACCTGAGGTGTCCTGGGGGAGGAGTGGGTGTTCCATCATGCAGAGGTGTTTGAGAGTGGCACCCTCACTTGCTTGTTTTCACTGTATTGTGATTTATTACAGTTTACATGTGCCTGCTTCAGTGGATTTAGAGATTATATTAGCTAGTTTTAACAACATTAACCCTCACAAAATGGACAAATGGCTTAAAAAGATTCCTGTAATGAAACCATGACTGAGCATAATACTGAGTGCAAACAAACAAGAAAGTGGCACAGCTTACACTTCTGTTCCTCGTGCAAACTCCTAGTCAGCCACATGAATTCAAAATCAATGGCAATTTGAACTGAAAATAAGTTAATAAAAAACCATTAAGAATTATCAAGACTGTTTTGAAATATGGATTGATATCCACTGTCATTAGTGGTAAACCTCACTTTAAGTGTGTATTGTGTCTTGAGGTATTAGCTAATGCTAGTATGAAGCCATTATGACTAGCATAATTATAAATATCTAGAAGCATTATTTGAAGTTTCTTAGGTGATAGCAAAAGACCACATACCATTGTGGAAACACTTGTTCTTCCTGCCATGGTGAAAATGGCTGAAATAATATGTGTGAAACAATATGGCAACAAACTAAACTGCAGTCCTTTGTCAGTGAATACTGTTGGGAAATGCACAGAAGACACTGCTGAAGACTTGAAGAAACAAGTATTAGAACAAGCTACACAGTGTGGGAGGTTTGCTGTGCAGTTGGATGAAAGTACAGATGTTTCCAACTTCTCTCAGCTGATGGTATTTGAATTTTGATAATGAAATCATAGAATCATCCTGGTTGGAAAGGACCTTGATCATCAAGTCCAATCATAACCTAAATCCACCTACCGTAACCTAATCTACTCGTTCAGTGCTTAAATCATGTCCCTAAGCACTACATCTATATTTCTTTTAAACACTTCCAGGGATGGTGATTCCACCACCTCCCTGGGCAGCCTGTTCCACTGTCCAACCACTCTTTCAGTAAAGAAATTCTTTCTAATATCTAATCTAAACCTCCCCTGGTGCAACTTCAGGCCATTCCCTCTCATCCTGTCATTATTCACTTGAGAGAAGAGGCCAACTCCCACCTCCCTACAACCTCCTTTCAGGTAGTTGTAGAGAGCAATGAGGTCTCCCCTCAGCCTCCTCTTCTTCAAACTAAACAATCCCAGTTCCTTCAGCCTCTCCTCATAGGACTTATTCTCCAGACCTTTCACCAGCTTGGTTGCTCTTCTCTGGATACGCAGCAGTAACTCGACATCCTTCTTGTAGTGAGGGGCCCAGAACTGCACACAGTACTCAAGGTGTGGTCTCACCAATGCTGAGTACAGGGGCACGATCACTTCCCTACTCTGGCTGGCCACACTATTCCTGATGCAGGCCAGGATGCTGTTGGCCTTCTTGGCCACCTGGGCACACTGCTGGCTCATGTTAAGTCGACTGTCAACCAACACCCCCAGGTGATTTTTTTGTGAGCCACTAAAGGAGGGCTGTACTGGAGAAGAGATTTTCTCAACAGGAAATGGCTTCTTTAATAAAGAACAATGTTTTGTGAAAAAACTGTGCAAGCTTAACCACTGATGTGGTTAAACAGTCTCATGTGACTGGAATAAAAATGGAATTCCCAGGTTAGGTTACAGAGATAGCACCACACATGAAAATTCCTTCACTGCATCACTTACAGGTGAGCTGTTGCAGCAAAGCAGTTGGAGCCAGGGGTGCACAAAGTGCTACAGGATGACATCGATGTGGTTACTTTATAAAAACAAGCCCTTCAAATAGTAGCACCTTTACCAGACTTTGCAATGAGATGGGGAGGGACCATGAAAATCTCTTGTACTACACAGAGGTTTGCTGACTGTCTTCTGGCAAGGTGCTTAAGAGAGTTGTTGAACTTTGCACATTTCTCTTTTACAAAAAGTTTCAAATTTTCTGACCTTTTTGGTGATGACAGGTGGCTCTGAGTAGTTTGCTACCCAGCAGATATTTCCAAAAATAAACACCCTTAGTGTGTCCCTTCAAGGTGAAGGTGATGCTTTAACAATGAGTGAGAAAGTAACTGCTTTTCAAAAGAATCTCTTGCTATGAAGAGAGCATTTTGAAAACAAGTCTGGATATGTTTCCCTCTTCGTGTAATTTTTTTGGGGGTGGGTTGTGTGGGGTATTTTTGCTGTTGAACACAGTGCAAGTGTATCACCTCTAACACCTCTCATATCCATACACTTTAAAAGGACAGAAACAGAATTTTCTAACCTGTTTAAAAATCTTCCAAATGAGGGCACGAGTGGGTTTTGAACCTCTTTGTTATAAACAAACATGCGACACCTACCAGTTAGTTTGGAAGAACAGCTGATTGACATCAGCCCAATTTCCAGCAAAACCTTTGTATAATTGATGGATGGGATTGAAAAATGACTATCATTATTTTAGTAAGTGCAGGCAATGACACCCTTCTGTGGAGAACCCTGCATCTTTGTGAGGTAACTTTTTCAGCTACTAAAACCAATTATCAAAAGAAACTGAACTTAGAGTCAGATCTTTGAATTGCTGTATCACGAAGTCTTAAACAAATATTTTTAAAAAGAAAAAAAAATTTCCAATCACGTAGTTCTCACTAAAAATATTATTAATATATATATTAATTTATACAGATTCATATCTGTTACAGTACTAATATGTACATTAAAAATGTACACAAAGAAAAAAGGATGAGATAAAGAAGAAAACCACACAAAAATATTTTTGTTATGTATTGTTATTTATTTTTATTAAAATAATATTAATACTAAGAAAGACCACTGATCTACACATCTAAAAAGGCAGTAATCTCAAAAGCAAGCTGAGATTTTGTTTATGCTGTTCTTTAGTCCATAGGAGGGACACAAAGAATATTAGAGGGCTGGAGCACCTCTCTTATGAAGAGAAGTTAAGAGTTGAGGTTATTCAGTCTGGAGAAGAGAAGGCTCTGGGGAGACCTTATAGTGGCCTTTGAATACTTAAAAAGGACTTATAAAAAAGATGGAAACAGACTTTTTAGCAGGATCTGTTGCTATAGGACAAGGGGGAACTGTTTTAAACTGAACGATTTAGACTACATGTAGGGAAGAAATTTTTTATGATGAAGTGGTGAAACTGCAACAGGTTGTCCGAGGACATGGTAGATGCCCAATCCCTGGACACATTCAAGATCAGGTTGGATGGGGTCTGAGCAATCTCGTCTAGTTAAAGATATCTGTGCTCATTGCAGGGGGGGTTGGACTAGATTATTTTTGGATGTCCCTTCCAACCCAAACCATTCTATGATAATAAATCAATTACAACAGCTGTATTTCAACAGGTAAGGAATGCATTTGTATAATTAATAGCCAATATAACAATTTATTTTGTTTGTCAGAAGTATTTTGCTTCTGCTTATACTGTTTTTTAAATGCTTTTGGTAGTACTGGAGGATCAAGCAGGTGATAATGGCAGTATTGCACAAGAGAAGAGTGAGACCTTTTATAAAATTTCTTGTAAAATACAAGTTTCTAAGGTTCCGATTAAAACTGATGATAAGCATGGTATTAGGATAATATTTTTAATTTCCATATCCATGTTTTGTGCTGTCAACCAAGCACTTTTAGACTTTGAGCTCTTAAGGTACTTTGAAAAAACAACTGGGAAAAAAACATCCTGATGTTCTTTATGCCAGAATAGACTTTAAATTTTTATTTTATTTTTTTTGAAAGCACATCTAGAAGACTGTAATAATGTGTTTTAAGATATGATAAAAGCAATTGTATTTGTAAATGCTGTAAATTTTTCATTTCTTTCATATTACTATTTTTTGCAAATCTTTCACATGCTCTTTTGTTTGTATTTTCTGTATTTTAAAAGTAGATGTTTCAAGTATACTGCTGTAGAATTGCGAAGCACAAAGGGAATGTTCTTTGTGGGGCAGGAAAGCAATATCGGTTCTAAAATCTGAAAATTTGGTTAGTTTTTTTTTATGAGTTAGTCATAGTTCATAGTAACAGTTAAATGGTCACACATATGAATGTTATTTAAGAAGTGGCATATAAAATATTTATTTGTGTGGTTATGCCCAATAGCATAATTCAGCTAACCCTTTAAACTATATGTCTCAATTTAACTAAATTTTTTAGAATTGCTTTTAAATGGTGACAAAAGTTTTTTCTACTACCTAATAGTCAATCTCCACCAAGTTGTTAGAAAAATAAATCCCTACCCTGTTATTTCATTGCCAAGTAAAATAAAGCAATGCACATTCATTGCTCCCAGCATGGACCTCCGAAGGAGCTGCTACAGTACAACTCATCAGTATGAAAAGTCAGAGCTTACCATGTAGTTAAATATAAATGATTTGTTGCAAGTTGCTATGCTTCAGGACTCCATAGTTTGTCAAGTTTCTTGTGCAAAAAAGTGAGCTCTAATTATCTTCAAAACTTGCATCAAAGATTTTGGTGGGTGCCATTTGTATGTGTGTGTGTCGTTTGGTTTTTTGTTTTGGTTTGGGTTTTGCTTTTTTTTTTTTAACCTTAAACTCCCATTTAACATATAACAGATTGCCCACATTTTGGCTTCTTTTTCTTTTTGTGCTTTAAAAAAAAAAAAAAAAAAAAAAAATGTATAAATTTTTATTTTTGCATATTTGGCCTTTCTGGAGTCAAATAAAAGGCTTTAGGCACAACAACAGGTGGAAAAATTTCAAAAAATTCAAAATATTGAGTACTTAATAATCAGGTCACAAATATTGTAATGGGTCCCATGGCATACAAAGTAGTCTGAAAGGGGATTAATTCTCTGAAAAAAAGCTGTTTGAATAGTTTTGGAATGTTAGAGAAATTATACTTGGTCTGAAGTTCCTTTTAACTTTATCAGCAAATACTACTATTAGTAGCTTTTCCAGATGTCATAAAACTAGTTTATACAAATGATACCATTTATAAATTTATTAATTTGCCAATGTGGAGTTCCTGGAAATTTTTATTCTTTTTTCAATACACTACACTCCAACATAATAAAATGTGTATCTATTGTCAAAAATATGGAACAATTGTTAAATATGGGATTAAAAAAAGCACTTCTTAAGTACTAGTAGATAGTCAGTTGCTCTGCTGTAAGAACTTAGGCTTTTTTCCCTTTATCTGGAACTGCAACTGTACTTTTGTGATAGTTAAAAGCCTTCTGATTCCCAACCTGAAGTGATTCGTCATAGGTTTATAACCATTTTCTTCAGGTTTGTGTTGCCCTTATGTTTAAACAGCTGTGTTCCTTCTTAGTGTTGCCATTCAACAGTGTTTATTGCCAAACACTGATCTTCATTTGCGCCATAAATTGACATTGCTGCTCTTACCTCAACTTCAGGCCTTATTTTCTGTGTGCCAGCATAGATTTGTATTCTCAGAAAATAAATGCCATCAGGAAATTGAAGACTGAAAGCTTATTTAATGACTAATTGGTTCCTCAACCCAGTTCATTGCATAGCTACTTGAGCATTTGGACTGCTAGAAAGGCGCAGGTGATGCTGAGCCAGAAGCAAATACTGGTGGCATTGGGGGTAAGGAAAAAATGTAGTCTGATATTGCTTTATGCAGGGGTAAGTTATTTTACTTGGTTCTTGTAAAGCAGGATGTTTCCTTTCTCTGATCATCCTAGTAACATTTCTCTGCATATGTCCCAGTTTAAATTAATTTTTCTTTAATATAACTTGCCGGAATTCCTTATAGCTGTATATACAGGGGCTTATTAGTGCAATGTAAAATAGCATAAAGACTTCTCTTACTCTACTGAAATGATCTTTTCTGATTTAAGGTCATGTTTGCCTTGTAGGGTTGCATCACCTTGGTGGCTGAGTTGTCCCAAGATTGACTAATCTGTTATGATTTTCATTTCCCCAATAGGTTTTCAGTGTATTTGTTTCTGAGGAACTGTCACAGAACTAGATTTAGGAATAAATAGTTGTGTATATTGATAGACTGATGTGTCTGCAAAATCATCATGGTACAGAATTGCTCCCATAGCTCATCCTCTCTTAGCAGCTCAGGGTGCCAAGATTATGCAAGCATTAGCAGCAGCAACATGAAATGATGGTGGCTGTGTACTCACCCCCTTCTGCCCGCACCTCTTCCTTGGCCCTGTCAACTCCATTGCTTGAGGGGATAGCAAAACAGAAAGCAGTTCCTTTCAGCATAGGGGAGTAGAAGATGGATTTAAGGGCTTAAAGATGGCCCCTATTTCTAGCAGCACTGGGTGGCCTTTAAGTTTCATAGCGATGTATAACTGGGACTCAGTTGTGGCTTTTCTCCCCTCCTCTTAATTTCTCTAGATCATAGAATCATAGAATCATAGAATCCTAGGGGTTGGAAGGGACCTCGAAAGATCATCTAGTCCAACCCCCCCTGCCAGAGCAGGGTCACCTAGAGCACATCACATAGGAACGCATCCAGGCGGGTTTTGAATGTCTCCAGTGAAGGAGACTCCACAACCTCCCTGGGCAGCCTGTTCCAGTGCTCTGTCACTCTCACAGTAAAGAAGTTTTTTCTGATATTCACCTTGAACCTCCTATGCTCCCATTTACACCCATTACCCCTTGTCCTATCACTGGTCATCACTGAGAAGAGCCTAACTCCATCTCCCTGACACTCACCCCTTACATATTTGTAAACATTGATGAGGTCACCCCTCAGCCTCCTTTTTTCCAAGCTAAAGAGACCCAGCTCCCTCAGCCTTTCCTCATAAGGGAGATGTTCCACTCCCTTAATCATCTTTGTGGCTCTGCGCTGGACTCTTTCAAGCAGATTAGATGGTAAACAACATAGTGTTCTAGGAGGATTTGGCCACTGACAGAGGTGAGCACAGAGCAGACATGAGGATTTTGGCTGTCTGATACTGGAATTGATAGTTCTTTTGACCTGGGATGTGCCTGTCTTATGTCTCTGCCACAGCTGGCACTGTTCTATTGTCCTCCTCAGGCAGGGTGCATGGACCCAGCCCTGAGTCAGAGGGGAGTTTGTGCAGAAGGCAGTGGGACTGTGACCATCTGATATTGGTGGTAGGGATGTTACTTAGCTCAGCAACACACAAACTTTCCAGGGAAGATGTTTCTGTTGTGCTTCCTCTGTCATCATTATGAAATACAGTTTTGATGCCTGTTCATGCTGAGAAAATAAGTAATTTTATCCTCTCCTTGAGAGCATCAAAATCCAATTTGATATACACCTCTAGGAAGCCTGGAGCGCTGAGCCTGTGTCCCAACCTCATTCTTTGTATTATTAAACGTCACGACACTTCTATTACTCCAGTCCCCAAGTCATCCAGTTTTTCCTTTATCATAGTTCAGTTGTCTGTATTGACACATGGTTAGGAGGCATTGACATCACTCCTATATTTTATGTCAGGCAGTTTTAAATATATTTAATAAGATTGTTCCCAAAGATGATCTTTGAGGAGCTCCACTACTAACTTCACTCTAGGGCAAAGGTCTAGCACACAGGAGTTGACATCTCCTCCATAGCCACTTCCTTACTGCTTACAATTGTAGCATTAATCCCCATTTTATGTAAAACTTCTTTGTAGTGTATTGCAGTGGTCTGGGTAGATTCTATCCTTCTTTTTCTTTGTTCATAAAATTTAGACAATGACAACCAGTCATTCTAACAGGATTGGCTTAGTAGTCATGTCATTTTATCTAATTTTCCATTTACGCTCATATATTTAATGATTTGTTCAGAAATTGTTTTAGATCTTTTGTACTCCAAGATCAGATGTGTTTAGATGTGTAGATCACTTTTTTTCTGTACTGTTTGCTGAAATAGACATGGTATAGCAATAGAGAACTAGGACAACATTGGTTAATGGAATAAGTTAGACTATTCCTGTAATATTATTTTCAGTTATGGTTGTTCTATTTCAAAAAGGAAGAATTATTGAAAAAGTGTTCAGAGATAGCTGTAAGAATGTTTGTGGGCTTCTTGTAATGTGAGTTATAATGAGAGACTTAAAAAGCTCAATACGTTTGAGTGAGGATTCAGATGTAATTTGATCGGAGTTCACAAATAGGTGCATGAAAATCAGATTTCTAGTATTTGATTGCCTTAGAACAGTAAAGAATATAATGAGGTCCAGAAGTTCAAAACTGAAGGTAGAGAAATTCAGACTCATAAATAAGGTGCATATCTTTTAACAATGAGGGTAACTAACCTTTTGAACACATGATTTAGGTTGTCGTTACTTGGAATCGTTACAAAGACATTTACATTTGATTTAATAGCAGGAGATTTTGTTGGCCTGTATAGGAAGTGTGGTCATGCTAATTTAGTTATAGTCTCTTTTGGTCTTGATATTTTTCTACTTCTCTGTTAAAATTCTGAAATATAAAGCAAGTCCCTCCAAAAAGCAAAAGAAAGGAAGTAACATTAACCTCCATTTTCCGTTACCATGTATAGTGCCACGTATTTTCATTTTGTATACTCAGGAGAAAAAGACAGAATGAAATCTGCTTGCCCTCCTCTTGATAATTTGCAAAATATGGTATTTTATAATAATGAACTGTTGGAAATAATATCTTAATTTTGTAAGACAGCAAAGTTTGTAATTTAATCACAATTATTTGAGCTTGAATTAATTCCTAGTCAGTCTTTGTCAAATGAACATTGCTTTCTTTGTGCTGTGAGAACTGTAAAAATAATACAGCATTTGTAAAAATATTGATAGCCACTTTAAAAGGCAAAATGTTGCACTTCTGTTATATGTGGGAAGCCAGTTGTAGACTATACAGGGAAGTATTGTGGTTTTTTAGAGTCAAGTTTTATGGAGACAAACAAACATTCACTGAGAAATATGGGCAGACATAGGCAGCAGTGGTGCTGATTTTATCAGCCATAAAAAGTGTAGGAGTAGATGGGCGAGTGCTTGAAGGTGCTCTGGCATGGGAATATCTGAGGTATTTTTAATTTAAAAAAACAGAAATTCTGTGCTTCAAACTTACCATTCGGTGAAAAAAAGGAAAATTACTTAACCTGCCATATTTCTCCAGCCTTCATTAGTGAATAATGAAGGAAGAAATTTTTATTAAACTATTAGAATGAATAGAAAATAAAACTGCATAAACTTAAAAATATTGCATCTTAAAATATTTCATTATATCACTTTCTTCGTCTGTTTTCCCATGTCCTATCATTTGTTTGTGTGTTATTTGAACAATGTAAAAGTTATCATCACTTGAGGAAAAAAGCATGAACGGAGAGATAAACATAAGGGTTTTTTTTTAAATTTAGGAACATTTTCACTGTAAAAGTACAGAACTACTGATTATTGTGGTAGCATTCCTTGACATTGTGCTAAATGTCAAAGTCAGAGGGCTGAATTAACTGTGACCTTTTAAGAGAAATCTTAACCTTGCTGAGAGAAATAAAAATGAATGAGCAGTCTTTGACAGATGGATTAATGGATTGTCATCTAGTACACTTTTAATACAAAAACTTTTAATTAGTGCTCTTTTTTGAGACAAATAAATTGACAACGTCACTAGAAGAAAGTTGAAACTGATGCAGTTTCATTAATCTGATCAAAAATCTTGTGGATCTAAGGACAGGAAATCAACTGCTTCTTACAGAACTTCATAAAGAGAATACACTATACTTAGGCGTTCAACAACAATTGTACTTTTTTTTTGCTTAAACACCTGATTCAAGGACATTAAAAAATTGTTACAGAATCTTACTGGAGAAGCCTACCTTTGCCTTTAAAGTAATGAAATAATGAAAGCCTAAGTGGGCACTATGGTACTTAATCTTTGCCTGAAATTCTGTAATATATTTATTTGGTGTGTATTTGGTCCAGGAGACTTGTAATCATTTATTTGAGCATAAATGGGGTTTAGGAAACACTCATTTTAGAAATGTGGTGAGGCTAAACATAGTAGTATGCCATTACATAATTTCATTCTGTAAGGGCAAAATTTGAAGCAGAAAGTACAAAGTTCATCTGGATTTGTCAGTTAAAGCAGATGTCCAGGATGAATACTGCATTATTTTAGTCATTAAACAGTATATTTAGAAAGTTTAATGTTTTGAGTTGTACTGGAAAGAGCTAAAAGAAAGGAATTTATTTTAGCACTGAAAATACTTTAAGTTAAATCTTCTGTATAATTTACATTATATAGTATTTTTTTAATGTTGTAATATTGTTGCCATTCTGTTCACAGCAGTTTTTGTGTGTCACATTAAATCAAGCCAAATTGCTGTTTTTTAAAATGATCCACTAGAGGATAAAGGGATGCTATCTACTCTATTTTGAAGTGTCAGACTTGCTAAATAGGAGCATATTGCATCAGTAGGTTGCAGTGCACCATTTTACCCTATAGAAAAAAGTGTAGGAAAAATCTACAGCAGCTGGAACTAAAGCATCATGTTAATTGATCTGATGTTAATTGATCTGTCATGACATGACACAATCTGACATGTCATGACATTATATGACATGATCGGACATAATTGATTAAGAGACATCCTTTCTCTAAATTAGAGAGACATGGACTTAATGAATGGACCATTTGGTGGATAGAGAGTTGGTTGGATGGTCACACTCAAAGAGCTGAGGTCAACTGCTTGATGTCCAAGTGGAGGTGAGTGACAAGTGGTGTTCCTCAGGGGTCAGAATTGGGACTGGCACCATTTAATATATATGTTGGTGACATGGACAGTGGGATCAAGTGCACCCTCAGCAAGTTGGCTGACGACACCAAGCTGTGCTGTGCAGTTGACATGCTGGAGGGAAGGGATGCCATCCAGAGGGTGCTTGACAGGCCTGAGAGGTGAACCTGTGCAAACCTCATGAAGTTCACCAAAGCCAAGTGCAAGGTCCTGCACAAGGGTCAGGGCAATCCCACACACAGTTACATGCTGGGCAGAGAATGGATTGAAAACAGCCATGATGAAAAGGACTTAAGAGTGTTGGTGAATAAGAAACTTAACATGAGCCCACAATGTGCACTTGCAGCCCAGAAAGCCTAAAGTAACCTGGGCTGCATCAAGAGAAGTGGGACCAGCAGTTCAAGGGAGGTGATTCACCCCCTCTAATCCTCTCTTGTGAGACCCCACCTGGAGTAGTTTCCAGTTCTAGAGCCCCCAACACAGGAAGGACATGGAACTGTTGGGGCAAATCCAGAGGAGGGCCATGAAGATGATCAGAGGGCTGGAGCACGTCTCCTATGAAGACAGGTTGAGAGAACTGAGATTGTTCAGCCTGGAGAAAAGGCTCTGTGGAGATCTTTTAGCAGCCTTCCAGTACCTAAAGGGGATACAGAGAAGCTGGGAAGGGACTTTTTATAATGGCATGTAGTGATAGAACAAGAGGTAATGGCTTTAAACTGGAAGAGGGTAGACTTAAGATTAGACATTAGAAAGAAAATCTTCACCATGAGGGGTGGTAAGACATTGGCACAAGTAGCCCAGAGAAATTGTAGATGCCCCCTCCCTGGAAGTGTTCAAGGCCAGGTTGGATGGGGCTTTGAGCAACCTGATCTAGTGGGAGGTATCCATGCCCATGGCAGGGGGGTCAGAACTAGATGATCTTTAATGTCCCTTCCAACCCCAAACATTCTATTATTCTATGAAAAATAATTGGCATATTGGTATCATACTTTTTAGATAAGCTTTCTTGTTTAAAAATACACCATTTATTTGAACAAACCTCTACCCAAACATGGAATTTACTGTAGCAGTTTCTGCTGCTCTTATTTAAAAATGCTTGTTCTTTGTACAGCACTATTTTTAAAAAATCACTCATTAAATAGAAGTGCAGGACTTTACATACCACAGTTTAGGCAGTCTCCTTGTTTGCTTGAACTTACAGATTTCAAATCTACTGTGAAAAAAGAGTGTTAAGAAGGCATAAAATAAATATCACCTTAAGAATAAGTGAAATTTACATGCTGGAAATATTTAAACCGCCATTTCTTCAAGCTACCTGCAAACACAAACTCTGAGATTGTTGAATTTGTTATTACCAGTAAGAGGTTTGCAGATAAGCTACACTCACAATAGATGCAAATTGAACAATATTGTAGGACAGAGTATGGAGAATCAGATAAATGATAATGAGATGTAATCCACCCTCTTCTAACTATATAATTATTAGTATTATAAGAAGGGAAAGTAATAATTATTGTTATAACCAGTAACATTGGTGTGACAGAAGACTTGGAATAAACAGTCCTGGAGAACAGTAACGCATTTTCATTTGATCTGATTTTGAAGGAGCAACTTCAGGACTTTCTGTCCTACTAGGCATTTGTAAAACAAGTATGGGTGACTACCGATTTTCTCTTGTGAATGGCTACAAATGCCCAAAGTAATTTTTGACAGGGTGGATAGGATCTGAAATTCATGAGTTTTGGGGAATGAGAGAGAAAGGAAGAAAAAGGAACATCACTGTCTTTCTGTATAAGAAAAAGAGATGAATCATAATTAAATAAAGTTTTCTTAAAAAAGAGGCTTTCTGAGAACTACATATAATACTTACGTAAATACAGGTAAATGTCAGAAACCATATGGTTTTTTTTGTTTGCACACAAGTAGTTACAGGGCTTATGTTAGGGTCCCTAAAACAGTTACAAAGACAAATCTTAGCTATACAGAGGGGTTCAAGATTTGATGTGGGCAGAACTCCTTAAGCTGTCTTCAGTGCACAGCCTGACAAATCAAGAAATAACTTTAGATTTTAATTATTAGCACAAGCAGCACTTGAAAAGAAAACTATATATTGTTTCATTGATTCGTTCTTCTAAACTGATTGTGAACCATTAGTATTTTTTAATGATTACTCTTCTACAATTAATTAGAAATCCCACAAGAAATTTACTTGTTTTTTATTAGCGCATACTATTTTAAGAAGTCTTTATAAATAATAGTAAATTTCTATTCTATGTATTAGGTACATAAAAAAGCCTAGTCCATTTGGCACTGTAGAAATACACTGAAAGTTATCACCTTCCAAATATTTCAAAATGTGTATAAATGGAGCTGACAGATAATCAGAAGGAAGATGGAGATTCAAAGAAATTATACTTGTTACCCAGTATTTCAGAACAGATCAGTGGCAGAGTCAGAGGAGAGACCATATCGCCAGACTGTCTTAACCAAATGACCAGAGTTTACTTTCCTTATAATACCATTAAACTTTAATAAGCAATTCTAAGGAAAACTGGTGATCAAGAGCACTTAATTATGTTCAATAGGTTTTCTTTCTTTTGGCAATAAGTTAAATCTTTTGGTCAAGAATCCATTTTTGGTATTTATAGACACACCCAGCCTCCCCACAACCCCCCTCTATGTTTCAGCCAAAATTTCAAGGCTAGGGTCTTAACTGTACAAGCAAAATTATGAAGTCTTGACTTTTGACACATACATGCTTGGTGTAGCATCTCATTTACTTTTGAATTAGAAAAACTTCTATAATGATAAACCTAAATGTAGACTGAAGTTCATTTTGTAGCCAAATTTATTAACGTACAAGGGAAAGAAATAAAGTGTCATAGCTAATTGTCACTGAAATACCAGAATTTATTTTTTACTTTCTCAGAGAGAAAAAACTCGTAAAAAATTGATTTGGACTTGAACATGTAGAAAGTTCCGGAATAGGCTTTTAAAAATGTTTCTATGTATTCTAATAAACTGTATAAAATAATAACTTTTCATTACTTGATAACACTGTGAGAAACATACAGAATACTTTACAAACTTATTTCTGCATTCTTCAGCTAGTCATTATGTATCCATGGTTTATGTGGATACAAGTGCACTTTTAGTGTATTCCAGTGAGGAGTGAGGACAAACAGAAACCCAGTTCTGGATTAGAACCACTATTTCTTAGTAGTAAATTCACAATGCTGTTGAATCCTTTGTCTCAGATTGTTTAGTTCACATAGTTCTGCAGAACTAGCTTTGGTTTAAAACCAGTTGAACCAACTTGACAGATGAAATAGTGTGATTTGGATCTTCCATAGCAGAGGGCTAGGTTCTGTGGTAATACTACGTCTCAGATCGTTTAGTGCAACAACTTAGATGATCAGTTAATTTGCTTATAAACTGTGTGGAGTGAAAAGACTCCATTCAGTAAAAGCTATTATGTTGCAGTTTTTTTACTCTAAGTCTGTTGAAAAATTGAGGTCGAAATGGCCACGCTATAGTTCCCAGCCAAAAACTCATCTTTGTATAAGCCAAAGAGCATTTGGAAAGGATGGAAGTGGAAAAGGAGGGGCAGGGTTTAGGAAAGTGAAGCTGGACTTTGTTTTTATCTTGGCTACAGATAGAGCTCTGTATGTTCCATATGTAAAACAAAAGAATTGAGACTTAGCAAACCTGGACCTCATCTACACTGTTAATAATAAAAGCATTTTTGAAATAAACAATAATCATATAAGTGATTTTAGTAAGATTTTTTTTCCTCCTAATTTGACATGAGGAGCTACTCATGAGTTGTTTTGTCACAGTGATTCCAAGTGGAGCTTCAGCTGTTTATGTGTAAACCTTTTCAATTACTTGTGTCATTTTCTTTGGCCACTCTTGTTTTTGCTAGATATGCCTGTGCTTTCCAGAGAAATGGCTGAGAGGCAGAAACAGGAAATTAAAACAGTTCCTTGATCAAACTCCATTCTCAAATACACTAAAAATTACTTAAAACTGCTGGATTTCACAACCAGTTTTACAGCATTGTCATGGGTTGACTCAGGATCGGCAAATAAACCAGAGACATAAAATGCTCTCGATCCCCTCCTCCTCCCACCCGGGTAGGGAAGGAGAGAGAATTAGGAGAGAGACTTAGCTGGATTGAAAACTAAATTAGACAGCTTTAATTATATGTACAATTATATACAAGTATGTTCAGGAATGTGCAAAAGCCTCTTGCCTCCCCCCACCCCAGCAACTCCCCTGGCACTCTCCTTAGCTGTGAGCAGTCCCGGAATGTCTCAGCCCACAGGCAGGAGATAAGGCAGAGCAGATAGGGGCTGGGTTATAAGGGTTATGAGGTCAGAGCCTGGGGGTCGATGGTGATGGATGGATGGAGTCCTTCCTGGACGCCGGCCATGGATGGAAGAGAAGGGAAGAAGAAGCAGGAAGGAAGTTGTCTTCTGTGATCTCTGACCTTCCTCGGAGCTTATGTAGATATATGGAATGGAATACCTTTGGTCAGTTCTGCTGTCTGTCTAGTCCAGCTCCCCTACGGGGGGGTAACAGATACAACTCCTCTGCTCTCAGTAGCCTCTGTAGCAGCAGAGCAGTGACCTTGGAGTCTCAGCAGTAACATCAACATTCCACTAGCATCATCAGTCCACTAGCTGGAACACTTGTTGCTAGTTAAAAGAGAGCTTACTGAAGGAAAAAAAATCAGTAAAAGGAAAACTAGCTTCATCCAGGCTCAAACCAGGATAAGCATATATTTTGAGGTCAAAAATCTTGTTGATAAACCTCTGAAGTGACTGACTTACAGTAAGTAAAAGTGTAAGAAAATAAGACAAAGCGAAATAACCTAGTAGTATAATACTACCAATATACTAGAGGCTAGATGGTAACTATTTGGTTTATTTCAGCATTTTCTTGTCTGGCTTTCCAAACTGGACCACAGCTAGCCAGTTTGGAATGCCATTGAAAACATTCTCTAGAATTTTGTGTAAGCACATCCAAAGATGGTATTAATGAATGTTTGGTCTGCAGTCATTCAGACAAAAAGAAAACGAAGTCAGGTTCCACACAGTAAACAAGACAAAACACCCTAAAATCATAAAAGCAGAATTCAAAAATCCTTGCCCTTTAGCTTTGCAGATTTCTTGCTGAGCACTGTCAGTAATGACACTGAAAGTGATTAATAGTACTAAGTTTTATGGTACATAATGGTTGTGTACAACTATGTTTCCTTAGCTACAGCGTTGAGAGATACAGCTTCACAAATATTATTCGTACTCTGAGACAGCACAAGTACAGGCTACAATAAATGCAAAAAAAAGCAAACTATTGACATTTCATGTATCTTAAAAATATTTATCCCAGTTATTTTAAAAAATATTTCTCCCAAGTATCTAAGTTTTCTTCTAAAAGAGGAATTTTTATCAATAAGGAAGAAATAAATAATACATAAAATAACTGATTGGTATTCTGAAAGTTGATTTTCATATAAACAGCAAGAAGCTGCTGTAAATTAAATGTTCCCTGCTGATCCACTTCCTTTTACAACACAGTAGGAGGGGCATTAGTTAACATTAAGGCAAATGCAATTATATGCTGACTACAATGTATTAAAAAGAGCTAACAGCTATGATTCTTTGGCTTCTTCCATCACTGCAGGTATATGATAAAATTAGTTTATGTAAACACGTTGGACAGCGGTAAAATACTTCTTAATGATTTCCTGTATGCCAGTGTGATCCTTGGCCACAGAAGTAATTTTTAACTGTGGAGAAACATATTAACAATGTTTAGTATGACCAGTAAAAATTCTGTTATTTTCAGTGGGCACAGTGAAAAAGTATTTGTGGTAAACATGAAAGAAGCCTTTTTTTATATATACATGTTTATATATACAAAAAATACAATGTCTTTTCCTCTTACACTTGTTTTATACCCATATATGGAAATACAAAAGATGGCCATGTGTGGGCCTTTGTCACTAGCATCCTGTTGTCTCCAGGTGAACTCCTGCAGCTACCCTAATACTGTATCTGAGAGAAAGATGAGGAAAAAACAACCAAACAAAAAATCCATAGCACTTTCCACAGGATTCAGCCTCAGGAACTTTACTTTCTCATGTGATGTTTTGTAATAATTCTTTCAGAGTGTTCTACCCCAAAAGGTAAAAATGTCTGTTTTGATTTGTGTGTATAAATAAAATATTTGTCTTAAGTATTTGCTTTTAATAATATTTCTACTCATGTCAGTTATACTATTTGCCCAATAATTTCATATTCAGATACAAATATTCAAATATTATTCACCTATTTAAAGTAAGTGAAAAATCTGGGATAAGTTATGTCCAAACCTAAAGCAAAGATAGTTAATCTTTACTTACATCAGTATCAATGAGAGTTGTTTTGTTTTTTTTTTTAGTTCTATATGCTTTGACAATGTGAAACCCATTTTTAATTATTAAAATAGTAATTTCTCTCTCAAATATTTTAAATGATCAAATGATGGAAATAACATGGCATAGAAGAATAATGTCTATGCTAGCTAAATTTTGCTTTTTAGTTATCTCTGAGACAGCAATTATTTTAAAAGATCTGGAACTAATTCTGAGGCATATTGCAGAGCTGTTGTTTTAAAACAGCTTGTGAGTCATAGAGAGAGGAGGAAGAGATACAAGGACAAAAAGGTGCAAAGTATTTGTATTTTTGCTGATAACTGATGACTAGAGGGATTTTTACATTCAGGAAGTATATTTATTTATAACTATAAAATACAATTTAAAAATTCCTTTTCAATGAATAAAAACTAGTTCTAAAAATAAGTTATGTTGCTGAGAACTCCAAGCATTACATGTATGATAAATAATTCCTCCTATGAGGAACTCCATGTATTTTCAATACTAAAATTTGAATCTCCTCTTGTTGGCATTCAGAAATTCTGGGTCTGTTAAGGGGTACAGTACTACTCATTCTGAAGTCACTTGACTCATCTGTATAAAGAAAGACAACTCTTGGCCAAGTTTAGTTCTTTTGCATATACTGTATTAGTCAGAACTACTACTCCGTGTACATGTTCCATTAAGTAGATGCAATTCAAAAGGGCTGCATCTTGTTGGGTTTTTTGTGTTTGTTTCTTTTTTCATATCCAATGTATGACGAAGAGTCAGATGTGGAAACTTATTTTCACATTGTATTCATGTTTCTACTGCACTTCTCAGACAAAGTAGGATGCACAGATTGGAATGCTACTGTGTTTTTTTATCTGTAAGCCTTCAAGTGGGCCATCATATTCTTAATGAAGGTCTTGGGTGTACTTCTAAGCTCAGACCTTTAAAAAAGAAGTTGGAGCTACCCCCTTCTGCCTCATTGTCTGCCCGAATATT
Organism: Hemiprocne comata; assembly: GCA_020745705.1. Classification (NCBI taxonomy): domain Eukaryota; kingdom Metazoa; phylum Chordata; class Aves; order Apodiformes; family Apodidae; genus Hemiprocne; species Hemiprocne comata. The sequence goes on from CM036587.1 coordinate 42,967,801, forward strand.
ACACCTGAGATCTGCCTTTCTAAGTCTCAACTAGATTAAATACAAGCTCTGTCTTGTGAATAGGAAATTAATTTAAAGAACTGCAGAGAATAATGGTAACTTATATAGTCTTACTATATATGGTGGTATGTGGAAATTATGAACTGTAAGAATCAAATGAGAATGACAATCTCTCAGCGAACTTTTTTGATTACACAGACTTGCTGTTCTGATGGTAGCTATGAACCTAATGAGTGGCGCACACTGGAATTTGAACACAAATAAAACATTTGAAATGGAAAAGATAATGCCTGAGTAGTTCCTGCTTTGTGTGTGTGCTTCAACCCTGTGATTGCCAAGGAAGTTTGCTGTTAAATGTTGGGAAACTGGAGGCACTTATATTGGGTGCCTTTTTAATGCAATTTATTTCTGATTGAATTTGAAGAATGAAATTTCCATACCTCATGAAGATGTCTCAGCCTATTGCAGTATATTTTAAAACAAAGCAGGATAACACCATATTTGTTATTATTTGTTATTCCATATACTTCCTTTCATTTGAAAAACAGATATTCAAATGGTAAATAGACTTTTTTTCAGAAAAATTATGCTTGTAACTTGGAACACTTTTTAGACTGTTATGCTCGGTTCCTTCCACAGCCCTTGAAACATTAATACATTTCTTTGACTGTTTCCTCCTGGGAGCAGTATCCCAGGGAAGCCCAGAGTTGGCTCTATCTTATGCTAGGCTGCTTGGTTCCCATTATACTATTTATTATAGGAAGGCCATGTAAGAGAAATGCTTTTGACATAATTGAGCTCTCTCAGCCTCTTCTGTTTATTTTCTCTATTTTCTCATCATAATTCCTTAGGTCAGGCACAATAAGGCTGTGTTTATATAATCTACATGTATTAACATTGAAACACATCCTCATGTGCACTGCTTGTAGAGCCTCTCAGGCATGTTTTGGAAGTTACTTGTTTTACCTCTGTTGTAACGGCCATTTTAAAGTCAAAGTATACTATGGTGTGAAAGGGATAGACACTTCCTGCCCCTCCACCTCACCCCCCCAGAAAGGGGTCTTGTATTCACATGTTTTGGGTTTTTTTCTACAGATCTACATCTAGTTAAAAAAGCGACTGGGGAAGGCTGTACAGTGTTCAAGTATTCTGCATGATCTGAAAGCTTTGTTGATTCTTTTGACCGGGTCATTTTTATATTTATGTGCAGATGCAGATCAGATTAAAATTAATACCATTTATAAGGCAATGGGTCATAATCTTTGCTTTAAGGGAAACATTAGAGTTGGGCATTGTCTATTAGTGCAGTGTGCTTTGAGGACAACCATATTGGTCTAAGGCATTTCCTCAACTGAAATTTATTATAAATGTTTTCCAAAATGAAAAAAAACAAAAGTTGCATTTTTAGATATCAAATAACACATATTTGACTAAGTTGAATGTAGTAAATATATTTTCACAACGTTGAAGTCAGGTGTCCTGAAGGTGTTTGCTCCAAGGCATCATCCAGCATGTGGGGATGGAACTCAGAAAGTCCAGAAGTGATTGTCTCCTGGGCTTTACCTACTCATTAATTAAGTACAGAGTTTATGTTAGGATTCTGAATTTGTGACAGAGGAAAACTGTAGCAGTGACTGAGTTCTAATAAACTAAAATGATTATGGTGGTGTATCCTGTGTTAGTAAGGAAGAAATTATTTCTCAGTATAAATAAAGTGTCTCCAAATGTTAAAAGCAAAATGGGATAAAATACTTTATTTGATGTTTACTATTTACTCCTTACACTGTCTCCTGTGACATACTTCAGTCCCTTAACAATCTTTGTGGCCCTTCATTGGACTCTCTCCAATATGTCCGTGTTGCTCTTGTACTGAGGAGCCCAGAACCCGACACAAGACTCCAGGTGTGGCCTCACCAGGGTGAGTAGAGGGAAAGGATCCCCTCCTTCAACCTGCTGGCAGTGCTTCGCCCAATGAAGCCCAGGATACCATTCACCTCCTTTGTAGCAAGGGCACATCAGCACTAATGGGAGAACATTCTGAAGCTGGAGACGCACTGAATACCATTTCCTAGCACAGTACTCTTCAGAAGCATATGCAACACTAGCAGCTGCTTTTTCACTCTTTTCTCAGTACCATCTTCAGAACCATGATACCTCGACTTTCAAGAGTACTCTGGAATCTGGTAATGGGAAAAATACTCTAAAGCCACACAGTCATATGAAATATAATTATCATTTTTGAAAAAGAAAAATTTTGCACAGTGCAGAATAACATTGTAGACCTTCATCAGATACTTTTCACAGGATTCTTAGTAAATGTTGGGGTTTTTTTACATGTAATTTTCATATGTAAGATGGTACTGAAATAATTATAGAACATAAGAAATATTGCTTTATTAGGTTTATCTTTTTGTAGAATCATAGAATGGTTTGGGTCAGAAAGAACTTTTAAAGATCACCTAGTCCAACCTCCCCTGCCATGGGCAGGGACATCTTTCACTAGATCAGGTAGCTCAAAGCCAGATTCTTTGCATTTACTTTGTACCATTTTTGGGGATTCAGCCATCAAAAAATCAGTTAGGCAGCCTGTATCACTATGCTGTCACTACTCTCCTGCTGAGGTATTTGCATATTGTCCACTTTCTCACAAACTCACTGATTCTTAATGAAGTAGAATTATTTCAGTTATTCAGAGGAATAATTCTTTTAACTGAGCATTACGTAACATGATACAATTGCTAACAAGCTTGCTCTATGTTCAAGTTTAATTTTGGAAAATGAAGTTGTATTTATTTTTTTCACAGTTAATATTTTTACTGAGATTTTATGAAATTTTAGATACCTGGAATATGACTGATTGGTTAACTGCTAAAATAAAAACATGCAATCTTCTCTGACTCTTAAGTCATCTTCAGTTCTTTATGTGTTCTAGCAAAATGCTGGATCTTTATACGTTTGGAATGGATTTGTGCAAATCTTTCAGCAGTTAGAAACTAAATTTCAACTGTACCATCTTGACTACATTCCTTTTTTTAATATTAAACAATAATGGGGTTTCATTGTGCTTTGATCCTCATATAGAACCCCTTTTGGTTACATCAGGTTTAAATATAGTACTGGAAAATTCAGCTTTGTGAGCTCCAAGCTTTCTCTAAGAGTTTTTTCACTTCAGAAATAGCCTGTTTGTCCAGAAGATTATTAACTCCGACACAGCTTTTAGGTATGTTAGAGAACATCCAAAGTATGCTCATTTCACTGTCCTACAACAAAAATGATACTGAAAAAAGAAAAACTTACAAAATATAATAAAGATCAAAGCACATCTCCTTCCTCCCACCCCTAGGAGTAGGGAAGAAAAAAAGAAACACTACAAAGTGGATAAAAATGGGATTTAGAAAGAGACAGAAAGAGATAGATAAAATATTAATATTAAATGTGAAAGCTTTCAGTTCACTATTCTACAGGATAAATAGTCATCATCCCCACACAAATTTTTCAATTAGAAGCCTTTAAAAATAATTTTAGGCTATTTTTGCAATAGTTAAAATAATATTTTTATCAATAAATATTAAATATAAATATTACTGGAATGATTCTTAAAACATTTCTATTTTTGACAACTGTTGTTACTGGGTTTTTTTTAAGTTTCAGGTAATTACATATGAATGTTATGAAATACTTAAAGGAAGGCATCACCACATTTAGGCCAGTTGTCTTATAGTAATTTTATGGCCTCAAGCAAACATCTTTGAAAATACTTCTTTGCTACATTTTGCTTGTGACTAAATGACAAAAGAACTCTAAGAGCAAAGGAGTGACATGCAGTGTGAAAGTGAATCTGTTAAATCTATATATTATTTAGAGTAAAAATATTATATGTTGAAAAGTGTCTAGCACTGGCTCTATCTTTTACAATGATTCAGTTATGACTACAGGTATCACAGTCTGGCAAACTTCTCTTCAGTATTAGAAAAACTTGACAGAGTATAATTAAGGACAAAATAATGAAACACTTGGATAATATATGCTGATAAGATCAAACCAGCCTGGTTGCCACATGAGTAAATAATGCATTCTTGACCCACTAAATTCTTCAAGTCAACAGTACAGTGTATAAAGGGCATCTTGAGGAAGTAATTTACTTTGATTTTTCAAAAGGATTTCTGATAAAATCTCTCACAAGAAACTAGTAAGAAAAATAAAGTAGCTATGAGGTAAGGCCAGAATTCTGAGAAGGATTAAAAGTGAGTAAGCCAAAATAAACAAGGTTTTAATAAATAGCTTCTTCACAGACTAGGGAAAAATTCTTACCAGGCAATATAAAACACTTCAGGAAAAAACAAGTTTTTATGGTTTTGCCCAATAGCTAATAGTTTACTCTGGTTTAGTAATTATGCTACCTAGATTGGTGATTTCCAGGAAATTGCTCATGATTGCCTTTTCATCACAGTTTGCTATGGTGGGACCATCAAAATGTTTTAGATAGCATCTGATTTTAAGCACACTGTTTCCTAGTAGTGTCGCTTCAAAGCATCAAATTGATATTGCTGCAGTCCAGCCCTTCTGATTCTGGTGGTTTGTTTTTGTCAGTGACACTTGATGCAGCTCAAGTACTTGTGTGGATGTTTAGTAAATTAGATCAGAAAACCAATCTAGATCAAAATTAATCCTATATCCCCTCCAGGAAAGAGTTAGCATTTTGCCATGTTACTTTGCTGATCCAGTTCACCGTGTAAGCCACATAAATACATGTGATGACATAAGAGGGGGAACAGAGCAGGTGCATGGATAATAGCTGCAAGGGATTCCTTCTTTTGATGACAGTTCACATTATTTTTGAAGCTGTAGCTATCCCTGACTAGAACAGGTAGTGAAGTCAATTAATTATATCCAGTCCAAACTTGAATGGTAGTAATTGTCAGCACAGATGTAAATGCAAATGGTGAGGGATTTCATGGCCAGCAGGTCAAAGGAGCTGATTCTCCCCTTGCACTCTTGTGAGACCCCACCTGGAGTACTGTGTCCAGTTCTGAAGCCACCAACACAAGAAGGACATAGAGCTGTTGGAGCAAGTCCAGAGGAGGGCTACAAAGATGATCAGAGGGCTGGAGCACCTCTCCTGTGAAGACAGGCTGAGAGAGTTGGGGTTGTTCAGCCTGGAGAAGAGAAGACTCCAGGAAGACCTCATTGCAGCCTTCCAGTATGAGGGATACTACAGAAAAGATGGGGAGGGACTTTTTACAAAGGCATGTAAGTGATAGGGTGAGGGGGATTAGTTTTAAACTGAAAGAGGTGAGATTTAGACCAGATATTAAGAAGAAATTCTTTAGTGTGAGGGTGTTGAGACACTGAAAGAAGTTGCCCAGGGAGGTTGTGGATGCCCCCTCCCTGGAAGCATTCAAGGCCAGGCTGGATGGGGCTTTGAGCAACCTGGTCTATTTGAAGGTGTCCCTGCCCATGCAGGGGGGTTGAAACTAGATGATCTTTAAGGTTTCTTCCAGCCCAACCATTCTGTGATTATCATTGTATGATTTCTGATAAATGCAATTATGCGAGGTATCCTAAAAGGGCCACAATAAGTATGATACATCTTTGAGCTATACATTGATTTAGAACTGGGATCCACTTCACTTTACCTGAGCTTAACTGTGAAACTGGTGATTGTTAAAAAAGATATTTAGAACTGTTCAAGCTAGCAGAGTTTTTTCTGTGTTATGATTAGAAATACTGAAAAATGTAACGAAACTGGGAGTGGTGGCTGACACTCCAGAGGGCTGTGCTGCCATCCAGCATGACCTGGGCAGGCTAGAGAGCTGGGCAGAGAAGAACCTAATGAGGTTCAACAAGAGGAAATGTAGGGTCCTGCACCTGGGGAAGAGGAACACCATGCACCAGTATAGGTGAGGGGTGGACCTGCTGGAAGGCAGTTCCGAGGAGAAGGATCTGGGAGTCCTGGTAGATAGTAAATTATCTGTGAGCCAGGAATGTGCCCTTGCTGCCAAGGCCAATGGAATCCTGGGGTGCATGAGGAAGAGTGTGGTTAGTAGGTCGAGAGAGGTCATTCTCCCCCTCTACTCTGCCCTGGTGAGACCTCATTTAGAATACTGTATCCAGTTCTGGGCTCCCCAGTTCAAGAGAGACAGGGAACTACTAGAGAGAGTCCAGTGGAGGGCAACCAGGATGTTTGGGGGATTGGTGCATCTCCCTTATGAGGAAAGGCTGAGAGGGCTGGGACTCTTTAGCCTGGAGAAGAGAAGGCTGAGGGGAGACCTTATTAATGCCTACAAGTATCTAAAGGGTGGGTGCAAGGAGGATGGAGCCAGACTCTTTACAGTAGGATGAGACAGGATGAGGGGCAACGGGCACAAGCTGGAATATAGGAAGTTCCACTTAAATATGAGAAAAAACTTCTTTATGGTGAGGGTGACAGAGCACTGGAACACGCTGCACAGAGGGGTGGTTGACAGCCCCCTTCTCTGGAGACTTTCAAGACCCACCTGGATGCAGTCCTAATGTGCTCTAGGGGATCCTGCTTTAGTGGGGGAAGCCTCAACAAAGCAGTAAAACTTTCACCATTCAAATAAATAAGTGAGTAAATAGCTTAACTAATTTTTTTATATTTTTGCCAAAAGAAATACAGAGATGGGAAAGATACAACAGAAAATTTTCCGGTTCTTTGGTGGCATGATTACATCAGAAGATTTTGACCAAAGGTACTGGATACTAGAGAGAAGTCATCTCTGAGTTTTTCACTGTTAAGGTTCTTGTAGCAGGGGATCGACAGCCAAAGTATTGTAGTACCTTTTCTGGCTCCCTTGCAAGAAGACATGCAGCATATAATCTTGTTTCAGCTGGCCTTCAGTGTTGGACAAAAGCAGCATGCATACTAGTATTTTAGCATGCATGGAAGTGGTCTTGGTTAGTTAATAGATTGTGGCTGGAAAGGGCACACTTTCTTCAGAGCAGTATATTTGTAAAGTCTCTAGCTACATATATAATCTGTGAATCTTCTACTTAAATTTAGTAAAACTTGAGTTTGTGAACTTTTTGAGAGTAAGGTGGGAGTGGTTTTTGGTGACGGAAATCAGAGAGGTGCCAGTTCATCAGAGCATTGCATGCTCCCCAGGCAATCTGTACCATCATTTATTTAGATTGATCTTTAGGGAAACAGATTTCTTCAGGTTGTATGTTGCAAATAGTAATGGAGAATGCGAGAAAGGAAGCTGCACAATCTCTTAAACATGTCTTATTTAACACGATTATTAATAAAATGAAAGGAGGGAGTGTTAAAAAAAAGATAGCAAGTTTCACAGATGGTGATAACTTAGGAGGTGTTGCAAATATTAGTGTAAACAGAGATAATACAAAAGAGTGGAAGGAGGTTACAAATACAGGAAGAAAACAGGAAAAATAAGGCAAGATTTGCTTAGAAAATTCAAAGCTAATTATATAGAGAAAAATAAAATGGAAAAAGTTTAGTATTAGAAATATGGAAAAGTAGTAACACTAAAGAAGCTACAGGGAAAACAATCAGACTGCAAATTATATATGAATGTGAACTGGAACATGGAAGGATACAAGCAATTTGATTTGGGAGGCAAACTCCTTTCTCCAGCTCTCTGATCTGCAAAGCACATAAATAAACTCTATCATCTTTGAGGACAGTGCATCTTGTTCTCTCAAGTTTACTGCACCAATTTTGTGAGCTGGTTGCAGAAGAGGATGTATCACCAAAATGCAGCATTTTTATTGCGCACAAAGCGAGCTACGTTGCTATAAGGGGAGAAATTATAATCCCTCCTCATATCTTTGAGGCCAGAGGTAGATGCAGTACAGCTGCTAATGGCAGGAGGGGCAGCTGCGTCCCATTTTCATTGTTTGAGGACATTCCCTGCAGACTGGGTCATACAGTGGGGCATCTTGCCAGCCTAAGAGCTGCAAAGCATATTTTTCGCACTCGTATTTTCAGGTGCTGCACCGCACTGCAGTTTCTCTTCAGCACTGGAGGAGCTAGAAAGAAACTGCAGTGCTCCACTCAAGACTGAATTGCTGGTGCAGTGGTGGAGAATGAGAGAACACTGTAATAATAAGCTGCTAGTACTTAATATCATTATTAGCTATAAGCATCTCAGAGGTTTATTTTCTCTGCAAATAAGAGTTGAAATGAAAAACTTTCTGGTACTGGAGGGGTTGGCGTATGGAGCAGAGTAAAAGAACTAGATGTGTTCATGAATACAATTATGTCTACATTGCACCTCACGTTGCTGGGCCATGGAACTCACTAAAGTGTCCCTTGATGTGTCGTAGTGCTTTGCATGGTCAAATATAGAACACCTGTAGCATACTCTACAGGCTTAGAAAGGTTTCTGGAGCTCAACCAACCTACAAATCCATCAGCCTTTGTATTCCACAACATTGGGAGCCTCCTAGTAAGATTCACATAGTTGACTTGTCATTGACCATGTTATGTCACTGCAAGGCTGCTGGTGCTTGGCCAATGTACAATTCAGACAGAAGCATGCTCTGACTTACAGCACCCTAAAAAATGGACTTTAAACTAACACTCCACAAAACCAGAGATGAAGCCTAACTAATGTCTAACAAATAACTGAAGAGAACTTAATAAGCATTCTCTAACAAAAGATATACTGTACAATAAAATGGAAATTGGCATATGAAAGAGTACCTGTACAGTTTAACATGAGTAATAGTAATGAGAAGACAATGTTAGGGTATAAGAATGTGCCAACTCTTAAGAGACCTTGCATACGTAACCTGTGTGCCAAAGCATGCTGAATATACTGGAAATCTCCATTGCTGTAGTCACTACAATATTCTACAGTTGCATGTCATTTTGTTGTGCAGATAAACACAAACATAGAAAGTATGCACAGCTATCATCTTCCAAGTGCACTGCCAGGTTTGAACAGCTTTATTTTAAGCCATGATTGCATTCATCCTTTCTGGCTGCAGGTGTCTTAGGAAATGCTGGTTCAGCGTGTCTCCTTAGGCACTGTGTCCTTCATACCTTCTTCAGAATTGTGCTTGACATTTCAATATCCAAACTTAGTATATGTGATATGTTGTGTTTATTTCCACGCTTGAGTTGGGCATTAGGAGTTCAATGTTCCCACCTAAAATACCAATGTGTTTTAAAGGACTGAGTCTTAAAAAAATAAATAAATTGAAAACCAGGGACATGAGACAGAACAAATAATACAAGAAAACAGTGCAATACAAATATTTTGTTAAAGAAATACATATGCAGTGCACTATTTATAAGCTTGGCAAACAGCAACCCTATCACACACATACACACAAAAAAGTACTAAAAGAGTAAAAAAAAAATGTTAACAGTTGGCCAGCTGTTAGGGAAAAACCTTATCCAAGTTCTAAACACTCAGCTGTAAAGAAACAAGGATCTTAATGTATCTGCAGCTGGGAAGCTGAGCATGAACATCAAATCAGAGCCAGTGGAATGTTCTCTCTGGGCAGGCCCCATTTTATCATCTAAGCACTAACCTGAAGCAGCGTTAGTACAAATGTGGCAAGTAAATGTACCTATTTTTGTCAGCCTTTCTCCAGCTAGACTAAGTCAAACCTTAGATTAATTCAGTTACTCTGAGATTAATTCTGGCAGAAGTGGAAAGTACAGTGCTACTGGTCTCTGACTTTGGCACTTCCTTAGACATTCCTTTTTGTCCTACCTAGATTAAAAACCTTAATTTATACAGCTTGGCCACTAATGTAAAAATTTACCTTCCTATAAAGCATTAATGCGTACTAATGCTTACACTAGTGCCTAACTGCCTGTAAAATCTGCTAGCATTATTACATTCCTGCCAGTCTTCTTTTTTATATGTCTTCTTTGGAGTAGGAGTTGTCTTTGTTCTCGTTCTTGGTACAACTCCTAGCACAATGGGACCCTGAGCTAAGACTGGTTTTCTTGAGTACAAAAGTTCTAGAGGAGTAAAAGTTTCAAAATAGATCTATGCCATCAGAGCTTATGAGCTTCACTGCGTGGCTCCCATTTTAAAGACAGGGTCAGATTCATGAGTCAAATAGCTGGAAAGATAAAGGCCGGGCTGAGGGGGGGGGGGAGGGGGTGCTATGTGAGACTTCTGCCAAAGATAAGATCCTCCATCCTTAGTCCTGCAGTCTCTGAGACTGACCTGCCATGTTGTGAAATCGTGTACTTTGCGCTAGGCTTCATTTGCATGGTGAGAAAAACACAAGGAGAGAAGGTTACAGCTGTTTCCACAAAAAAAACCCAACCAAACAAGTATAGTACTAACAATATGGAAGTGTCATGTGGAGTTTTGATGATCGTTTCAATAATTATTTGATTGACTGGGACACTGTATCATGGACTCAACTACATTTCAGTCAAAAAGGGTAAATTCCAAAAGATGTGAATCTTGTATTGTTCAGTTAGATAATATAAACTGAAAGAGTGAGACTGAGAAATAATTGAAATAATTTACAAGAAATAGACTTTACCATTATTCACATACTTTTAAAGTGTCATTTTTCTTGTTTGTAAAAGGCATTTTTAAGGACCCTCATTTATTGAAGAAAACAGAAATATTATGTAGACTTATAAAGTACTTATTGATGAGCAATCCTTTGAATCTTGGAAAATCTCTTTTCTTCAATAATTACAGCAACTGCCAACCCTCAGGCACAATGCAAAGTTACCTGGTCCAGTGACTTGAGAAATGCAGGAGTTGTCTAGAGAGACTAAATAGCATATTAATCTGCTTTTATTTTAACAGATATTTACATGCATCTATTATTTGTAAATGCACATACTTTCATATGTGTCAAGGTTTAACACCGGGCCGGCAATTAAACAAATGACAGTTGCTCTCTATTAACTTCTCTCCTTTCCCAGAAAAGGAAAGGAAGGAGAATATGGAAGAGAGACTTAGGGGTTGGAAACTAAACTACACAGCTTTAATTAAAACAATAATGATTGAAAAGAAAATTATGAAATATATACAAATATATACAGAACCAATATGGTGCTGTCCCCCCAATAGCGCTCAGGTCTTCACTGAGGCTTCAGGGCAGGCCGTGGGAAAGTCCTGGACTGGATCCCTAGAGTCAGTGGCACATAGGAACTGGATACAGGAACAGCTGGATTCAGGAACGCAAGGATTGGGATCAAAGACAGAAAAGTGGATGGAGTTCTCCCAGGATGCTGTCCATGGATGAAGAGAGCTTAAACTCATGATCACTCAGCTTTATACTGAGTTTGATGCATATGGGATGGAATACTTCATTTGGTCGATTTTGGGTCACCTGTCTGGTCCCCTCCTCCCCACAGAAGGGTCACAGGTGTGACCCCTTTTTCCTCCCTTTTTTTTCTTGTGCTCAAGGAGTTTAGCAGAACCAAGCAGTAGCCTTGGTTGTGCATACTGTTCTGCAGCAATAACTATAAACATTGAGTATTATCAGTCCTAGAGCAGACACTGATTGAAAAACATGCTGTTAATTTCAGCAAGTGCAGTTCCTTAGAAGAGACTTAACTGAAAAGTAAAATTACTAACAAGAAAATTGGTTCTGTCCTGGCTCAAACGAGGACAATACATATAAACAAAAAAGAAAAAGAAGATACCATCAAAGGATACTGTTGATTATTTCAGATTCCATAATCTCCTTTGAAGCCCCCTGATAGGTATTACAAGCAGCAAAAACAAAAAAGGAAATTTTCCAGTTTAACCAGGCATCTTAATCCTGAGAAGTATTTAATCTTTTGGAAATACCTCAGTGGCATATTGCTGATGGCATGCAATAAAGGTAGTTGACCTGTGCCCTGTGGAGGAAACCCAAGGCAATCTAACTAATCTCATCCTGGGAAACACATCCAGTATCACTGCAACTGGAGAAATCACATGGGTATTTTTTTAGTTCTCTTGTAAATGCATACACAAAAATTATTACAACAAGCTTTGTTCATTTCAGCCTTTTTGAAGTATCTATCTTCCATGACCTTGAAGAACAAAGAAGCCAATTCTAGTTAAATTTGGGTTTTAAGATTGTCTGCAAAATTACTCTCATCCCCTTGAGAGGAAATAACTCGATCCCCACAATGCTGGGTTTCAGAGGAAACACTGGTACGGGTAAAATCTAAAATAAACACAAATAATTGGCTGAATGAGAAATCTCTTATAATACTATGTCTTAAATGTAGTATTTTCCCATTATTAAGTGTCTTAAGATCCTGTACAGTTTTGCTAATTTTTAAATGCTCTAGTTGAAGTTTTCTGTGGCAAGTGTCTGCCTCAGGCTGAAATGCATATAGCTCTTTACTTATTTTGGAAGGCTTAAGCAAGCAGAGACCATCTATTCCTCACAATAGGTTTCATAAGAAAATTTTATTGCCCCTATGAAAAATGTTTACAATTACCAAGGAAATGGTATTACCTTCATGTTCTGGAGCAGTGGCCTAAAATGTGGCATGACGTATCCTGTGAAAATCTGTCTACATCTGGCTTGCATTTATAACCTGGTGAGAAAGAAAAAAAGAAAAAAGAAAAAGCTTCCATACTTTTAGCCATTAGGGTTTGGCAGCTGTCTTCTCTGAAGCTTCATCTGCTCTGGGTCTGCCCCTTGCCTGGACTGAAACGGCTGAGTGGGACTTCATGCAATTCCTCCCCTCTTTGACAAGTATTGTGATTTGGAGAACAGAGCTTGGAGCTGGAGATTATCTCTCTTCTAGTGTCAAAGAACCCCTGCTGATGCCACAGCAATAAAAGGAAAGCTGCCTAAGTGGAGCATTGGGAGCTGGATCTGAGTGTTAGAAGGACGAGAAGAATGATGGAGCACAGGAGAAGAAAGAGTAACTGAAATTATTAGCCAAAAGATTTGAAGACAGACAAAAGTGTAGCTAAAATATACAAATAATAGAGAGGAGTGGGAACAGTCTGGATCTCAGAAAAGAGTTCTTTGACTGGGAAGTCCAGCAGGGAATCTATGACTGTAATATGGATGTACTGGAAATATCACAAGTGGAAGATTTATGTTTGGAAAATGATAGATAGGTATATACCTTTGCCTGCCTGCCCACTACAACTATTCTTTTGCTCCTGCCAGGTAACAATTGCATAGACCAGATGAAATTCATGTCTTGCCTGCCTCTTGTGGCTGATTTACAGAAGAGTGACACCTTTTCACTATGCAAATACTTTTCTAGATTGTACGTTAGAGGTCTGTGCTGGACCTAAAAACTTAAACCAGTTGAGAGTATATGCATGTGATGTAACTTCTGTTTATGTTTGCTTTTTAAAAGCTAGGATGTTGCACTGACTTTCCAAATATAGTCTTACTGTTCTTTAGGCTTTTATGCATAACATGTACTTACTTGATCGAAAATCCATTATGGCAAGTTTTTCACTGAAACCAGGTATGAATTGGTCATTCTTAGAGTCTACATGCTTTGTCTTTCTGTCATCACATGCCTCTGAGGAGGGAAAATAAATCAGAATATCCAAGGAAATAGAATATTTGAGACATATTCAGGCTCATAGAGCTTTAAAAAAAAGGATATATGTGTAAGCTCAAACTGCAGCTTTCTGGAACTGAGTAAATTTCTCTCTGGTCATTCAGCTATGCTGCCCAATGTACTAGAGCTCTGGAGAGGAAAACTGACCCATTCCCACACATCACGTAGTGCTCTGTATCTCTCTACTCTGATAGCATTGGTAAGCATGGAGGAGTTTCCCTTGCCTTTGTACAGCAGCACTAACTGGGCTATTATGCAACTTTAATACTTTCCTTTTTTTTTGCTATTTACTATTTACTATTTCTTGCTTGCTGTCATTCTAAATAGCACTGATATTTACTTCCACATAAAATTACAAGTGAAATTTTGTAATGACATAGAAAAGAATATTTTGACTACAGTTCTGCTTAGTATGCAATGCTTTGTCATCATAAATGCTTCCCACAGATATAATGTCTTAGGACCACTGTTGCTTAGAATTAAGAAAAAACAAACATCCAAGTGATAAAGTCTATTGCAAGATCAGCAGAACATACTGAATCTTCACTCTAGCTAGGAAAAGCAAGTCATTGCCATGAGTAAGAGAAATTAGATGACTTACTCATAAATCCCTAGCAATCATCATCTCTTGGACATAATAGATGATGAATAAGCAGTTGTTTACAAATATCATCCTCTGGTAGCTGCAAGTCTGTGAATTCAGATCATATTTACCCCATTCTGAAGTCTTCCAATAAAGCTTCTGAAAGGTTTCCCTTTGACTATCTTATGGCTATAAAAACTGAATCCACCTTAATCCCTTTGGAAATCATATAAGGTAAAACTTTTCTCAGACTGTGCAGAAATGTTGAAATATCACTGTGAGAATTTTTTGAAGATGGGTTAATTGTAAGCCACTTAAAGTGATGTAAGGTAGCTGCATTTCCTTTAGCCCTTAGTTGTACTTAACTGAACAGGTTAATTACCTTTTGCAGTTAGGATGAATATTTTTTCCTAAAACTTACAGCTATTAGAAATTTTCAAGATAATAAACAATGTTGAGTATGTTCTGGTTTTTAGAGATGTTAAATGTTGAGAGGTAAAACCAAAATTTGATTACCAATCAGCACCTGAACATTAAGAGGAAACTGGTTTTTTCCAAATGATGGATTCCAAGAGAAATTTTAAAAACTTCTCTTCTCTTTGAACTATTTTGTACTGATATCTATATTTTTCAGAGTAGATAAAGTGTTTATTGGTATAAAATTCCTTCTGATGAAGATCAGGGATTTCACTCATCAAACCAACACCATCAGTCATAAAGGCTGTAATTTTTTGCTTTGTCCCTACATCACATTCCTTTTGGTTGCCTGCTGAAGACAAAAATCTCTTTAGTCATGTATTACTGAGATAACATGGAGTTGTATTTTAACTAGTGCAGATAACTTGATTGCTATGCCAAAAATTCAAGTTTTTATTTTTGAAAAAGAAATTATTCCAGAGATTTTTTTCCTCACAACTCTTAAAATATACACCAGCACTAGATCAGCACCCTTTATGGGATTCACTTGAAGACCTGGGCGATGAAATTTCAGCTAAAGGAATTAAGATTTCTTTATACTATGAGAGATAATACACACTAACCTTGTTACCCAGAACTGGCCAAATGAGATCCTACAATGTAACACTATCTTTTAATCTTTTTAGTGAAATCAGTACCTGTGATTTTAGCTTTCCAGATTTTCTGAATTTTCACTTAAGGGCATGTAGAGCCAATATGGTCTGACATAGTTTCAATTTATCTCCCTTCTGTCTGCTACTCAGAAATCATAACCTTGTTGTTCAGCCAGGCTGCTGCATCCATTTCATTTAAACTGAGTCTCGCCCCTGTGAACCCGGCTGCTATTCTTTTAATACCTGTCCATAATCAGCTACACCAATTACTGAGTTTCAGCTCAGATTATTTTCTTTTCCCAACATTTTAGAATTGTTTCAGCAATCAAGATTTTATCCTAGTTTTTTCCCCTGGAGATTGGTTTCAATTCTCCTTTGTGCTTCAAGGGAATTTTCCAATTTCCATTGATAAACACTTTTTTTTTTCTCTTAAGAATATTACTTTTCCCAATGCCATAGCGTTTCTTCCTTGTAAATGTTTTTCTTGTTGATCCTGAAACTGGCAAATGGGACTGAGCTAAGAAGTGGAGATGGTTTTGTTTGCCAGCTACTGTCCATTCCTAACATATGGGGGTGTAGGGGTGTCTGTATAATATGGAAATATATGCTTTATATATGTTTGTGCTTTATATACTGATATTTACCCATATGTTTAAATGCACAAATACACAGGGTCATCTGAGTGGATTTTTAAAATGAAAAATAGGTATTAGCTTTAATACTTTCTTGTCCTCTTTGGTTTTGTGTATACTGCAGATACACTTCAAACAGATTTTTCCTAAACAGACAACAAGTTCTTAACTTGGCAGTCTTGAAGTTAGTTTGTTGAGAAAGAATGACCAAAAGACAATATTATCTACTTGTATCCTCCGATCCCTCTGAATCATGTCCCAGAATACATGTTACTTTAGTAGGAGGCAAATCTTAAATAAGAGCTTGAATGTTCTCCTTAAATAGATCGTTATATCCTTATGACAGGTAAAAAAAGATAAAGCTGCTATCAGATGTCGCAGGACTGTAGAATCACCAGATTGTTTAGAACTTTAGTCTGACTGATAGCACTGCACTAGAAGATGCAGCTGTAGAAATCAAAATGCATATCTAAACAACTCTGAGTCATTAGGCATGTTGTTTGAAAAAGTAATGTATACTAATTTGCATTTGCTTTGCAGTACCTTATTTTGGATTTTTAAAAAGCCATGTAAGATTCTTAGACCTTTATATGGATAAAGATAACATCAGCAGTTACAGGAGTTAAAATAAGAAATGTTTTCTACACAGTAGATAAAATTTCTTATTTTTGGCATGAATTATTGGCAACATGGTGGGATTTAGGAGGAAATGTCTAGTACAGACTAGTTATTGTATAATTATTCAATATTTTTGCCTACTTCTTTTCCTTTGAAGAGCATTTGGCAATGGACACTGTCAGGGTATTACAGCAGGAGGCCTGTTGGTCTTATCTAGGATGTCAATTCCTAATTTTCTTCTAATATGCTTTAGAAAAGACAGAAGTGCCTTATATAGTAAGCACACAAACAATTATTCCAGAACAGTAATTGTAGGGTTAGCAAAACAGATAACCTGACATGCTTATAAAATCTGTATAAATATAGCCAAGTATGTAAACTGTAATGTTGCTCATTAGAAAGTAATAAAAATGCAAATTGATTTCACAGAAAGCACACAAAATCGTTTTTTCCTGCACAATTGTTTTGTTATTGTGAGACATCAGTGTGATAATGCCACAAGAAACAGCAGGCGTCTTACTGTTGTAAGAAGACAGGGGTTTTCCCAGCACCAGACCTGCTCAGGTTAATGTACAGCTCTATTACTTCTAGTAATAGCTGTTGAGCTCTTTGACTCTCTTCCAGACAAAGCTCATGCACTAAACCAGAAAACATTGACTTGATCTACTTCACATAGGCTTTGTCCTTGTGGACGTACCCTCTAGCTCTCAAACTTTAATTCCATTTTTAAGTATACTGAATTCTTCTTTGGTGGGATGCTGTTTTATCTTCTGTTCAGCTGTGAACTGACTTTCATGAAAACACAAGGTAATTTAAGAGCTGTTACTGCTCAGGGCTTGAATCCTGATTACTTTTACATGTACACAGAATGATGTGAGGACTCAGGTTTCACATGCTGGCACAGTGTTCCCAGAGGGCCAGAGCTTTAACTCTGGAAACCTAATTTCAATCAAGGTAGATACAGGTAGATCAAAGTAAAGTGCCTTTTGCAAGTTGAGAATAGATTAAGTCGCTGATGAAAAAGTAAAAATGTAATCTCTCAGGTTCCTATTGGGCTCTGACGTCAACTGTTTTCTGCAGCTGAGAGTTCTGCTGCTGCTCACAGGAAATGAGACAAAAAGCTGACCAGATAAGTTCACAGATTATGAGTGAATGTGATTTATTATCTGAGGGGTAACATTGTCTTTTAGAGGCAGGTGAGAGAGTTAACTGCATTAAACTGCACAGTGAACAGCTTGGCAGTTCAGTTCTTTTCCCTGGCAGCTGAGTCTTGTGTTTCAGAATCCAAGCACTCATTCTAAAGAAATTTTCTCAAGTTCTTTCTCCAATACCCTGTCAAACACAAATAAATAATGAAATAATATATTTGAAAGGCAAATAGGCAGAGCCCAGTGGATCCCTGTGCATTGGGATCCATTGGGCTGGGATTGCTAGGACTGTGCTGTGGAGAATAGTCAGGGGAAAAGAAAATGGGGCCTCCATTGGCTGTTAGGGAACAGATAGGAGCAGCAGCAGCACTGGGAATGTTGATATAGGGTAGAACACTGCTTATCGTGTCCTTGATGTGTGATTGGTTACATCCTGGGAACCCAAGGACTCTGTGTGTGTTAACGAGCAGGTGTGAGGTTGTTTACATCTCTCCATGTTCCGGTTGTTTGCTCTCTGTTCCCACGGTAAAGCTTACAGAGGTGATTTTCCCAAAATAAACTCGGTCCATCTCCTCTTACCCTGGAGATCGTGTCTCCGTCCACAGCCACACTGTGCTGATGCAGAATTCAGTGAAGGTCCTAGCTCAGTGCTGAAGATGGCATAGGGAGACATTAGCTGACTAAGTCAGCATCACACCTCTCCTGATCCAGGAATTTTACTTCTGGTTGCACGACTGGCACAAGGGTACAGTACAGATATGTCATGAGTCTTCACAGCAGGATCAAACAAGTACTATGAGTTATTAATTGTGCCGAGCTGTAGCAATGGAGTAGTAAATTCCCTGAAGTTAACTGACCCCTATAGACTGCCAAAATTATGAACTAATTTGCTGTCAATTAAAGGGCACAGGAAAGGAAACAGACAAACACCTTCTAACATCTACATGATGCCTGGCACCTTGCTTGTTGGATCTTAAATTCTGTTATCTTATGTTGGTGTCATTGCTGGCAATAGATCAGATTGTATCTGCAGCTTTCTTTTTGGGTTTTTGGCTTTTGCTGAATAGTACTCAGAACCATATTTTCAAAATATGACATCTATTTTTCAGGTACAATTTTGAGCACTGCTTCTTCTGCTAGCAAATGATAAAATATACAGATATGCATACAAACCTCAGCTGTGTGTGCTAACTGAATACAAACTAAGCACAAATGGGCTTTTACAGATGTAAATTCTATCATTTGCTTGTACAAGTGACAGTGATAAACAACCATGCACACCAGTGATTTGCATGCACAAAGCTGAAGTTTAGCCCTGAGTGCTTTTTGAGACCTTAAGTGTCATACCCTGTTGACAGCATATTTGACCTGACAACATCAGCTTTTTAATCAAAACATTTCCTTGCAACTTCAGTTTATTTTCTTTATATCCATTACCATGTTTATTTATTTTTAATCTGTCATCAAAACATCCATCTTGGAATGGTTAGGCTGACTGTTGTCTTTTGCTGAAATATTGCTAATATGCTGGCAGGCATTGCTATTCAAGCACGTTTGCCTAATTTTGGATCTAATCCTACTCCTTTTGAAATTACTGGACATCTTTCCATTGGCTTTCCAATTGTACACTCCTTGGGGCAGGGACGTGTCTTCCATTGTTTTTTGTGAGTGCAATACCAGTGATGGTGTCCAAGAAATACAAGTAGACAATAACCTATTCTTTCAAGGAACAAAAGGATGTTATTTTTGATGCATTCATCTTTCATCTCTCTTGAGTTTGCCATTCAAAGTCAGAAAACTGTTTGCAGGGTTTTTCACTTTCATTAATTTCCTAGGTTTTTGCATCTTATAGTCTTCTCCTGTATCTCCATTGACTTGCTTCATGCTCAATTGCTCAAATGACTGTTTTTAACTCTACAATTGTGGGTAGAAAACTTAAACAAAAATATTTTTATTATGTTTCTTTTGGAAACTTTATTATATCCCACTCAGCAAATGTTTCTTTAAAATTTTACTATTTTTTTTTCTTGCAGCATCCTGCAAAAGCAGAAATAGTGAAAAGGTGGCCTTAACAGTTAAGGAGACATTGCTACCTCCAAAAGATACATATATTGAAATTATTTATGGAATTTAAAATGACACTGTAAAGCGAAAGTTCAGGATTTTGTGTTTCTCCTTCAAATCCCAGTCCTTCATTCCACCTTGTAATTTTAGTATTGACCTCAACACAGGTTTATCCTAGAAAAGACAGCAAAGTCAAACACTTTCCTGAAGATTAATTACAGTTGTGAAGACTATGCTATTTAAATACATACTCTCTGACATTGGATTCAGCCAGTTGCTGATTATAGTAGACAAAACTGTAAAACCCTAAATTCAAGTCCCAGGAGTTGAATGGGAGAGTAATGGATAATGTACATACTTGTTACCAGTTTTTAGTTTTAAGAAGATGTCACGAATTGTGTTTGGTCTTTTTTATGCTTAAACATACTTTGCTTCTTTAATTTATGCTTAACAGACTGGTTTTTTTTTTCAACTCTAAGAAATTTGGTGAATTTAAATTTATTTCCAACCTGCAGAAGGAACAAGGAGAGAATGGGGCATATATCAGCAGGGCCAGAGATTTAGCTGAAGTTGGGAGAAATAGTCAAATTGAGCTGTATGCATTAATTTAAAAAATAAAAGCAGAAACATTTTAAGAAAGTGTTTTTATCTATATTGTTTATAGAGATACTACCAAATGGATTACTCATCTATTTTCATAATCAAAAAAATTCTCCAGACTTCAGTTTTGACAGTTTGAAACAAAACCCATCGGCCCAGCTCAAAACTATATTTGTGTATGTACAAATCCAGTCTGCAACAACAAAAAAGAAGACACTATTGGCACATTGAGCCCTTTTGTGTCTCTCTACTACTAGGAACAGATGCAGTGATAAGAGATTGAGAGAGCAAATTAAAAAAAACAAGGAAGAAAAAGGGATCAGTGGAGCTAAACATGTAACTGTTCTGGGCATTCTCCTTACTCCATGGCATGTTCCAGCTCTGAGGATTTTTCTCTAGGATCCCACTGGATGTATCAGTAATAAAAGCGTGTAGGAATACTCCACAGCATGGAAAGTCAGACTGGAATTAGTGCTTCTAAGACCTGCATTACACAAATTTCTGCACTTTACATAGCAGAGGTGAGTGCAGTATGTGGGCTTCAGGTCAGCTGGCGAAGCAGAAATGCCTGTGGGCTAAATTCACACATATTCTTGTCATCTCTGTCTCTCCCTCCAAGTGGGACTCTGAACTTCAGTGGCTTGCATACCGACCCTTGGCTGCTGCTGGAGATGTTATATCCCTTGTAGAGCATTCTCAAGCCTTTGTCTGCTCCTGAACGTTTAATCTCTGGCAATGAAGATTTGGCATCCATTAAGAAGTAATATAGAACATTTCTTTTTGCCCTTGTTTTAATGCCTCTCCCTTTCGTTTGTTTCTAACAAATTATTATTATGACAGGTTACTTTTCCTCCATTTTGTAAGTTAAGTGAACCCAGTGGATATTTATTTTCCTTTCCAAAAAACTGAAACCTAGGTCAAATTTTTCAATTTGGCACAGATTCAAGCTTACCACAGGAATTGAGAAGACTGCAGCATCACCTAGTGAAATACAGAAGTTTTCAGATTATGTGAAACAAATGTCCATGTGGCTGTGCTGCTCACCCAGTTGCCTCAGAGCTGTTTCCTTCTTTTAAATCTGCTAGATTAGGCCTTCTGCCCCACCCAGCGATGTCTTGTCAATCTATGAGCCCAGGCTAACTCTCAGAAAAGTCAGCAGGAATAGCTACTTCTTTTTCTACCTCCCACAGCAATTTGGGGAGGAATAAAGCCTTTAATACATCCTGCAGAAGAGACACTAATGTGCTTAAATCATGACACCACTTAGGAAAGTGATTGCAGGGTCTGCATGGCCATTGCTCTCTTTGCAGTATCTTGGGCAAGGATGAAGCTCTGGCTATGACCAGGACAGTTTTATTTGTCAGTTATGTGGAATATAAACTACAAGGAGTTATGTTTGTGTTTAAAAGTCATGAAGCCTGTCAATTCTGCTTTGATGGCTTTCTAGAAAGGGAGTTGTAGGAGCTCTGGAGACCTCCTAAGGATTACAGGATATTTTATAAAAAAAAAAAAAAGGAATGTAGATAACTTTCAAAAAGTATCACTCGTCTCTAATTGTGCAGCCATTCTTTGTGGCTTCAGTACTTGCGAGGAAAAACGTTAGAATACAGAGAAGAACTGATATTATCAAAACTGTGGGTGAAAAACTGGAAGACGATGCTTTTGAAAATGCAGCTTGTAATGTATCCATTTTCATGTTGGGCTTTGTAGGGAGTGGTGGAATTCAGAGTATTTTCAGATTTTACTCTCTAAAAATACCTACAGCATGCCTTTACATCCCCGTGCAACATAATTCTTTTAGGTTAGCATTTATTATGTGTATGCAATTATAGACCTTCTGAAACAGAAAATACCTGCCTATATAGATCTTGAAAGTTACAGGAGCCCCCAGGTTACTGAATGTTTGCATACTTGCAGTACAGCACCTTAGAGAGAAGAAGCAGAGATCGATGAGTGGGAAGATGACTCGATGAACACCTGTGTCAGCCACTTTGAAATGTATAGTACAGAGGGAATTATCGATAAGGTCAGAGTCTTCATGAGAAAGCAACTCTGTTTGCAACTCTCATGTAAGAAATGAAATAGCCTAGAATGCAAGTTGACAGATACAGTGTTGAGTGAGGCCCCAAGGAGCTTGCGTTGACAACAGGAAACCTTTGATTTGAATTGTCTAAGGGTAGTAAAAGGTCAAAATTATTCAAATGTTGAATGCAGTGGGTAGATGAATGCTGAACCAACCCAAATGCTGCATCTCTCATCTAATGATAGCTGCGTTTTTATGAAGATTGCATATATCCTCCTAACTTGTAACAGCCATTTTTGCACATTTGGCATGCAACATCGCCAGTTTATCCACATTAACGTAAATATAAATGTACATGAAAAAGACCTGTTTTGTAAGTAAACATCAATAAATGGCTTCATTAGTTTCTGAGCAGTTATCTTAAAACTACTTGAAGAAAAGGTGACAAATTGCTAAATGAAACAAAGGACCGAAAGAAGATAGCATGGAAAAGGCAAAAATGTTCTGTTTAATC
The DNA here is from genome assembly GCA_020745705.1 of Hemiprocne comata. NCBI lineage: Eukaryota > Metazoa > Chordata > Aves > Apodiformes > Apodidae > Hemiprocne > Hemiprocne comata. The sequence goes on from CM036587.1 coordinate 42,990,560, forward strand.
AGCCACTGAACTACTTTATTATCTTAGGCAAAGCATTTAATTTGTCTATGTCTTCCCACCATTTCTAGCCTTATTAATTAGGACTACAGAGGATTCCCCTGCCATGTGGCTTGCACAGTATGTTGTACTATCATCTGATCATAACCAAGAATAAGAATGTGAAAAAGATGCTATTTTTTCTACAAGAAACAATCTTTGACCCTTTCCATCAAATTGTTCTGATACTTGGCCTGTAATTAAATTCATAGTCTCATCACTCCCTAATCTTAATTTTTTGAGACACAAGGTCTTCAATTGGTCTTGAAAGGTTTTCCTTTTGCATTTTAGAATGCAAGGTCTCTGGACTCTATTTAGTCACCTACACCTGTTCTACAGCATAACCCACAAGCGTGAAATATTCAAGAGCACAGAGCATGGAGCATTTGTTAATGAGTCCTAGTATTGATTTCACCAGCAGTATTTTAATGCCATTTCTCTTGAAAAATGAACAATACATCTAGACTCAGAAATCCTTCATGCATGTTGTGTATGGTAAAAGACAGTCCATATGCAGTAATGTACTCTATTATTCTGTATAGAAGCTAAATTATATCCTGTTTTATCACAGTAAACATGAGTGAAGGATCCATGCTATTTTTTTATCTATCTATCTGCCAGCACATCTGGAAAGCATTCAACACAATGTTGCTTTCTTATGAACACGACCTTCCTGATGTGGATTGACTTGCCCTCCACTGGGACTCCCTGGTTTCTGCTTCTCAGTGCATTGTCTTCCAAGACAGTCGCCATGTGATACAGGAGCATGGCTTACCATTCTTCCACTTCAGCTCCAAATACTATTCTGTGGTCTCATGTTTTGAGTTTGACATGTGTACCAAGTTAGTTGAAAGTACCAAAAACTTTTAATTACGGAGTATTGATCAACTGTTCAGCTCTGTGGCTTGTTGCATTGTTACA